>CM042166.1:38488552-38498552 GCA_023376005.1 Doryteuthis pealeii | reverse complement strand
TTTATATATGTATAGAAAGAAAAAAAGAAAAATAAGTTAAAAATATAAGAAAAGTAAGTAAGGAACAAATAAGTAAGTAAAGTCGTTGGGTGGTCTAAAGTCGGTATCAGCCACACAGCGAGGGAATCTATCCCTTTTTCACTAGTGCTAGACCAAGGTGATTATTTTAGCATCTGAGTTGGAGCGCCCCACAGAAATTGATAGGGCTTGGTATATATATATATATATATATATATATATATATATATATATATATATATATATGTGTGTGTGTGTGTGTGTAAATTGAAAATGGGAAGTGAATCCGACGGTATTTTGAAAAGAGAAATAAAGGATTTATTTCGGCTATCTTTGCCTCTTCAAGTATTATTTTCTAACGGACAAAATTTCCATATCAGGTCTATTTAATAGGATTTTTTACTTAACGATTTTATATACATACGCCAAATCTTCATATGTACGCTTGAGTTCTCAATTTTGGTTGAATCCTATCACGGAAACATTTGATGATATTCACCAATATATATATATATATTTTGGGGGTGAAAATTCTAAGAAATTGTTACTTTCACACAAATAATTATGGTATGCATAAATAGTTTTATGTAGCGAAGTATCACTATGAAAACAATTTTCATTCTAAGCTTTATAGTGTTATTTTGGCACTTCTGACTCTGACTCCTTTAAGTGATTACGGTCTACAGATGAATATGAAACCATGATTTTTTATGAAATATATATATATAAACTCTTGTTCCTTAAAAGTTCGACCGTTATCACATTGCAACATACTCTGATTAAATATAAGACTGTCCAAATCATCCAAGATTAAATGCGAAATTCTAATGGACAATTCCGTTTTTATTATAAAGGAAGTGATGAAGGAGGACATGATACACAGAAAAATATAACAAGAAAACAAGAAAAAGAGTAGAAGAGAAATAGAGAGTGGGTGAGCATGTGGAAGCGATAACGCTAATCTGTCTCAATCGAACATAATGAAAAGATGAAAAGAAGGAAAGAAAGAAAAAAAGAGTTTGTGTAGGGGGATGAAAGAGAGCGAGAGAGAGAGAGAGAGAGAGAGAGAGAGAGAGAGAGAGAGAGAGAGAGAGAGAGAGAGAGTTAAATCAAGATTATTATTCATTTACATATTGAACAATTTTTTTGTAATAGGTCTTAAGTAATCATATCAAACGTTGTAATGATTAAATTATCGTACTGTAGTATATCTACAGGTTCCGATAGTATATATATATATATATATATATATATATATATATATATATATATTGAAGAAATGGATACAACAGAAACCTACTAGATTTTCATCGTTAGAATCATCAGGATTAAATCCACTGATTTAATCGAGTTACCAATTAATTGCAGCTGATCACAAGTTTCTGTTGTATCCATTTCTTCAATAAATTTGCTCTACTTTGTATTGAGCACTTTGTATTTGTTTTATCACGGACTTAACCCCTGGATCCTGTGCACCTCCAACGATCGTGCCCATATTCACCGGTAAGCTACCCTTTATATATAAATACAATATATATATATATATATATATATATATATATATATATATATATATATTGTTATAGGTGATATAACCTATGGACAATAATGGAATGCGCCGACGGCTACTATAAGTAATAGGAACAATTGTGGCTTGACGAAGCAATTGCGAGTCAGCTCGTAACTCTATTGGTCGGACGCAATCTCCACTTCTTTGCTGTAAATTTATACTCTTTTTGTTCAATACATTTTGTCTACATTCTTACCAGTCGTTTGTCTTATTTTTTACCCTTAAAACCCCACAACACACACATATATATATATCATCATCATCATGTCGCGCATGCAGCACGGATATCCATGACAATCTTTCGCCAACCTTCCCTATCATTCATTGCACCTGGGAACTCCTCTGCGGAGCAACCAGCATCCTCACATAGCTGGTCAATGTAGGTCCTTGCTGGGCGCCCCACACTTGCATGTCCATGTGTTGACTTCCATAGGAGAACGTCGCTTATGAGTTCATCTTTGCTTCTCCAACAGTGTCCTGCATGTCTTGTCCGTCTCACTCGGATAGTTTGTGAGATGGGGGGCAGGTGACCGTACAGCTGTTTCCTCGTTGGGTGCTGCCTCCACGACTTGTTCAAGACTACACGCAGTATTCTTGTGCAGCTCCCATCTAGCTTATTCTCAAGACGCTTTGTTAGGGTCCAGGTGGTGCAACCATATAGCAGCACCGACACAACCACAGCCTGGAAGAACTGTCGCTTTAGCTTGTCAGGGAGATCATACCTTCATATGACTGATAATCTATTTGTGGCCGACTATGCCTTTGCTATCCGTGTATTAACATCGCTCTCTGTGGAGGAGATATTACCACCTAGGTACGTGAATTGTTCTACTGGCTTAAGAGGATTGCCGTTGAGTGTGGAGATGTTTCCTTTATTTTTGAAACTCATGAACTCTATTTTATCGGAGTTCGCATAGAGGCCGATATTCTTTGCTGCCTCCTCTAAGCTATGTAGCAGTGATTCAGCCTGTGCTGGTGTATCTGCA
The DNA here is from genome assembly GCA_023376005.1 of Doryteuthis pealeii. Taxonomy (NCBI): domain Eukaryota; kingdom Metazoa; phylum Mollusca; class Cephalopoda; order Myopsida; family Loliginidae; genus Doryteuthis; species Doryteuthis pealeii. Next base: position 38,495,978 of record CM042166.1, on the reverse strand, counting down.
AGAAGTGCAAGGTCATCAGCATAGTCCGCATCTGTGATTGTTTGTGCGGGATATCGCCGCCTGCTTCTTATATATATATATATATATATATATATATATATATATATATATATATATATAATGTGTGTGTGTTAGTCGATAGAAATCAGGTTGTTTGCGAAGTGATTCTACTTTTTATTGAAAAAAGAGAGCTATGTTCGAATCGCAGGTTTTGAAACTTTAATTTTGATTGATGATGTGTTGTGGGGAGTAGGGGTAGGTGGGGAATTACCTGTTTATTACAGATTGGTTTTTCATTTGCCGTTAATTTGCCTGTCAATTTTCTTAAACGATGCATTCAATCAAACTGCTTAAGAAAATAAAACAAAAATAAATAAATAATAAAAAAAAGACAAAAATAAAATGAAAAAAAAATTGTTTTATCTGTTCTCCATTCAGAGAGATTTCCCAGTCTTTCTCTTAGGTTTCCGAACAGTGAAATTGATAATAGAGATTCGGTCTCTATTTGTCTGTAACTGAAACTACGCCAGTGCTTACGTCACATTACTCAAGATCGTCAATAATAGAAGAAAGAACAACCTTGTATTATATATAATTACCAACCCCTCCGCACGAGCAGGATGTAACACAAGGTCAATTTATTAAGCGCAGTTCAACAGGTTTGAATTCAGAGTTTCCTTCTCCTAGACCGGTTGGTTAACTACGGCTAAAGAGCCCAGTTTGCCTTACTATTTATCCATAGCTGGAGGGAGAGTAGGATTCATACCTTTCCCAAGGGTATTAGCCCAAAGTGAAATGCAATTACCACATCCAGGATTTGAACTCGGGGTGACGAGTCCATTTCCCATGACTTTAACCATTACACCTCGCGCAACCTTGTATTATATACAGTCAAAATTTGAGCATGCGAACTTAGACGATTTCCATCGTTTTTTTTTTTTTTTAATAAATTTTAATAAATACATGCCCGGTATTATATATTTACATATAGTTTGTTTTATTTTAATATATATTTAAATTGATCAGAATTAAATTTCCGTTTCAAATTTATTTTTTTTACTCCTTTAATAAATTTGATGGTTTTATTTAGTCATGGTACAAACTCTCTGACTATGAATTTTAACTCCGATCTTCTCTGGCAATATATTTAAACAAAAATAGATTTTACACTGCTCGGAGAGCGGTTTTTTTTTTTGCTAGTCTTCTTATAATGAAGATTGTGTGTCTGTTCTGTCTGTAACCGAAACTAAGTCACCAGTGACTTCACAATTCCCTAAGTTATTTACGTTATATTAATACGCTTGTTCCTTAATCTTTCGACCATTATCCCTGCGCCACCCTAGTTAAAAATGAGATCGCCCAAATCATCCAAGATGAAATGCAAAAAAGTAAATCCTGATTATCTGGTTTCGCTTAATCTCCGAATTCTTATTTCTTATGCTAGTCGTCACCTCAGCTAAATAATAGACACTTCCGTTTTTGTTATGAAGAAAGAAAGGGAAGAAAAATGACATGCTACACAGAAAAAATATAATAAGGAAGAAAGAAAGGAGAGAAGAGAGTGGGGGAAACATTCAGCAATTGAGAAAAATGCTTTAAATTTCTGAAACTTCTCCAAGCCCCACCCCACTCACACATTCGAAAAATATTTGTGTACCATCACTGGAGACTACAGTTGTCAAACTGACTTCGTCATAGAAAACCCCAACGAGGGTTTACATGCCATAAAACCAACCAACCAACCAACCAACCAACCAACTACCAAGAGAGACAAGTTGCCTGATCATATCCACCACGACCCACAATGGCTGGGGTGAGTTTGGTTTGGTTGGTTTGGTTCATGGCATATCAACCTCAGTGGGTCATTTAATGCCGACAAAGTTTTAAAATAAATTAATTCTTAATGGATACTCAATTTTTTTTATAAATACATTTTTCTATTTAAACCATAAATGGGACGTTAACAGGTACTGCCACTCCGGGTCAGAGTGGACCAGGGAGCAATGGTGATGAAGGGTTTGATTTGGTTTGGTTTGGTTTGTTTTACGTCATATCAAGTTCAGTGTGTCATTTAATACCAACTAAGTTTTGGGTTCATAGCGTCAGTTTGGTAGAAAAACACACACACACACACACACACACACACACACACACACATATATATATATATATATATATATATATATATATATATATATATATATGTGTGTGTGTGTATAGATTTTAACTATTGTTCAATTACTCATATTTTTGAGTACAATCCCACTTCTTTTAGGAAATGTTAAATGCTGGATGGTCTTATTTTCGTGAAAGGTTTTTTCAAATTATTTACTTGGTAGTATTTTGTTCACACTAGATCAAAGTCTACACACTCTAGCAGTATATGCTTCTCTATAAATCTCTCTTGGCATGTAGTACATATTGGGGATTCTGCACCCTGTCTGGGGTGAGTATGAATTCTGCTCGCTAACGATCAGTCTACTCCGGGCGAGCACACTTCCGTTAGCTCTACCGAATACGGGGAGACCGAAAGGAGCATTCTGATCTCTTCCTGGTGAGGCAGTGCTTGTTAGGGTCCCACCTATGGATTTAATAGTAAAAATTTATTTTGCTTTATAGAGGGAGGCATAGAGTAACCCACCAAGGGTTGACATGCCGTAAAACTAACGAACAGTCTCCTAATATGTATGTTGTAAAATATCGTTGCACAGAAGCAACTGAATTTATTTTGCTTCATACAGGGAGGCATAGAATAACCCAACAAGGGTTGACATGCCGTAAAAACTAACGAACAGTCTCCTAATATGTATGTTGAAAACTATCGCTGCACAACAGCAACTGAATTTGTTTTGCTTCATAGAGGGAGGAATTGGATAACCCAGCAAGGGTTGACATGCCATAAAATCCAACAAACAGTCTCCTAATATATATGTTGTAAAACATCGCTGCACAGAAGCAATTGAATTTCTTTTGCTTTATAGAGGGGGGCATAGAATAACCCAGCAAGGGTTGACATACCGTAATACCAACCAACCAAGCAACTACGCTGAGAGACACGTTGCCTGATCCCCCCTTCTCCACTGTGGCAGGGATGAGTAAGAAGTCAGCTCACTAACGACCAGTCTACTCGAGGCGAGCACGCCAACGTTGGTCGACATGTTGTCAATTGAACTCAATACAAGGGTAAATGGGCTTAGAATATCTAAGCCCGCTAATTAATTTAAGCGAACACGGGGAGACCGAACGGGCATACTCTGATCTCTTCTCGTCTAAGCCGTATTATTAAGACGCCGACAACAATATGGCGTACATCTCGCGAGACTCGAACGAGATAATCCGAAATTAATTCCCTAATGAGGGTTGACAGGTTGCTTGGCTGTGATGACTGAAGGTAGTTTGGCACATTTGCGATCGCAAATATAGGGGTGCGTGAATGTGTGTTGAGGGGGGGGGCGTAAATACGTGTTGGGGGGTAGGTGTGGGGAGTTGCCTGCACACGCCCTGGTCCGTAACGTTTTCATTTCCATTGCATGCATGTGTCTACTGCGCTGCAAAAATCTTTTTTACCGAGCTCAGCGGATTCTGACATAAGAGCATGGGGTGCGCGCGGGATGAAACTCACGCAACTATACATCGTCTACAAGATAGTATCTGTAAAAGTTTACATAAAAAGGTATTTTACATGCACCAGCAAGAATATGCGTCCTCTAAGCGTAAGTATTTAAGTTCTAATGTAATGAAATATCAAATTAGATAAGACAAACGAAATTAAATAAGAACGCATATAAAAAGATAATACTTATATTAATCATGTTTTAATTGGTTTCTATATGAAATCATCCATGGGATTGATTTTAATACGTTGGAAAATAAAATGATAGTATTAGAGATCAATAACACCAAGTAATTATTTATTAAACCTGGTTTTGTTGAAACCAGTATGCAAATTAATGACACCGTATATTATGTAAAACTTTATTCTTAGTGATATGTAACACATATTACGTGATTTTAAACGCACTAATATATTGGGCCTTTCGGGGCCTGTGTCTATTCGTGAAATTAACAGCGTCGATCCAGGGGCTATCCCCCAGGCAACACCTGCCTCGATTTAAAGGGGCAGGGCTGGGTTTATTGCCCAGGGCTCGAGGCGCCCCCCCTCGAAGGGGAATGTCGACGGGATCGACGCATTTTTTGTATTGATGAGATTTGGTTTGTGGGTGGGCCCACATAAAAATGTTCTTGTGTCACGCCTCATAAGTGGGGTGAGAGGTAAATACCCTAATATATTGGGCCTTTAGGGGCCTGTGTCTATTAATGTAAAATAACAGCGTTGATCCAGGGGCGGCTACATATTGGGAGTTCTGTGTCGTCTTGTAAATGACGATAGTTGAAGAAGGTGGGCCTATGTGAAGACGAGTCAGTACAACCTGTTCTCTTCTATTTTTTCACTGTGATTTAAAATGGAATCCTGGTGGCTGAGCTGTCCATGACCAGCAATAGTCCAACGTGTTCAAAAATTGATTACCCTTCAAGAATGAATAAGAAAGTTCATCGGCATAAAATAACCCAACAAGGGTTGACGTGCCATAAAAACAACCAACCAACCAACCAACCAACCAACCAACCCCTTCCCAAAAAAAACACCATACAGCACTAATATTTTTTTGGATTAATCGGAATATTGTCCTCATCTTTATTTTTATAAAATTGGACACATAGCGTAGTGGATAAAGGAGTTAGGTTTAGACAGTTCTAAGTGACAGTTATCTCTAGACTGCAGGTTCAATCCTGGTCAAGGGTGACAGTAACATAGAATGATAATTAACACAGTTTAACACTTGTTCCCAGCTATGGTTAGCAGAATGAGAATAGGATACATCCGTGGATTGAATAAAGGGTTAGGTTCAAATTCCGTGATGGCTCCCGATTACGACAAGAATGTTCCCGAGTTCGAGAGCTCCCGAGTACGACAAGAAATATATGAAGAGGCCGGAGGGCACATCGACCGGAACGTTGTACAGATAACAATAAAGATGAGAACAATAGTCCCAATAATAGAAAATTAACATACAACAGATTAGCTACAAAGTCACGGAGACTTCTCTCAAAGGTCTTTAAGTAAGTTCGTTATAAGATTACCATTGCAGACCCCACACAAAACAATTCGAAACTGTGAAGAAAATATTTATCATTAAAGCTGTCAACAGGAATGAAATATTTGTTTGTTTTTCATTTATTTAAGATAATAATAATATAATAATAATAATAATAATAATAATAATAATAATAATAGTAAAATAAAAAAGTAAAAAAGAAAAGAAATGAAAAATAAAAATAGATAAAAAATATAAAAAATATAAAAAAATAAAACAGTGAGAAAAGGAGGAAAAGAAAGAAAAAAGTGGACACTACGCCATAGACTTTAGTCTTTTGTAGACGGAAGGATGCGAACAACAACAACAACAATAACAACAACAACAACAACAGCAGCAGCAGCAACAACAACTATAATAATAATAATAATAATAATAATAATAATAATAAAATGAATTAAACAAATTGAAAAAAAAATTCAAATTGATAAAAAAATAAAATCGAAAATGCTTTTATCACATTCTTCAAAGTTTTAAAACATGCTAAGAAATTTTTGACGGAAATTCTGAAATAAGAAAAGAAAAACAATATGTTAACATTTGAATTTTTAAAAAAAAAAAATAATTTATTGTTGAAATACGGAAACATTGGTAAGTTTTTTTGTGTGTGAAGTGAGTGAATTTCTTTAGCAACTGACATGCTTCAAGAAATAAGTTGTTTTTTTTCTTTTTAAATCCTCTACAGTCTTTTGTTCTTATGAATCGTCTTTGGGAATTTTGACAGAAAATATGATGCAGTGTAGGTGTAAAAAGTGAGTTACTCTATGAAATGTGTAGACACATTCATGTTAGCAACTCTGTCTATTGAAGAGATCAATATATATATAATATATATATATATATATATATATATATATTATATATATATATAAGGTGTGTCAAAAAGTTATCGAGATTTTTTACTTTGACATAACTTGTATTCGGAAAATAAACGTTCCGTTCATTCTTCATTTCTATCTTGCTAAATACAGATTTAATATCCGCACTTTTAACACACTTTGTATTTGAACAAAAAAATAATGTTCCATTTATTATTCATTACTATCTTGGTAAATAAAGCTTCAATACATATTCGACTCACCTTGTTATATATATATATATATATATATATATATATATATATATAAAAAATGGACTCTCCCGTTGATTTTCAACGTATGAGGGTTCATAAACACAATGAACCTCCACACAGAGATTTGTTTATAGTGGTGAAGGCTTGTGTGGGACCATTCCACACTTTTTGGCACAGTCGATAGGAAAGAATTGGTGCATCAAGGGTTGCCACAAACCCAATCAACGACCGACCTCAGGAATTTTGAATTCAGAGTTATCCCTCTCCTAGACTGGTTACCTACCCAAGGCCGAAGGGCCCAGTCTGCCCGACTATTTAACCCATAGCTGGAGGGAGAATATATGGATTCATACCTTTCCCAGGGGTATTAACGCTATGTGAAATGCCAACAGTTTCGTCTAGTAATTGAACTCGAAACGACGAGTCCATTTTCCACGACTCTAATCACTAGCCCACGCCACACGACAAAGAAGCATACGTGGATTACATAACAACATACATAAGACATATATATATATATATATATATATATATATATATATATATATATATATATATTTTGCATTAAGTTATTATCTAACCAGAAACTATGAGAGTGTTATAGTTTAACCGTTGGTTTTAATTAATTCAAATAATTCTACGCAGAACCCTGATGATCATAGCTGAAACCCAAGTAGGCTTACTCTGACTATATTGGTTTTTGTAAACCAGCTACAAAAATATTGAGCAGTTTTATATTTCATTCATGATAACCACATATTCGATTCATTATTTTTTTTATTGAGAGTCAAAATTGTGACTCGCTCGATTTTGCTTTCTCCTTTAAGTCACCACCTTTTCAAACAGGCACACACATGCACAGACACACAGACACACTCTCTCTCACACACAACACACACACACACACACACACACACACACACTATATATATATTATATATATATTATATATATATATATATATATATTCGAAGCCGGAACCTAAACTCTGCGATCTTCAGACCAGAATATATATATATATATATGAGTAGAAAATATTTTAAAAATATAATCATATATTGTTTTTATGTTCTTATTTTTCTAACATTAATATTCCATATGATATACGACATATCATTATTAACTTTTCGTTCTCCGCTTATTTACGTTAAAGCTTGCGTCATTATATGTTCTTCACCTTCCATTTTTGCACATGCAT
>CM042166.1:38473552-38483552 GCA_023376005.1 Doryteuthis pealeii | reverse complement strand
TTAGAATCCGATAATATGAGGTAGATAAAAGGAAAAGTGAGCAAGAAATGAACAACTCAAAACAAATCAAGGGTTGAAATTAGTGAATACGGACGAAATTATTTCAACCCGTGATTTGTTTTGAGTTGTTCATTTCTTGCTCACTTTTCCTTTATCTACCTCATATATATATATATATATATATATATATATATATATATATATATATGTGTGTGTGTGTGTGTGTGTGTGTGTGTGGCATAATGAGAAATTAAAAAAAACACAGGTTTAAATAAAATGAGTAGTAAATTTATTAGCCAACGCTGCAGTGTTTTAATCTGTTAGTAGATCTTCTTCAGGGCTTTTGTTTTTAAGGAAAATGCATTTATCACAGATAATAAGGAGATAGTGAGAGTCTTTTGTTGATCAATCCACCTGAAAATACTGAGTGTTTATTTCTCAGGTTTCTTTGAAAACGGTCCAGCAAAAGGAAAAATGTTAAATTCAAATGTTACTGGCGATGCTGGACAATCAGCTTGGAAAAGTATGAGACCGTCCAAATCGTCCAAGATGAAATGCAAAAATATAAATCCTGATTATCTGCTGTTGCTTATCCGCCGAATTCTTATTGCTTATGAGTGTCGTCACCTCAGCGAAATAATGTGCCACTCCCTTTTTTATTATAAAGAAAAAAGGAAAAAAAAGGACATGCTACACAAAAAATATAATCAGAAACAAACAACAAACAAAAAAGAGAGTATGGGAAAGATAGAGAGAACGGGTGAGCGTGCGGACGCGATAACGCTATTCTGTTTCAATCGAACATGATGAAAAGGTGAAAGAAGGAAAGAAAGAAATAAAAGAGTGATAATGAGTTAAATTAAGATTATTATACTTTTTACCTATTGAACTATTTAACAATAGCTCTTAAGTGAACATATCAAACGTTGTAATAATTAAATTATCATACTGTGGTATATCCACAGGTCCTGCAAGCCAAAAAAAAAAAGAAGATATCATTGTTATATACACGTTCATCTCGGGAATATAAATGGGGAGAGAGTTGAGAATATGTGAGGAGAGGAGATGGGCGCTTACTTGTTCTACTTCATTGCTGTTCATCTTTCCCTGGGAATGATTCTTCCTTCTTCGCCGCCCTGTCTGTGGGTGGTTAGAATGTACCGACTACACCTCTGCAGAGGGGTAAGACTCCCCCAATGAGGCCACCTGTTGGTCGTGAATGGCGACCCGTGATGCTTAAGGATAGAACCCAGGTGGTTGAACAGTCCTTGACTTGCATACTCCACTTGGCCTTTCTTGGGCTAGGCGGTGGTCGGAGAGGCCCTCCGATCAATCGGCCGGTCACGTCAACCTAGCACCTATATGATTGTCCCAACCCTGATGCCTTGTGGCAAACCCCAGCCCTTTTTATCATATGAATGCTAGAAGGCGTGGCTGAGGGTCTACATGTCCAGGGAATGACGCTAAACTATCTGATGGTGAGGTTCTAGTTTTGGGGGTATGGGGAATGTAGAGCATCCCTTCATCACCATTGCTCCCTGATCCACTCTGACCCAAAGTGGTTGTACCTGTTAGGGTCCCATCTATGGGTTAATAGAAAAATTGTATTCATAAAAAATTGATTATCCATTAAAAATGATTTTATTAAAAAAACTTTATCTGATTTACATGACCCACTGAGATTGATATGCCGTAAAACAAAACAAAACAAAACAAACCAACCCTTGCTTCTTCTGGCTGGTTGTCTGTGCTTGTTACTTGGTTAATAATTGAGCAAGACTTATTTGTTTTTCTTGTTCTTTATTAAATAACCCAGCTCAAAAGGGTTTCTAACCGTGTTCTGACGTTCACGTCTTTCAGTGTGGCTAGACGTAGCAACTACTTGTAGCCGGGAGTGACCCGGCTGCTTTTTCATCAGTCCGATTCCTTAAGCTCTTGGCCATCTTTAGCTGCCAGTAAGGAGCGTAGAAGAGCGAAAATAACAGAGTGCCTTGCATTTTTATGCTAACGGTCAATAAAAGTCCATTTTGGAGTTCTTCCGAGTTTTTGGAGCATATGATAGTCATCCACAGATAACGTGTTTCGACGTTTCACGTCTCTTCAAAGTGGCTAGACTTAGCAACTCTTTCTAGCCGGAGGCGAAAAACAACATACAAGGAGAATTTGTGAGTTTAAAAAATCTTTTTTTTTTTTCGTTTTGTTTTCTTTAGTTTCTTTGGTTTAAAGGCATATCAACATTCGCAGGTTATTTACTACTAAACCAATGCTTGTAGACGAATGGTTGTGGTACTTTTAACCAAATGCTCAAGGGATCAGAGGATTCTGTATAGTGCAAGTGCTATTGGGCAAGTCATAATTGTAGCTGCATCCCTTTTTTTAATTTTTTTTTTTAGATACAATGACTTACCATCATGGGTGGGACCATCATGGCTGGTGAATTTGTAGATGCTTCACAGAGATTTTTAACGTCATACCCAGAACAAAATAAAAACAGTAGTTTGGTTTGGTTTGTTTTGTTTTACAGCATATCAACCTCAGTGGGTCATTTAATGCCGATAAAGTATTGAAATAAATCAATTCTTAATGGATAATACAATTTTTTTTATAAATACATTTTTCTATTTAACCCATAGATGGGACCCTAACAGGTACTACCACTCCGGTCAGAGTGGACCAGGGAGCAATGGGATGAAGGGGTGCTCCACATTCCCAAACCTCCAAAACTGGAACCTCACCATCAGATAGAGTTTAACGTCATTCCCAGGACATGTAGACCCTCAGCCACCGCCTTCTAGCACCCATATGATAAAAAGGGGTTGGGGCTTGCCATAAGGGCAACAGGGTTGGGAAAATCATATAGGTGCTAGGGCTTGACGTGACCAGCCGATTGATCGGAGGGGGCCTCTCCGCCCGCCCGTCTAGCCCAAGATAGGGCCAAAAACAGTAGTGTAGTCCATCTAGTTATTACCCGTGATTACGGATACGTTTGAATAATCATTAATACCAAGAGAAAATAAGAAATCTCAGTAAAAATTTAAACGGGGTCAAGTGATTGCTTTTTGGTTAACTTTTACTCCTTGATATATTAAAAGATTTAATAGACTTTAATAAATAGAAAAGCGACAGTGCATGATTTTTTTCTTTCAGAACAAAATAAATAGAGTAGTGTAGTCCACCTAGTTATCACCCGTGATTACAGATATGTTTGAATAAAAATCAATTCAAAGGACTTCAGATATATTTTAATTCGTTCCCTTGTCTGTACTTTTACCACAACACAGCGCTCTTCGTTCCCGTCCACCACTTTAATTCCCGTTATTCTCCCGAACGAAACTGTTTGCGATCAAAAAATTAACATACTTCCTTTCTTTGTTTTCCGCTACATTTATCCGGAAACTGCTTTTGCGTGCAACACAGACCCCCTCCCGCTTTTGTTATCTTCATGGTTATTTTACGAAGGGTGGGGCTTGATGAAATAAGTTCTGTGTGTTTGGTCAACGCATTCGCATTTTCAATGCCGTCGACTCGAAACGGCGCGGATCAAAATGAAAGAATGCAGACGATAAGATCAATCGACGCAAAACCGCCATATTTAATCACAGCGAAGTGATGATACACATATTTCGATTGAGTTAATCATTCAGTTCTCTGGCCGCAAAATTCCTTTTTTTCTGTCTTCTTTTTTTTTTTTTTTTGGTTCTTGTTTTTTTATTATTTTTATATATTTCTATTTTTTATGTTATTTTTTAAAAATACTCTTTATTTGTTATTCGTGTTTATTTTCTCTTTTCTTTACTTTTTTTTTTCTTCTTTTTATATCTTCGTTACATCCTTTTTTTTTTAAACAGCTAGATTTTTTCCCGCTTTTTTTCAAGTTAATTTTTTCTTTCTATTCATCACTTGATAGCGTCTCAGCATTCATTATACATCTCGTTTTTTTTCTATTTTAGACAAGTCTCTCTCTCTCTCTCTCTCTCTCTCTCTCTCTCTCTTCTCTCTCTTCTGTCTTGCTCACACAGATATATACACACATACACATACATATACACATGCACAAACTCACGCACACTTTTTCGCTCATTCGCATACACATAAACCCACGCTCAATCACACACACACACACACACACACACACACACACACAATCAAACACACACACACTTTCTCTCCCACACACCATACGAAAATACACACAGATTCGCACATGCACACACACACACACACACATACTCTCTCTCTCTCTCTCTCTCTCTCTCTCTCTCTCTCCATTGAAATCTCTTTATTTCCACAGAGACATCTCAAGTGGTATAAATGGTTTTCTAGCTTGTTAACTATTATACCACGATCAGTGCCCCTGCAAAAATAAAGAGTGTTTAATTGCGAAATATATATATATATATATATATATATATATATATATATGTATCTCTATTTTTCTATCCATCTATCTCTATCTATCTATATATATAATATATATATGGAAATATGGTGAGGAAATTAATACGACAATATGAGAAGAAAATATTTTAAAAATATAACAAACACAGGATGTTATGATCAGGAAAATACTTTTGTTTAGCGGATATTAAAATCGTATTTACTAATCAAAGAAATAATTGTTTTCCTGATCATAACATCCTGTGTTTGTTATATTTTTAGAATATTTTCTTCTCATATATATATATATATATATATATATATATATATATATATATATATATATGGATAGAGAGAGAGAGAGATAAAAAGATAGCCCAAGAGAGCAAGAGAGCGAGAGAGAGAGAGAGAGAGAGAGAGAGAGAGAGAGAGAGAGAGAGAGAGAGAGAGAGAGAGAGAGAGAGGGGGTATTAGAATATTTATTTTCTTTCAGCATTTGAGAGCGTCTCTGGATTATCTAAACATTTTCTTAATTGAAGAAATCTCAGTGTCTCTGTCACTGTTTGACAATTCATCTCCCCCATCTCTCTCTCTCTCTCGCTAATATATATATATATATATATATATATATATATAAGAAGAGAGAGAGAGAGAATGAGAGAGAAAATAAATTTGCTAATGAGACGGGTCAGTTTTTGACTTAATTGCAAATTACGACTAATTAGAACCAATTAAAGTGAATTTTTTTCAAACACTTAGTAATTCTAAAACTAAGGAATAATTTAGGACAAATTTCGTGTCATCAAGATCCACAGCAAAAAAGCCTTTAGGGATTGAAAGCTAAAAATCTCAGCTTTAGTATATATATATATATATATATATATTATACTAAAGCTGAGATGTTAAGCTTTCAATCCCTAAAGGCTTTTTTGTGTTGCCTTCATGTTACCCCACCATTTGCTTGATTGAATCTCTTTTTTACCCAATTTAATTTATATTGTGACTTTTAAACGATCTACCGGTCGTTACTTTTGACAAAGCACCGGTCGAAAGGGCCCTTAAGTATGTCGTTATTTTTCAAAATCTTATACAAGTTTAGGTGTACCAAAAATTTATATATATATATATATATATATATATAATATATATATATATATATATATATATATATATATATAATCTTTACTCCTTTGAATTAGCCATGTAAATGGTTCTGTTCTGTGACATTTTGTGGGTAGTTGCTCCACGGAGGAACGGACCACCTGTGGGGATAACGTTTCTTTCCCTTTCACACAGATCCCAGTGACTAGATTATGTACCATTTAACTTTAATTGTAAGATAGAAATCAATATTCATCAGGAGTTAATCGTAAAAGAAAATATTTTAAGTAGCCTCGAGCACTTGTTAACCCCGGAAGGAGAGCACTCGTGGACAAGATAACGCAGACGAATGCCCATTGTCAAAATGAACCATTTAAAAAAAAACAATTCTTAAATATATTATCTGCGTTATTCGGACTATTGTCCTCATCTTCATTGTTATTTGTACAATGTTTCGGCCGATGTGTCCTCCGGCCTTCTTCGTGTATTTCCTGTCAGACTCAGGACAATAGTCCGAATAACGCTGATAATACAAATCATCAAGCCTCATCTCAAACATTAAGAGAAATAGTTCTTTAATGTTTTTTTGTCATCAATGTGTTAAATACCAAAATCAATCTACCGTAAGTTATTAAGTATATCTTTCATTTTTTTATGTTAGAGTCTTTGAGGTGTTTTTGAAGTTTGAAGTATGGTGATTTTGTGTTTGATTTACTGTTAAGTCCTTTGGGATTTTTAAATGGAATATCCAGCTTTTCCATTGTTCTTTAGAAATAATGAGATGTTATCAGATAGGTTTTATACTATATATATATATATATATATATATATATATATATATGCATGTGCATTTTCTTGCTGGGTCTAAAAAAGGGTGATCACAGGAAATTCTACTAAAAATCATATAAAATAAAATAACTATCCGATTTTAATAAAACATTCAGTATATGAAGTAATAAGAGACGGACTTTTATTCTAAATAAATGTTTACTAAATTGAAAAGGCTAATAATTTTTTTTCGTAGTTTTTGTTTCGCGCATTGATCCCCCGTACAAAGATCTTTTTTCTGGATATGAATACAATTTTTACATTTTTGGAAAGATAATTTAACGACGGAACATATGTAAAAAAAACCCAACTAAATCGCAACTAATTCGATTTTGGTAATAGGGCATATTTAACATTGAAACTTAAATCTCGTAAATAAGAAAAAATATGCATCTTTTTTTTTTTTCTTAATTGTCAGATTATTTTCTAAAGAATTTTATATTAAAAGTTCCTATTGTCTACTTGTTTATTTCTTTTCAGGGATTTTTGAAAATTTATAAAATGTAAAATAAATACTTTTGTTTAGCGGATATCAAAATCGTATTTATTAATCAAAGAAAAAATTGTATAAAAAATATCTAGCAAAAAATAATGATATAACATATTTCGGTTTTTATCTTTTTAAAAATTTGAAAATAATGTTTGAATTACAAATTGTCGTCATTCTTATTAATGGATGGATCCTACGGAAATAATATCCGCTTTGGTTTTTGAGGAAAACTCTTGTAGTTGTTGTTATTGTTATTGTTGTTGTTGCTGTTGTAGCGCTGGGTCGTTGAGGTACATATGTTAAATCGTGAGACATCAAGGAAATGCTAAATTAGTAATTTGTTTTTGCACCAGAAAAGAAATTATTATACGTACTGGAACATTACGATTCCAAGATTGATGCTCTACCAACACAGCCAAATCGGTCACTATATATTATATATATATATATATATATATATATATATATATATGTAAAACAAAAAGAATTGAAAAAAATTTTTCTGAGAACAAAATACATTTTGCGGACCTTCCTTTTTTTTTTTTTTTTATAAAATATTGAATTTTCTCCCGTTGGAACCAGAACAACATTTTATATATATATATATATATATATATATATATTATATATATATATATATATATGTGTGTGTGTGTGTGTGTGTGTGTGTGTATTTATATATGTGCAGCGATAGAGATGTTCAGAATTGATCTGTTGACGAAAAATTGCTTTTGCTCAAGTAACTTTTTTATGCTGGTGTCATTGTCATCAAACCGGTCTTAATGTTTTTAAAAATTTTATTTATGTGTCCCAGTACATCAATCGAAACATTATAAAGCTTTGATTCAAAGCTTGACCAAACATTATTTGGATCCAGAGGTTCGGAATTATTGACCCTGTCAACAAATCTTTGCTTAATTTCATTTTTAAAAAATTTATTTGGAGACCTTAATGCTGAACTACTTAAATGTGGTGGCTCCAGACTGAATGAGATGCTGCATGAAATGTTATTAAACGCTTGGACTAAAGGAGGGCCTCAGGATTGGAGAGATGTACTTCTCATTCCTTTCAAAAAGGTTTCTAGAAGCCTATGTGACAACTATCGAAGAATTGCTTTGCTCTCCATTGTTGGAAAGGTTTTTGCGATAATTCTTCTAAATCGCTTGGAAGAACATATATCACCAATTATTCTTCCAGAATCCCAATATGGTTTCCGCCCTGGACGTGGCACAACTGATATGATCTTCATGACTCACCAACTGAAAGAAAAGTGAATTGAGCAGAATCTTGACCTCTATCAATGTTTCATCGATCTCGCAAAGGCCTTTGACACAGTCAACCGCTAGGCACTCCAGAGGGTCCTTGGGGAGTTAGGTTATCCTTCACATTTTATTGCCCTTATTCGGTCTTTTCATGATGATATAAATGCTTTGGTCACATATAATGGTACCCTTGCAGAGCCTGTCTCAGTCATGAATGGTGTGAAACAGGGCTGCGTTCACGCAGCACAACTATTTGGAATATTTTTTGCAGTCGTCTTTAAGATTGCCTTAAGAATAATATTAATGGGATTTACGTTCGTTATATATCATCTGGTATCATATTCAATATAATACGTCTAAAGGCAGGTTCAAAAGCGTTCACAGCCATTTATGCAGGAGCTACTGTATGCAGATGACTGTGACCTGGTAACACACACACGGGATGAGATGCAGAACCTTATGGATTGTTTCTCCGAAGAATGTACAACATTTGGATTAACCATGAATGCAAAAAAGACTGTTGTCATGTATCAGCCTGCTTTGTGCATCCCGCTATCTTTGAACGCCTCAAAGTTGTCCATCACTTCGTCTGTCTTGGGAGCACATTATCACAGGACAACTCTTTAGTTAGAGATGTTCCCCTTGGGTTGCAGAAAGCAATGAGATCCTTTGGTTTGCTTGAGAAGAGAGTTTGGAGTTAACGTGGCATTAAGATCTCCACCAAGCTGGGTGTATACAGAGTCTGTGTGCTCGCTGCCCTTTTGTACGCCTGTGAGACTTGGGTTGTTTACAAACGACATCTCAGCACCATCGAGAGATTCTATCAGAATTGCCTTCGCGGAATTTTAGGGATAGAATGGTTGTCATTTACACCTTACACCACAATGCTTCAAAGATGTCACCTGCCAAGTATTGAGAGTTTGGTCCATTGATCCCGTCTTCACTGGTCTGGTCATCTAGTCATCTAGTTCGCATGAATGATTGCCGAATCCCAAAACAACTATTTTACGGGGAAATCTCAACTGGCAAACGTCGTCAGTGCAAACACAAATTGAGGTTTAAGAATTGCCTCAAGGACACTCTGAAGAACCCTGCTATTGCTGTGGAGGACTGGGAGAAGCAAGCTTGTAAGAGACCTGGCTGGAGAGCCACCATCTACCTGTCTGTGGAAGAATTTGAGTCCAACCGAATTAAACACCAAACATTGAAGCGGGCTATTAGAAAAGAAAATTTTCATTCCAGCAATATTTAAAGTGGAGAAGTTCTAGCATGTACTTTACGTGGAAGAGTATGTCTCTCCAGGGTTGGCCTGGTGAGTCATCTGAGAAAACACAAGGATAGAGTGTCAAATGCTACTGGCACCTAACTAGGATGATATAAAAAAAACAAGAAATGGTCTTACTCCAACACGAGTCGACAGCCATTTTATATATATATATATATATATATATATATATATATATATATATATATATATATATATATATACTAAAAACGTAACCCGTTTGGTCGCCCATTGAGCTCAGGTTGGATAATTGAAAAAAATCACAGGATAATATTATTTCTTCAATTTAAAGTTTCCAAAAAACTGTCCAAATAAGTTGGATTTTATTGAGAATAGACACACAAAAAGGGAAGAAGTTCCAACCTGTGGAAGAGTATTTCTCTCCAGGACTGGCCTGGTGAGTCATCTGAGAAAACATAAGAAAAGAGTGTCAAAGGCTACTGGCACCTAACTATGATGATAAAAAAACAAACAAAAACAAAAAAAAAAAAAAAACAGGAAGGGATCTTACTTGAACACGAATTGACAGCCATTATTATTATCATTATTTATACTAGCAAATATATGCACCCTCCGGGTGCAAGTATTTTAGTTAAATTTTATAATAAAATATGATATTAGATTAGAAAGGCTAATGAAACTGAATAAGAATGTAGA
>CM042166.1:38451052-38471052 GCA_023376005.1 Doryteuthis pealeii | reverse complement strand
CTGATTTAATTAGGTATTGCTGCTTTTTTTGTACAAATGCAGAATAGCACACAAGAGATAATATCATTAGAATCACATTTTACGTATAAACAGCATTAGATTACGGAGTCTCTAACCCTTACTCTAATTCTAACCCTAGCACCACAAAGTTTTCGGATATTTCCGTGAAATGTAATGGTTTTTATACGTAATGTAATGATATTATCTTTTGCGCACTATTCAGCATGAATTACGGACTTACCGATGGATAAAACCCTTATATATGTTAAATTCATAAAATAAAAATATATAAAATTCATTTAAAATATGAATCGAATGGTGCTAAGTTTAAAATGTCATATTTTTAGATTCTAAAAACATATTTATTGAATAACTGCTTAACTTTATTATCGTTTTCTAATAATTTCTTGTCAAATGGCCTTATTCTGTGAAGAAGCGGCAATCACCATATATATATATATATATATATATATATATATATTATTATTATTATTATTATTATTATTATTATTATTATTATTATTATTATTATTATACTAAAGCTGAGATAAACAATTTATATTTCCCTAAGGATTTTTTTCTATTTAGTTTAATGATACAAAATTTATACTAAAATATTCCTTGGTTCCAGGGCTATTTAATGTTTGAAAGAAATTCCATCTTAATTGGTTTTAATTAGTCATAATTAGCAATTAAGTCAAACATTGACCCGTCCCTCTCTGTCAGTCTGAATTACTCTCACCCTCTCTATGTATAAGTAAGAATGAGAGTGAAAACGGAGAGTTATTGTGTTAGAGACATTTAACCATGGTAGAATTAATTAGGGGTGAGTAGGTACAGGGGTAACTACCGTAGGCAATTAATGGAACCGTCCAAGAAAGCCTCCTCTCCAATAGATATAAAAAAGGATAATTTTGCTGTGACGTCGGGGAAGGGTCGATGTAGATTGTAACGTCTCGTATATTATATATATATATATATATATATATATATATATATATATATATATATATATATATATATTATTTTATAAGATAATGACCAATTAAATAATTATCGAAAAGAATTTAAAAAATGATCCCCAAAAATTATTTTTTTATTTTTATTTTAAATTTATTTTCAGATTTTCGGTACTTATTTTCTACCAGTACAGCGCCCTTAGAATCATTGTCTTCTATTTACACCTTCGGTCTTCTTATTTATACTGTAGTTACTTTCGAATTTATAAAACTCCACCGATATTTTGCGCCCAAAAAATACGGGGGGGGGGGTGTCATAGTTAAGTGACCTCAAAAAAAAAAAATCAAAGAGTTTTGAGATAAAATAACTGATGCATTATAAAAGTCATTCATTGATATATTAACACTGAGAATTTCATTAAAATCGGATATTTCCCTGATTTTTGGTATTTTTTCAATCCGAGTAAATTTGTTTTGTAAAACACAGATTTTTCGGCAACTTTGGCAATACCTATTTATAAGTATTATAAGTGTATGCGTTATTTTCGTATTTGCCTGGGGAGTTGTCTGCCCGTTTAGTTTCGCTGGTTCCCGTTAGGGGCCTTGGATATTTAAGTGGGTGATTTGAACGTCTTTTTCTCTTTCCCTGCTGCTCGACCTACGAGACACAATGAGGTAGTCTAATGACCACCCTCTTCTCGTTGGGGCTTCGGCCCTTAACACTGGCCACTCACTGCTAGTAAGTCTCTTGTACGATATATGACTACCCTTTAGTCATGTATCCGTAACCACGTTTTTATGTACATTTAGGTATCTCTTTGATACCTAAATATCTTGTATTTTACCATTCATGAATGTGTCATTATCTCTACTCTTGTATATGTATTTATATTACTTTTGCATGTATGTTTATGTACACCTCTATGTATTAATATACCCTGTTAATTCTTGTGCTGTATATAAAATGTTTTGTCTATCAACCTTTGTCGGAGTTTTATCTTCAAGTATTATCACTTTGAATCTTACATAAATATTTGAACAAATAGTGTTTTATACCCTTTCTTTTCTTACTTCTATTTTTCTTCTGTTCATCTTTGGTATCTTACGTTCTTCCTCCAGCGTCTGGACCTAGTCTTAGGGACTTCACGTGTCTGGTCTTCTAGATCAGTCTTGTTGCCTAGACATTCATCAACCACAAAACCATATTATTTATTTAAACTTTTATTTCTTAACTAAACATATTTCTCCAACTAATCACAGCGCGCGTGTGCAGTGAGTCTCAGCTAAAACAGTAACATCTTATCTGCCTGACGTCCAAGCTGAAACTGAAGACCTAACCATGTCCCACGTGACTTCACGTATTTCGCGGGCTTTCTTTAATATTCCATGGGAAGTCCCGCCCGTGATATGAAAAGGGGCCATCCCTTCAGAAATACAGGGGGTTGACAATAATCTATGCATAGATTATGTAACAACAGAAAATCTCTTTCTAATCGATTTATTTTGAGAGTTAAAAGAAAACAATTACAATAGAAGAACGATATTTTATTGCAATCAAAACAAGATATAATGCATTTACAAATGTTTTCGGATTCTCAGTGCTAATTTCTAGATATACTTCTTGGTTTTGCTAAGAACTTTTCAGCACCTATTTGTTTGGTTTGTTTGTTTAAAGGCATATGAATCTTCATGGGTTATTTAATACCAAAGCCATCCTTACTAAAAAAAATGGGGCCGGCGTCGGGGGCAGCGCTGGTGACAGTAACGGATAAAATGTCCCCAATTTAAAAAATGTGCCTAATTTTAAAAACATAAACTCTCTGGGCTCTTTTAATAACTTTCTGAAAAAAAAAAAAAAATAAGAAATAAAGAGGAAAAAAAAAAAGAAAAGAAGAGAAATAATTAAACTATCTGAAGTCATTATTTTCTCCTTGTTACCTAAATAAATTGAAATATACAGGTTGATTGAATAGTAACTCCATATTTTAAAATATTTATAATTTTTCTTATTTGCAGTTACATTTCTCTCAATTCTTTTATGTATACGGGTACTATTTAGAGATATGAGTGAGTTTATAACTTTCCCAGGGGTATTTGTCTGAAAATGAACACAATAGCATCACTGGAGATCAAATACACACACACACACACACACACGCACACACACACACACACACACACACACATATATATATATATATATATATATATATAATATATATATATATATATATATTGATTGTTTTTAAATAGAATTAAATTGTCAGAATCTATCTAGGACAGGGGTCGGCACCTTCCGTCCCATGGGCCGCATCCGACCCTCGAATTATTTTCGTCCGGCCCACCAATTTAATACCTGGACTCTAATTATCCAATTAGAACCGAATGCATTATTTGCAAGTATTAAAATGAATGTTGCAAACTATGGTACACAAAAAGAGGAGATGGATATATTCAGCTCTCTCCAATCAATCGGCTGATCACGTCAAGCCCTAGGAGCTATATGATTGTCCCGAGCCTATTCCGATTATGTCAAACCTTAACTCTTTTCTCGTATTGGTAACAATTGTTTCCGAGAATTAAATATACTGGAAGTTATTTAACTCTTTGCCTACCAAATTACCTCAACAAATGTACCAAATTTTCTTGGTATTTCTTTTACCTACATGATGGGATATTTCAAAATTCACTATCTATTCACCCCAGAACTCAATTTATTCAAATAAAGTTCTATTATTATTGTAATCTGAATCTTTCTGCTCAATTATAATGAACTAACCATCAGTTTTTGTACTTTGTTTGGGTGTGGTGGTAGAACCCCTGTGAGCGGCTTAAGTAGGCTAAAAGTTGAAATATACTCAATTATAGAAATGAATGGAATCGAATGTGATCAAGGAAGGAGGGATCAATTTACAACTTGGTTATAATACCAAAATGATCCCTCAATTTATATCCAGAAACAAAAATAGCAAAACAAAAGTTGGGGGTATCTGGTTGTTGTAACAATACCAGTTGAGGTATCTATGAGAACACTTAACTTTGTTTTTGTACTTTGCTTGGGTGTAGTATGTGCAGTAGCTGGAGAGCCACTGTGAGTGGCTTAAAATAGGCAAAGAGTTAGAATGTATTCGATTATAGAAATAAATGGAATCTAATGTGATCAAAAAAGGAGGGATCAATTTACAACTTGGTTATAATACCAAAATGATCCCTCAATTTACACCCAGAAACAAAAATAGCAAAACAACATTTGAGGTATCTGGTTGATGTAATTACACCAGTTGATGTAACTATGAGAATATTTAACTCTTTGCCTACCAAATTTCCGCCACGGCTGTACCAAATTGTCTAGGTATTTTCAACTGTATGATAGGATATTTCAAAGTTCACTATCTATTCACCTCAGAACTTATATTCAAATAAAGTTTGAAATACCGTAGTTGATGGCATATAGGACGCACTTTTTTCCCAAAATTTTGGCCAAAAAATGCCCTGCGTCTTATAGTTCGTAGGTGAAGTTTCAGACCTCCCGTAGGCCTTATTATTATTATTATTATTATTATTATTATTATTATTATTATTATTATTATTATTATATTCATTCATTTTTAGCC
The DNA here is from genome assembly GCA_023376005.1 of Doryteuthis pealeii. Lineage (NCBI taxonomy): Eukaryota > Metazoa > Mollusca > Cephalopoda > Myopsida > Loliginidae > Doryteuthis > Doryteuthis pealeii. Next base: position 38,466,479 of record CM042166.1, on the reverse strand, counting down.
TTTCACGTCAACGTTAGCTGAAGGTATTTCACAGGAGTCTGAGTGACAACACGTCCCCTCAGGTCTCCAGGACTGAGTATTCTAACTGATTGCAGCAGTGCAGTAGTCTGGATAGTCTCAATTCTTCCTCTGATTTCTAGATCCCCCAGTCTTTTTTCCAAGTTTATCGGTACCGTTCCAAGTGCAACAACTACAATTGGTATTACTTTCACTCTCATATTCCACAGCTTTTTCAATTCTCTGGCAAGGTCCAGGTATTTATCCATCTTTTCATTTCCTTTTAGCTTCACCCTGTGATCTGCTGAGTCCACCAGTTGACACTATTATTATTATTATTATTATTATTATTATTAGTTCCTGCTATTGAGATGTCTTATGTATGCTTATTGCTTGCCTGTACTGCCAAATTGCTTTTATACAGCCATGTTTCTGCTTGCGTAATGCACAGCCAGACTGTTTTAAAAGATATATGCTTAAATACACCAAAAACTTTTTTTCCTGAATCTGACCTGATGAAATGGGGGTGCGTCTTATATGCCCGTGCGTCTTATATACCGTCAAATACGGTATTTTATAAAGTAGCTCAGTCGGTAGAGCGTTCGGCTAGAAACCACAAGGTTCCTAGTTCGATACCGGTCCCCGCCAACTCAGCGTATGAGTAGCACAGGGATCTGTCCGGTAAAGTAAGGAGCTGATGGTAGGTGTGGCGCTCCACCCCAGATGCTAAAACAATCTAATTGGTCTAGCGCTATTGAAAAGGGGATAGACTCCCTCGCTGACTGGCCGATACCGGCTTTAGGCCGCCCCGACGACTTTAAAAATGTCATGGCTCTCCTCAGAGACTCTCGATAGCTGTTTGGCCTTCGCGCTCCAAAAGATGGCCGACCCCAGATCAAGGAGCTTAGAGATATGCAAAGAATTTTGAATTTATTTGGTTATTTCTTTCGGAGAAAAATGAGAAGAGACTTCGAGTGGATTTCATGTTTATTGCAAGGGTTTTTGTAAAGAAGGTCTAATATGACGGATATGTTTGAAAAAAGATACTTGCTAGGAGGTGGTGTCTAGCTAATGGGATTACTACAATTTATTAGGGAAGGCAAGAAAAGACGCGACTCATAGAAATACGTATTCAACAGCACAGCACGTGGTGAAAGCTCAATTTGAATATATATATATATATATATATAATATATATATATATATATATATATATAGTCATATTCATTTTAATATATATTTTCTCTGTGTTTGTATATGTGTGTAAACTTGTACTAAAATGAGACTATGATTACTATATATATATATACATATACATATTCATTTTCATATATAATATATATATATATATATATATATATATATATATATATAGTAAGCATAGTCTCATTTTAGTACAAGCTCACAGACATATACAAACACAGAGAGAGAGACAACCCCCCCATATATATATATATATATATATATATATATATATATATATATATATATATATATGTGTGTGTGTTGTGTGTGTGTGTGTGTGTGTGTGTGTGCGAAGAGATGGAAGTGAATCCAACGGTATGTAGTATAGTGAGAAATTTGAAAAAAAACACAGGTTTAAATAAAATGAGTGGTATATCAACAAATGTCCTGAAGAAGATCTACTTAACAGATCGAAACACTGCAACGTCGGCTAATAAACTTACCACACATTTTATTTAAACCTTTGATTTTTCAAATTTCTCACTATACTACACACACACACATACACATATATATATGTATATATGTATGTATATATATATATATATATATTTTTGGGAGAATAAGTGCTTAATTGGAGTCGTACCTAATTTTGAAAATTAATTAATTAATAATGAATTAGGCGGGAATACCTATTAAATGTATGGCTAAATAAATCGAGAAAAATCAATCTCTGTATGTACATTTCGGCCTATTAGGCCTCATCAGCAGAGCTATAGATCGGAAGACCGCCCTGTCCGGTTTCAAATCACGCACAGGGCGGTCTTCCGATCTATAGCTCTGCTGATGAGGCCTAATAGGCCGAAATGTACATACAGAGATTGATTTTTCTCGATTTGTTTAGCCATACATTTAATAGGTATTCCCGCCTAATTCATTATTAATTCATTAATTTTCAAAATTAGGTACGACTCCAATTAAGCACTTATTCTCCCAAAAATTATCGGCAAAAAGCCATTCCAAAACAAACCGTGTTTACAACTTATCATATATATATAATATATATATATATATATATATATATATATATATATATATATATTAGTATATATTTATTTGCATAAGAACAGGTCTGCTATTCATTTATTTATTTATCAACTCTCCTTCACAGATATTGAGCAAACTCCTAATAAGACTGAACATTGGATCATCACTGTCTCTTCAAGTGTAATAGTCTCCACCATACACATTCATATATATATATATATATATATATATATATATATATATATATTGTGTGTGTGTGTGTATGTGTGTGTGTGTGTGTGTGCGTGCGTCTGTGTGTGTACATTTTTATAATATGATTCGCTATATTTATGAGTAAAGAGTGGCCAATATCATTGATAGAACATGTATATCTATGTCAGAGTAGCGTAGACGGGAATTCAACGATGCATGGTAACTAACAGTTTTTTGCCTATGTGTACCACTCGTTTTGAAAATCGCATGGGAAAAAATCTGTCAGTTAGTAAGTGCCGTTGAATCATGTCTTCGTTTACCTAAGACTTGCTGACCGTACGGAGTTCATATATATATATATATATATATATATATATATATATATATATATATGTATGTGTATGTGTGTGTGTATATATATATATGTATATATCATCATAAACCCATGTTGACAGAATGGATATATATATATATATATATATGTATCATTGAGTCGTGATGACACAACGGATTTTATATATATATATATATATATATATATATATATATATATATATATGTGTGGGAGGGGGAGGAACGGAGAAGGAAGTGCAATGGATTCTAATGATAAATTGGTCTGAGGGCGAGGTTCGAACGCAAATACCTTCCCTTTTCAACTATTTCAGTTAAACTGTACACGGGTGTCAACCAAGTTTAAGTGTCTCTTCTTGATCACAGTTTATATATATATATATATATATATATATATATATATATATATATATATATATATATATATATATATATATATATATATATATATATATATATATATATATATATATATATAATGTTAATTTATCTGTTTGCTTACAAACTGACGAAAATGTAACGTTCTCTTCGACCGACCTCCCACTGTTTCGGTTGCTATACAGTTTCGTCTCTGGTCATGGTTTGCTAGACAACCCCCCTCTCCATGGGCGTGTAAACCATTTGACATTTTTCTGATAATTAAATTACGTTACTTCGAGGTCAGAATGTAAGAAGACATAACTCGTTGAAAGCGCTTTATACTTTAATGAGAAGGAAGCGCTCAGGTGCAATGCTTATAGTAGGTGCTCGTGCGTAATGGTCATAGGCGAGGAAAATGGACACGGTGAGGCGAGTACAAACACTAGAAGAGACTGTTTGCATATGATTGATTATCTGTCTGTGATAATTGAAGCATGTTCTATGTGTATTGCTTTCTGTAGATGAGATATTACTACCTAGGTATGGGTACTGGTCTAATAATTTCAGACTAATTGCAGATGCTTGTCACCCAGTGTGAAGATGTCTCCTTTTTGTTTAAAACAATTGAACTTAGTTTTATCTGATTTCACATAAAGGCTAATGCTCTTGCTGTCTTATCTTGGTTGTACAGTCGTGATTCAGCTTATGCAGGTATATTTTCAAGAAGCGCTATATCATCTGTGTAGTCTGCATCTGTAATAGTTTCTACAGGATATCATCTGCTTCTTGCTTTTTTAGTTTGAAACCTTTTTCCATCATTAGATCTCATGATATTCATAGTATGCAGTCTAGGCATATCATAAATAAAAATGGCACTAATATATCTCCTTGTAGGACTCCAGCAACAATGTCAAAGAAATTTGTGTCATCATCAGATGAACGAACTATTGCTTTTATGTCTCTCTCTCTCTCTCTCTCTCTCTCTCTCTCTCTATATATATATATATATATATATATATATATATATATATACTAGCAAAAGTACCTGGTCCATGACCGGACTATAAAATTAGGAACACCACAGAGTGAGTAAGGAGAAAATCAGGATTTAGAGGAAAATGATTAATTAGATTTTTAAAAATCGCCGAGAATTTGTATAATAGAATATTATTTGTTTTAGGATTTTTTTTTCATTTTGTTTACAATTAAGATATTATTTTTAAAAATGCATTTGGTTTTTGTTTAATTAATTAATTATATCCCTTAATCAGTAGAGATCATTAACCAAATTTGGCGTGTTTCTTAGTTATAGGAATATTAATGTGTATGCAAGATTTCGAATTGGTGTTATACGTCGACACGTACATACCAAACTTCCTTTTATATATATAGATGTTGTCTGATTTTTGTGGCAATCATGTAATTCTGCGAAAAGATTGAGTTATGAAGGACCGTTATTTTCTATTTCAGGTTTTAAACCGCTCTACTACAATGGCATTTATTTTGAACTCTCTTACAGCCCGACACACTAACCACTTTGCATCGGGACTCCCCTTTTTACATTTTTCATTGTTTTTTTCCAACTAATTGCTGTTTTTATTTGCTATAATTTGTTTGTTTGTTTGTTTATTCGTCTCTTTCTTTTTTTTTACTATGTGATACTCCGCATCGAACTCTATCAGAAAATCATATTAAATCGGCAGTTTAATTTTGCCCGAAATTGGCCATTTTCAGGCACTCTCGGGGGTGGGGGGATCAGGTCTCAAATCCCACCTAATCTCTGAATTGAGCACTTTTTTCTGCATTAATAAATTCTGCGCATCAGAATCCATGAGAAAAGACAATAAAATCGACAACTTAAATTTTAACCAAAATACGTAGACGTAATAATGGCTGAAAAGGGGCATTTTTTTAGGGCATCTTTGAAGCCCCATACCTCCCCCAATTCTCAACAGATTTAAAAGGATTCCAATTTAATGATGCCCCTACGCTCTAAACTTACTCTCATAAATGATGATATTAAGAAGACTTCACATCTGTTGCTCTTATCTCATGATGATATCAACTAGGACAATAGTCTGAATAATACAAATAATACTCCAAAAATAATTTTTTTAGTTTTTATTTTCATTTTATTTTTCGATTTTCGGTACTTATTTACTACTCGAGCAGATTCTTTAAAAAAACTTTTTTCTTCTATTCACACCTTCTGTCTTTAGTCTTTTTATTTATGCAGAAAATAGTATCAATCACATATATACCACAATGATATTTTGCACCCCAAAACAGGGGGGTCAAAGTTAAGTGACCTGAAAAAATAAGAAAGTTTTGAAATAAAATAACTCATGCCTTATAAAATTCATTCATTGCTAAATCTACACTGAAAATTTCATTAAAATCGGATAATTCCCTGATTTTTTGTAATTTTTTTTTAAAAGTGGGGGTCAGAATTGTAAAAAAAAAACACTTTTTTCAACGAATTGGGTATATCTAGTTTGACCTACTTTGTAAGAACAAGTGAATTGTCATGTGACGCGAGGTCCTTCTTGATATCATCATTTATATATATACCAACCCCTCCGCACGAGGAGGATGTGACACAAGGTCAGTTTCGTAAGCGGAGTTTAACAGCTTTGGAATTCAGAGTTTTCCTTATTCACTATGTTTTGACGCAAGTAAAAAAAAAAACACACTTAAAAACTCTTGTAGAACGCCTTAAAACTAAGAAATTAACATTCCAACCGATTTCTAGTAAGGCTTCATGCTCTTACACCATACCTGATACTTTTTACGGTCGAAACATTTGGGGAAATTTTAGAAATCGCACTTTGGAAGCTTTAAATACATGCACGCGCGCTAATAAAAAAAGGTTAAAGTCTGTCCTATTATTTACCCTTAGCTGGAGGGAGAGTGGGTGGATGCATACCTTTCCCAAAGGTATTAGCGCTATTCTTGTTGGGTATTAAATTTTTCTTTAAACTCATTTTTTAAAAAAACTCAATTCTTTTTTAAACAAACGTTTTCGATACTCATTTTTGATTTATTCAACCTATATATTCATTCTTGTTAAGTATTCAATTTTTTAAAACTCAGATTTCTTTCTCTGTATTTTTGAGATGCGGCTTGATGTGAATAATTTAGCGCAACATGCAAGTTGCTTCAGCGTAATAAGGTGGACAGATATCATGTAAACTTTGACATTAGTCGTAGTTTTATAATAGATACTCTCACTTATTCCAATATTAAACTTAAAAAATAATACAAAATGTGTACCTTTTTGAATTAAACAAAAAATTAAATTAGGTTGGTTAAAAAAAATGTGTACCTTTTTGAATTAAACAAAAAATTAAATTAGGTTGGTTTTAAAAAATGTCTAGATTTTCGGGTATCGGCTAAATAGAAAAAAAAAATAACCTGGCTAGATCTAACAAAAATCAGCAACCCAGACGCTTTATGAAAATAGCGTTAATACCCTTGGGAAATGTATGAATCCAATTACTCTCTCTCCATCTATGAGTAAATAGTAGGACAGACTGGATTATTTAACCATGGCTAGGTAACCAATCTAAAAGGAAAAAAAACTCTGAATTTGAACCTGTTAAACTGTGCTTGATAAATTGATCTTGTGTCACATCCTGCTCGTGTGGAGGGGGTTGGTAAATATATATATACCTGACGAAGACCGAAGAATGGATCGGCTGTAACGTTATTTTTATGAACGTAAAAGATAAAACGAAGCTATTTTCTGTCGAAAACTTTTGCATCAACTTAATAGTTCCTCCATCTTGCTAATCTAATAATTGGTTTCCGAGTTTGTCACGCCGGGGCGCCACTTCCAGAATTTTATTTTTATTTTTTATTTTTATTTTTTTTTTCATATTTTTTATTTTTCTTATCTGAACTTGTTACTTCCAGAGTGTTTATTTTTGTTAGCATTTCGCCATTTCTGTTTTGTCTTTTTCCTATCCACCACTAACTCCACCGCTCCCATGTGGACGTCTTTTGTCTTGTTTGCTGCCTTTTGCAGGCTTATGTTTATGACAGTCTATTGACTGAGAATGTCGACAGGACGTTATCACTTCGTCTTCATTTAACGCCGAGGCTAGAAGAAGAAGAAGAAGAAGAAGAAGAAGAAGAAGAATGGACAGAAGAAGAAGAATGGACTTAGCAGAAGAAGAAGAAGAAGAAGAAGAAGAAGAAGAAGAAGAAGAAGAAGAAGAAGAAGAAGAAATGAAGAGATAGATAGATAGATAGATATATCAGCCTGTTCATATCTGTATATCTCTCAATATATTCATATGTATGTACGTATTTATTTATGTATGTTTCTATCTATCTCCATCTGTTCATATCTATCAATCAGGAAATAAAGAAGAAGAAGAAGAAGAAGAAGAAGAAGAGCAACAACAGCAAAAGTACAAATGAAAAAAATTAATAGAAAAATAATTAAGAATGAAAAAAAGAAGGCTTTAAGAAGAGCGGGACGATATTGAAAAAGATGTGGGAGGGAAGTTTGAAGAAGAAGAACAAAGAGTAGGAGGGAAAAGAAATCAACTGATAGGTAGAGAGGAAAAAGATGGCAAAGAAAGAAAGAAAGAAAGAAAGAAAGAAAGAAGAAGAGAAGAAAGAAGAAGAAGAAGAAGAAGAAGAAGAAGAAGAAGAAGAAGAAGAAGAAGAAGAAGAAGTACAACAACCAAAGTACAAATGAAAGATTAATAGAATAAGGGTAAGAAGAAGAAGAGAGGAGGGAGTAAAAAATGAAGTAGAGGGATAAGGTTGAAGAGGAAGAGAAGAAGGTAGAACAACAACAACTAAAAGGACAAGAAGAAGGAGTGGAGGATGTGGAATGAAATGATAGTAGGGAAAAAAGATGAGAGAAAGAGAGAAAGAAGAAGAAGAAGAAGAAGAAGAAGAAGAAGAAGAAGAAGAAGAAGAGAAACAAGAAATACAAGAAGAAGAAGAAAAAAGAAGAAGAAAGAAGAAGAAGAAGAAGAAGAAGAAGAAGAAGAAGAAGAAGAAGAAGAAGAAGAAGAAGAAGAAGAAGAAGATCTAAACAGAAAAAGAAAAGCTGGAAGGAACCATTCCTATCTATTTTGCTTAAAGATGCACGTTAAGCGGTTAGTTGGTCGATTGGTTGGTTTCATGGGACCGAAGAGATGATAGTCTGAAGGCACTAAATCTGGTGAGTATGGAGGATGCGGTAAAGTTGTCCACCCGAATGAGTCGATTTTCTTCCCTGTCCTGACGCTTGTGTGTGGTCAAGCATTGTCATGCTGAAGGAGAACATCGTCGATTGGCAAGTTGGGTATTAATCGATGGATTCTTGCTTTGAGTCTTTTAGGGTCTCAATGTAGGCCTTAGTTTTATTTAAAAAAAATAACTTCTCATGAAATAAAGAAAATGGCATTACTTTTTTTTTTACTCACCCTCGTAATATGGGCTGTTCTGAGGCAAATAATTTTCAGCAAGACTTGTTTAAACCGATTTCTTCTCTTGTCTTTTGCTGGCTTCGTTGTTTTTGTTGATACCCCCCCTTTATTGTTGGCGACTCCCGCCCCCCTTTTCATTGTTTTTATTGATGACCTCCCTTTTAGTTCACGACCTATGATGAAACCGCTCTATCGGCTGTGGCGTTAGAATGCACCGACTGCTCCTCTGCACAGGGGTAAAACTCCCCCCGTCGGGCCACCTGTTGGCAACGGGTGGCGATCCCTGATGCTTAAGGATAGAACCCAGGTGGTTGAACAGTCCATGACATGCAATATTCCACTTTGGCCGTTTCTTGGGCTAAATATGCAGTCGGAGAGGCCTCCTCCGATCAATCGACTGGTCAGGTCAAGCCCTAGCACCTATATGATTGCCCCAACCCTATTGCCCTTATGGCAAACCTCTACCCTTTTATCATATGGGTGCTGGAAGGCAGTGGCTGAGGGTCTGCATGTCCAGGGAATGACGTTAAACTATATCTGATGGTGAGGTTCCAGTTTGGGAGGTTTGGGGAATGTGGAGCACCCCTTCATTATCCGACCCGGAGTGGTAGTACCTGTTAGGGTCCCATCTATGGGTTGAATAGAAAAACATGAGTTTGTGAACAAAATTGATTACCCATTAAGAATGAATTTATTTCAAAACTTTGTCGGCATTAAATGACCCACTGAGGTTGATATGACGTAAAACAAAACAAAACAAACCAAATCAACCCCTCCGTATGAACAGGATGTGACACAAGGTTTGGGACGACAAATTGTTTATAGAACCTCAAGGCAAAAAAAAAAAAATTCATCATACACTCCGAAAAAAGATTCATATTATTGGACAGCATAATAATGGAATTATTTTTTTCTTTTAACTAATTTGCACAAGGGTGTATGTTGGGAAATGTGGAGCACTCCTTCATCACCATTGCTCCCTGGTCCAATTTGACCCGGAGTGGTAGTACCTGTTAGGGTACCATCTATGGGTTAAATAGAAAAACATGAGTTTATAAACAAAACTGATTAACCATTAAGAATGAATTTATTTCAAAACTTTGTCGGCATTAAATGACCCACTAAGGTTGATATGCCGTAAAACAAAACAAACCAAAACAAACCAAACCTATGATGAAACTGAGTCAATTTCCCGGTCGATAAAAAAGCACAAAGAAACCGGTGTCAGTGTAATTAGTCACTCGATAAAAAAAATAAAGAAAAGAAAAGAAGAGTGTGAATAATGTTTATATTTGTTATCACATCAAATTTCTCAGTCAACACCCCAACATTTGCGACTTATCTTACAGAAAAAAAGAAAGAAAGAGTGACAAAAATAACTTCACCGGTGCGTCATTACATTTCTTCACCAAATTAGTCATTCGTTTCTTCCTTCAAACGTGTTGGCAGTTGAAGCTCCAATATGAATTGAAATCACAATATCCTGATAAATGTTCCTGTAGTAAATCACATTGACCACGCCAATGTTTATGAATAATCGTAATGAAATAGGGACGCCCCCTACCGCTATCTTATTATAATGTAGATTCGGTCTCAATTTGTCCGTGACCGAAACTACGTCACTGCTTACGTCACATTACCCAAAAGAATAAATACGTAGAAAAAAAACCTCAACCTTATATTATATACACTCAAAATTAAAGAGATAGGGAAACCCCCTACCAATATCTCTTTATTATAATGTAGATTCGGTCTCAATTTGTCTGTGACCGAAACTACGTCACTGCTTACGTCACATTACCCAAAAGCATAAATACGTAGAATAAACATAAACTTTATATAATATAAATTCAAAGTTTGAGTATGCAAACTGGGGCTGTCTTTACTGTTCTTTTAAAACAAGTTATGATAAATTTGTCTGTAACCAAGAATACGTCACTGCTTACGTCACATTATCCAAAAGAATAAATACGTAGAAAAAACCTCAACCTTATATTATATACACTCAAAATTAAAGAAATAGGGACACCCCCTACCAATATCTCTTTATGATAATGTAAATTCGGTCTCAATTTGTCTGTGACCGAAACCACGTCACTGCTTACGTCCCATTACCCAAAATCATCAATACGTAGAATAAACATCAACTTTATATTATATACATTCAAAGTGAGTACTGTCTTTAGTGTTTTTTAAAACAAGTTATGATAAATTTGTCGGTAACCAAGACTAAGTCACTGCTTACGCCACATTACCCACAATCATCAATGTGTACAATAAACATCAACCTTATACAGCAATTTTAAACGCTCTCTTTTATTTTTAATTCGTTTAAAATTGCTGATCAATAAAGTATGATACTTATTAAAATGATATATATATATATATATATATATATATATATATATATATACAAATTTTTTGAACTGTACAGACAATTCCTGTCGGACAAGTTTTTCGTTGATCCGTTCCAATTTTCGGGCCATTTTTCTGGTGTCGGGATGTAACTGGTATAACAGCCCCCCAAAGATTTAAAAACGAGCGCTTTCGGCAATACAATTTGCCATCCTCAGGTAGGAAAAGATGGTATGATTTCATGTCTCGTTTTTAACGAGAACGAGTAGTAGCAAGGAATTAGAAGGGGATGTAATAAGCTTTGGTAGTAGGAGGTTGTAGGAATGGTAGTGGTTTGAGCGAGCTTTGCAGTGGTGATTTTATGCGGGAGGGTGACACAAGTTGTGAGAAGGGGAGGTTTATAGAGGAAGTTATACCAGTTACACCCCGACACCAGAAAGATGACCCGAAAATTGGAACGGATCGACGAAAAACTTGTCCGACAGGAATTATCTGTACAGTTTAACAAAACTTGTATAAAAGAAAAAATTCTGCCAAAATACACTTATATATATATATATATATATATATATATATATATATATATACAAGTTTTGTTGAACTGTACAGACAATTCCTGTCGGACAAGTTTTTCGTTGATCCGTTCCAATTTTCGGGCCATCTTTCTGGTGTCGGGATGTAACAGGTATAACAGCCCCCAAAGGTTTCAAAACGAGCGCTTTCGGCAATACAATTTGCCATCCTCAGGTAGGAAACGATGGTATATATATATATATATATATATATATATATATATATATATATATATCTTAAGCAATAAAATACCAGACAATGAAATAAAAAACGTTTGTGAGAACCTCCTTCAATCAAAACTATCCTGAAGAGCCATTCGAGTGAAACCTAGGTAGATAGTGTCTGACTCATTTAGGTCCTTATATATATATATATATATATATATGAATGATTTGGTAGACCCAGTTAATCTGCTTTCTCATAAAATATGCTTCCCTCATCGACTTTTAACGATATCATCTCTGGTTCGTCAATAGATTATATTCACATTTCGCCGACCCCCCCCCCTTATTCGTTTGACTTCGGCTTAATGATATTCACCTTTTGTTTTCGCAAACATCCAGCGAGTTTATATATTCATTAAGGGCTTTTAGTTAATTTTTCCCATTTCAACTAATTACCTTTTCTTTCTCATTGGATTCTGGCGCCAAACTAGCCTCGTTCTCATCTCTTCGATTCCATTTCCAGCCTTCCTTTTTTTTTTGGTACGCTCATGGGTAATTCCGATTCTACTGGTAAAGATTATTGTATTCGTCGTACTGGCGCATACCAAGGCTAATAACGAACATCACTAACAGCGCATCAGAATTCTACATTTTAGAATTAATAGTCCCAAGTTGTACGAATTTTCGTTCGATGAATCATGTGTTGCTTTTCACAACTACTACTACTACTACAATCATTATTATTATCATTATTGTTGTTGTTGTTATTGTTGTACTACTACTACTACTAATAATAATAATAATGATAATAACAACAACAATAATAATAATAATAATAATAATAATAATAATAATAATAATAATATCAAGGCTGGGCTAGTATCACACTCAAGAAAACACCAAATGAGAAAACGAATCACTCACTGCTGACCATGATTTATCCTTTACAATAGGAGAGTCGATTATATATATATATATATATATATATATATATATATATATATATATATATATATGTAAGTTTCAATTTTATTTCACACACACACACACACACACACACACACACATATATATATATATATATATACATGTGTGTGTGTGTGTGTGGTTTGGAAACTGTATAATACCCTTAGGAAAGGTAAGGACCCAACTAGTCTCCCTCCAGCTTTGGGTAAATAGTAGGACGGACTGGGCTATTTAAAAAAAAAAAATGAGTATCCATTAAGAATGAATTTTATTTCAAAATATTTTCAGCATTAAATGACCCACTGAGGTTGATATGCCATAAAACAAACCAAACCAAACCAACACCAAAATATCTGTCTGGTATGAGACAGATTTGTCGCCCCTAGCTGCGTTTAGTAGTGGTAGTACCTGTTAAGGTCCCATTGTGGGTTAAATAGAAAGACATGAGTTTATTAAAAAAAATTGAGTATCCATTAAGAATGAATTTTAATTCAAAATTTTGTCAGCATTAAATAACCCACTGAGGTTGATATGCCGTAGAGCAAACCAAACCAAACCACACCGAAATCTGCCATGTTCGAGTGGAAATTTTCGATACCAATTCCAGCGTCCTCGTCTTTTGTAATCAAGATGTACATTTCCATAATGCCGCCTTTGTTGAGATTCATCAATATTAATACATCTGTTTTTGAATCACAGAAGCCGGCACTACGCTTCACAGTTCATAGTAAAAACATTTAGTCGATCGGCGAGGGACGTGCAGGAATTTGGCTCGTACTTTTGGCCGCGGTCAGTCTAATTAAAGATCTCCGTAAATCTAGCACATGCCTTTTTCAGCGTTCTATGCCTCATAATTAGCGAAGAAAAAGTGCGGGAAACTGATGACACTTTAATGATGGCCGTATTACAAATGATCATTTCATACCACACTCTAATCAGATTCGCTCTTCTTTTATATCTATAAATGAAGGCCAATGGTTGCTCGGTTATTTCCATAGACTCTTGTTTGACAGTGGGGGATGGTGGTTTCCACTGCGAGCCCCGTCGATAGTGCCGCTTAGACTGCGTCTGCTACAGTGGACTTAGACCCCTTCCAACACACACGAATACGGTGGACTAAGGCCTTACTCAACACACACACACACACACACACAAGCACACAAAGCACACACACACACACACACACACTAATCAGATCCACTGGCTTTTATATCGACAAAAGAAGGACGAGGCTTGCTTAGTTATTAACATAGAGTGTTGTTTGACAGGACTGTTGTGGGGTTTCACTGCGCGTCCCAACAATCTTGTTGCTTGGGCTACTATCCTACAGTGAACTAAGGCCCCTTCCAAACACACAAATACGGTGGACTAAGGCCTTACTCAAAACACACACACACACATACACTAACTAGATTCACTGGCTTTTATATCGACAAAAGAAGGACGATGCTTGCTTAGTTATTAACATAGAGTGTTGTTTGACAGGACTGTTGTGGGGGTTTACACTGCGAGCCCTAACAATCTTGCTGCTTAGGCTACTATCCTACGGTGAATTAGACCCCCCTCCAAACACCCAAATACGGTGGACTAAGACCCTCACCTCAACTCACTCTCTCTCTCTCTCTCTCTCTCTCTCTCTCTCTCTCACACACACACACACACACACTAATCAGATTCACAACTTTGAGCACCTTTTTGATCTCCATGTTTCTAACACACGTGGGCATGCCTACAAAGTCAGAAAACAGCATTGCTCACATGACTTTCGGAAACATGTTTTCACGCTCAGAATTGTCGAAGCATGGAATAAGCTGCCTGCGTCTGTTGTAGGCCGCCGAAACACTGCATATTTCAAGGCCTCCATGCTTCCTGTAGTCCGCCAACATCATACCCGATTCCCCCCTCCACACATGCGCACACATGCGCACACATACATGCATATTATTACTGTAAATGTTCATGTTCCTGACACTAATTCATTATTCTTGTACTAGACATGAGACTTTGATGAGTTGTGGTGCACCTGAGCACTGTACACAATAAATTTATTATTATTATTATTATTATTATTATTATTATTATTATTATATGTCTTTTCTTCCTCACATTTGAAGATCAACAAAAACAGCCACACAACAAAAACAGAAGTTCGCAGACTTTTGTTTACATCAATAATATATATTCACTTAAACCAACAAACAGACCGAAACACTGCAGCGCAGGCTTAATAAACATCAATCGTTAATGAAACTTGTTTTTTTTTTTTTTTTTAAATTTTTTCAACATTACACATTGTCGGATTTACTTCCACTTTTTCTTCATATACTTTTATATCTACAAATGAAGAACTGTTTACTAAGTTATTTGCATAGACTATTGTTTGACAGTGGGTGTTTTCTCTGCGAGCACCACCGATAGTACCGCTTAGACTGCATCTGCTACAGTGGACTATGGCCCCACTCAACACACACACAGAGAGAGAGAGAGAGAGAGAGAGAGAGAGAGAGAGAGAGAGAGAGAGAGAGAGAGAGAGTGTGTCTACTTAGTATAAGAGTAAATTGCCTCAGGGTGAGTGTAGTTGTGACGGAAATATTTGAAGTTAAAACGGTCAAAATACAGAGAACGCAGAAGTGTTCGAAAAAAGGAATTTTTTGGAAAATTATTTGAGGCACTTCAAATATCAAACATTTTACCCTGAAGAAGGCCGTCTTTCCTTTGTATAAACATATTCTATATTTTTCTATTATTATTATTTTATTTCATATTGAAAAATTTAAAATAACAATAAATAGAATACAATGTGTACAT
>CM042166.1:38443552-38446052 GCA_023376005.1 Doryteuthis pealeii | reverse complement strand
TTGTTTTCGAAAAAGTTTCTAAGATTTGTTTCAAAATAGCTACCGGTTTGTTTCAAAGTCAAGGGAGGTTACTCTAATTGCCTTATTTGCTAGGAATTTAGCCAACTAAAGGTGAAAATTACCTTATTTGCTTGCCAAAAGAAATCCCTAGAAAAAATCTGTGAGGATTCATTATATGGGTAAATAATGACGATGATGATAATTTTCAAAACAGCAAATTAATTTGTCCCTTATTGGAAGCAAAATAATCTAAAATATAAAGCAGAAAACTGTTGCAGAAAAAACTGACATGGATAACATTTTATCGTTCTAGAGAGAAATGAAAATGTATCGAAAATTATGAATCAGATATAAAATACATCCATGAAATACATCTATAAACATTATACCAGTATAGGAAACTTGAATACCAATTTTTATCTCAGTCTAATAGTTTTTGGCATTAAATAAAGGTGTGAATAAAGAAAAAAGAATTATTTTAATGGAGCGCCACTGGTAGAAAATAAGTACTGAAAATCGAATTTTAAAAAATGTTAAAAAATGAAATGTTAAAAAAAAAAACATTTTTGGAGATTTTCTCTTTACTCTGTTATGTATAAATTGCCTTTTAGATTATCAGTGAAAAAATTATACATAGATATTTTTTCTGTTTAAAAGGGTTGGGGCCTAACATTTCGATTGAGTTTTCTCCAAAAATTATTAGATAACAATACTAAAGTAGGCTTGTTATTAAATAATATTTGTTTTTAGAATCTAAAAATATGAAATTTAAAACTTAAAATTAGGTGTTTCATATTTTGAATGAATTTTATCTATTAATTTAGGTATATAAATTGTTTTCTCAAGGCACATATGGGGCTGTCAGAGAGAGGCCCTCTCCGATCAATCAGCTGGCCACGTCAAGCTGTAGCACCTATATGATTGCCCCAACCTATTGCCCTTATAAGCAAGCCCAACCCTTTTTATCATATGGGTGCTAGAACGCAGTGGCTGAGGGTGTTAGTGTCCTGGGCATGACTTTAAACTCTATCTGATGGTGAGGTTCCAGTTTTGGAGGTCTGGGGAATATGGAGCACCCCTTTATCACCATTGCACCCTGCTTATTATACTATTAAACAAACCAAATGAAGTTAATGAAAATTATCTATACCAATTTGAAAATATTAAGAACTTGAATCATAGAAACTTTTATCGAAATGATTTGCTTTGGCATTAAATCACCCGAAAAGGGTTGATATGCTGTAAAACAACATCATTTGTGTTATAGGTGATATAACCTATGTACATAAATGGAATGCGCCGACGACTATTATAAGTAGCAGGGACAATTGTGGCTTGAGGACACAAGCAACGCGAGTTGCGACTAAGCTTACTCGCGTAGGCTTGCTGGTCCAGTGTGCTTCGGCCACTGGACCGGTTGCCTTTGGTTAATAGCGTCGATCCCGGGTGCCCCCCTTGAGGGGGAATGCCAACGGGATCGACGCAATTTTTCTACCTACCACATATGAGTCCCGGCTTGTGGGTGGTGCCCACATAAAACGGTCTTGTGTCATATCGTGTAAAAGTGGGAAACATGTAAATACCACAAGCAACGCGAGTTAGTTCGCAACTGTATGGTCGGACGCAACTCCACTTTCTTTTCTGTAATTTCTCATTTTTGTTCAATACATTTGTATCCATTTTCACCAGTCGTTTATCTTATCTTTGACTCTTAAAAACCCCACAACAATTTGCAATACATTTCAATAGCAGAGATGCCGTTAGACATCCAGTGCCAACCATGAAATGGCTATTTCTTCTCGGTTAATACCCCCCTACCCATCCCAGAAAACCCCACCTACGGTCTTCGACCATCAACGAAACAGCGTCGGAGGAACATAAAGGGATAAAAAGCATTCCGTTTTAGCTACCGCGCTAAACCTATTACGTTAACATAAGAAGAAAGTTTTCCCTGCAACTCTAGAATAAAATAATTTCGAATGCTTAGGTACAAGTATTAAACTGTGTTAATTATATCTAAAGATATCTAAGACAGAACCACTATGCTATCTTATCTTCTTATTATAATGGAGATTTGGTGTCTGTCTGTAAATGAAACCACGTCACTGCTTACGTCAGAATACACTAAGGAATTGCTTAAGTTTATCAATGAGTATTTAATTTATAGTGAAAATCATTAATATTTATACATAGAATAAATCTTATTTATTTATTAATGATGTTTCTATGAAAATCTGAGTTAGATTTGCCTCAAAACAGCCCATGTTATTAGTGCATTTAAATTTTGTTAAATTGTGTATTATATATCACTAAGGAATAAAGGTTTACATAATATATGGTGTGGTTAATTTGCGTACTGGTTTTAACAAATCCTGGTGGATTAGCATTCCATGATATCCAAAACTCCACTTTGGCCCTTACTTAAGCTAGACGGACTGTTAGAGAGGCCCCTTTCGATCAATCGGCTGGTCTTGTCAAGCCCTAGCACCAATATGATTGT
>CM042166.1:38436052-38441052 GCA_023376005.1 Doryteuthis pealeii | reverse complement strand
GGATAAAAATATTTTGTAAATAAAAACCGTATTTTTATTTAAATAAACATGATTGTATTTCTCTTCTGGTTAAGTGAAAACTATTTTAGTATAAAAACGTATTTCGACTTTTTTTTAAATCATCGTAAGTTTTGAAAAATATTCCTAAATTTCTGATTAAAAAGTATTTATCTAAAAAAAGATTTTGTTATTGAATTTTACCAACCATCTGTTTATTTAATTTATTGTGAGTTCAACGTCTCCATAAACTTCTGAATAAAATAATTTGTTTACAAAAATTTGGAAGCGGAAGTTACCGGTGATGTGTTAAAATATGAACCTTTCATTAAGTTGATGATTTGGGGTGCTTATTGGTTACTTGGTCCGAATATTTTGCTATATAGTTATTTACTAAGCTTAGCTTAGATATGGCACAAGGCCAGGAGTATGGGGCACCCAGTGAGAATCGAACTCACTAACAATGGTCTGCAAATCTACCTTACTAACCATTACACTATATTTTGCTATATAAGGAGTGCTGGAATTCACAACTTAAATTTATAGACTCTTTGTACCCGCGTAGATTCAATCGACCAATCAACACGCTCGAATACGAGGTTGATTAACTATTTAAAGGCCTTCATAGAAAGGCGTTCAGTTGCTCGTGTTTAACACAGACGAACAGACCAACAAGCAAGGATTCTGCTTAACACTGAGGAACACAAGGATCATAGAATTCAATATACAAGGGTACCCCCCACCCAATGGGACCACCTGTATACCGTGAGTAGCGACCCGTGATGCTTAAGGACGGAATACTGGTGGCTGAGCAGCAAATGGCCTACAACACTCCACTTTGACACTTACCTAGGCAAGATGAGTGGCCAAGACCCTATTGCTCTTATGACCCAACACTTTTTATCATATATGTGCTAGAGGGCAGTGGCTGAGAATCTTTGTGTCCTGTGCAAGACGTTAAACTGCGAATAGTAGTGAGGTTCCAATCATCATTCCTCACAGAACACTCTGACCCGGAGTGGTCGGTTCTGTTTTATGGTTTAACAACCCTTTTCACGTTATTTAATGTCGAAACAATCAGAATTGAAACATCGCCATTAGATGTAATGTGTCATACCCTGGACGGGTGGTTTGGAGTGGGCCTCTCAGATCACTCATCTAGTCTAAGTAAGTGGAGTGTTGTAGGTTTTGGACTGCTCAGGAACCTAGTTTCAATCCTTTAGCATTTGGGGGGGGGTCTTACCTCTCTTCAGAAGTGCAATCGGTGTATTCTACTGTCACAGCAGGCAGGGCGGTCAGTAGTAACTGGTTTACAAGAATAGCTTGGCCCCTGTCCCCCCTCTCTCTCTCTCTCTGTATGGTACTTACCTTGCATCACACGTATGCAGGCCTGGCCCAAGGCCCAATTAATGTGAGACCACCAAAGAACCGTAGCTCATGGGATGACAGGCAAAAAAATGCGTGGATTACGTCGGTATTCACCTTCAAGGGGGTGACTCAGGTACTGGGCAATAAATCCAGCCATGCCCCTTTAAATCAAAGGGACAGGTGTTGTCTGGGGGAATGGTCCCTGTGATCACGCCGTTAATGTCATCTATCTCTCTGTATGGTACTTAACTTGCATCACACGTATGCAGGTCTGGCCCAAGGCCCAATTAATGTGAGACCACCAAGGAACCGTAGCTCATGGGATGGCAGGCACAAAAAATGCGTGGATTACGTCGGTATTCACCTTCAAGGGGGTGACTCAGGCACTGAGCAATAAATCCAGCCATGCCTCTTTAAATCAAAGGGACAGGTGTTGTCTGGGGGAATGGTCCCTGTGATCACGCCGCTAATTTCATTAATGGTACAGTGGCTGACGCCACCGGACCCATAGGCTCCTTTATGTGTCTCTCTGTATGTGTGTGTATGTGGGGGTGTAACGGCATTCATCCAATGTGGGTTAAGCCGACATCACACTAATTCATGTGTGAATTTACTCGGGGAATGGTGTCCGAAGGTTAGGTCCCCAGCCACATTCGTGTGCCTCATTGCATGCGTGAGTGATCATTAGGGTAGGTTGATTTTTCACTTTTAAAAATATCAAATTATCCATCTATGCGCAAGTTGTGTGTTAGTATACTGAATATTGATACCAAAACTTAGATCTTGTACTTGTACCATTGTTTGAGGAAATAGCCCCAAGGATCGTCTACTCAAAGGCATTAAAAATCCTCGTTTTCGCAAAATTTAGCCTCTAGAAAATGAGGGTTTTAGTGCATTTTAGTAGACGATATTTGATGCTATTTCCTCATACAATGGTACAAGTAAACGATCTAATTTTTGGTATCAGTATTCAGTATACTAACTGACAACTTCCGCATAGATGGAAAATTTGATATCTAAAAAAAAGTGAAAAATCGACCTACCTCTCCGCAGAAGTGCAATCAGTGTATTATACCGTCACAGCAGGCAGGGCGGTCAGTAGTAACTGGTTTACAAGAATAGCTTTGGACTCTCTCTCTTCTCTCTCTCTCTCTCTCTCTCTCTCTCTCTCTCTGTGTATGGTACTTACCTCTCATCCCATGTGTGCGGGTCAGGCACAAGGCCCTATTAATGTGGGATCATCCACGAACCGTAGCTCATGGGATGGCAGGCACAAAAAATGTGTGGATTACGTCGATATCTTAGACGAAGATTTTTTCACAGTTAGCTCAGTTTATCGGCCAAGGCTTCTCTGATCGTACACAGAGACACTTGGATGGACTGCAGGCGGCTACACAAGTCACAAGCGAGTGGCCTGCCGCGGGTTACCGAATAGACGCCGAGGCCAGCGCTATCAGTAGCTGCCAGATCCTAGGTAGACGCTCTTCCGGTACTGTGAGCGCTGGAATTGTTTTAGCACCGAACAGTCGTTTTCATATACATATCCAGTTAGTGTTAACCAGTGATGAGACGGAGGGGGGATAGCAAAGACGAAGACTTTGCACGCACGTTTGCTTTTACGGCATGTCAACCCAATTGGGTTATTTTATGCGTTTTTGTTTTATTCATTCTTGATGGGAACTCAATTTTTTCTATTTAACACCGATAAAACCCTAACAGGTACCACTAATCCAGGTCAGAGTAAACCTGGGAGTAATGGTGATGAAGGGGTACTCCTCTGTTAAGGTCTTATCCATGGGTTAAATAGAAAAAAATTGAGTACCACCCAAGAATGAATAAAAACAAAAACGTCTTCGGCATAAAATAACCCAATGGCCTAACATGCCGTAAAATCGTCCACTCTGACCTGGATTAGTGGTACCTTTTAGGGTTTTATCCGTGGGTTAAATAGGAAAAAAATTGAGTACCCATCAAGAATGAATAAAACAAAATCGTCTTCGGCATAAAATAACCCAATTGGGTTGACATGCCATAAAACCGAACATGCGTGCAAAGTCTTCGTCTTTGCTACCCTCCCTCCGTTTCATCATCTCCAGAGTTCCAGAACTGAACCCCACGATCAGATAGAGTTTAACGTCATACCCAGAAAAATAAGACCCTCAGCCACCGCCTTCTAGCACATATATGATAAAAAGGTCCGAGGTTTGCTATAAAAGTAATAGGGTTGGGAAAATCATATATGTGATTGGGCTTGATGTGTCTAGCCGATTGATGGGGTTGAGACGACGGCCCGTCTCGGCTAAGTAAGTGTCTAACTGGAGTACTGCATGTCATCGACTGCTTAGCCACCAGGATTCCATCTTGAAGGATCACAAGTCACCACCCACGGTCAACAGGAAGGATTTTACCCTCTGCAGTGGTACAGTCTGTATATTCTTCTACCTCCGTCGATAGAGTACTATGTTGGTATAATAAGAACGTCTTTCAATAAATAAGGTGTACTATTGTGGAAGCTCAATCAATTTTTTCTTTTCATTTTTTTTCCTGTTAAATCTACATTTTTACTGATTCAAAGTTGTTGTAAAAAATTCATTGTACAGGATAAACAATCGTTTATTCAATCTATTTTTATTATACAATTGTTATGGACAGTTTAAGAATTAATCACTTTTGACATTACGGTGAGTTGATATTTAACTTTCAAACAAATACAAAATTCTTTCTAATAAGATGTGTGATTTTTTGATTTTTTTTGCATTTTTTCCGATATTCTAATTCCAAAACAATAGTCATTTGATTAAAGGTTACGGCTGTATTCTCATCTTAACATAAAGTTGTTAAATCTAGTCTGCCATACATTTATCTAAGTACTAGCAGGACCTGTAAATATATCACAGTATGATAATTTAATTATTACAACGTTTGATATGTTTATTTAGAAATAATAAATGAATGGTCCATTATTTAGCTGAGGTGACAACATTCATAAGAAATAAGAATTCAGAGGATAAATGACATCAGATAATCAGGATTTACATTTTTGCATTTCATCTTGGATGATTTGGACTGTCTCATTTTTAACTAGAGGGTGTTGCAATATGATAACGGTCAGAAGATTAAGGAACAAGAGTATTATTTATTTAGTTATTAGCTTAATTGCTGTCCGATAAGGTAGCTTTCAAGTTAGTTATTCCTAATTTTAGATAGGAGAGATTAATTCTACACAGAGGTTTCATGCCTGTGCATATTTTTTATTTAAAAATTAAAATTTCCACACATAAAATGAGCCCAATCATTCTCTTTAATAAAATAGCAACAGGAAGCCCTGTTTACAGTTGCATATTTTCCAACGATATCAATAGTGAAGAATATTTTCATGTCCCAGAACACTGTCAGCACGACCTTCTTTACTGACAGTCAAAAATTTGCTTCTTTTATTTCTAATCACCTTATTTACATCATGATCCTCGTATTGTATACCCTTTCTTTACCTCTATTATTCTTCTGCTCATCTTTGGTATCTTACGTTCTTCTTCTAGCGTCTGGACTTCGTCTTGCTGGTTGGTCGTCCTTGATTCATTTCTTCTTCTAGGTCAGTCTTGTTGCCAAGACATTCATCAACCATAAAACCATAT
>CM042166.1:38396052-38421052 GCA_023376005.1 Doryteuthis pealeii | reverse complement strand
TACTCATTCTGATACTGAATAGACGCACCGTTGCTTAACTTTGGCGATCGGGTTAAAGTCGACCTACTTTTTATACTTGATAGACAAAAGAAAAAATGGCTGACTTCTGATTTAGGTCGGAAATTAAAACGGATAGTTTTTTGGTGGTATTTGGTACCACCAAAAAACTAGTAAAACAGTTTAACTAGCAGTCTATGAATTAACATTATGCGAATTGGGTTACGGTTATAGGGATTAAGGTTGTTTTTAATTACGTATTGCTTAAAAAAATAAACCAAAAAAACCCAAATTACTATACATTTAATTAACCATTGAAATTAATTATTGAATCTATTATTGAGACAGTTGTTTGTGTTAGTATTGCAATGTATAATTTCAATTAAACTTAATTAAAAAAAAAATTTTCAACATTAAAATGTATAGTAATTTGTTTTTTTTTTTTGTAGTTTATTTTTAAAGCTATATTTAATTAAAAACAACCATAATCCCTAAAACCGTAACCCAAATCGCAAAACGTTAATTCATAGACTGTAGTTAAACAGTCATGGGGACCACCAAAAACTTTCCGTTTTAATTTTCCGACTAATTAGAATTCAGCCCCCCCAAAAAAAAGACAACGGTGGGTGAAGACTATAGAGAATAAATATCAACAATATTTTTTTAAAATTCTTTATTTTAAAAAAAACTAGGACTTTGAATAAAAGAGGGTAACGCATCTGAATAATCTCCCCCCCCCCCATCACGGTCTCGATTTGTCCAAATTAGTTTTAGAGCATCCGCTTACAGAACCACAAGGTTCGGGTTAGATACTGGCCCTTGTTAACTGCGCGTATGAATAGCACGGCTTGAATATGTGCGGTAAAATAGAGAGCTAATGGTAGGTGCAGCGATCCACTTCAGACGCAAAACAAAAAACAACATCTCCCCGGTCTGGCGCAAGCAAAAAGTAGGTAGACTCCCTCTCTGTTTGGTTGATACCGACAATAGGCCACTCCACCTATTTTATTTTTTACTTTAGTTCTGTTAGAAAAAAAAAACCTGTTAAAATTCATATTCTCGTTAGGGTATGAGGCGTTTAAGAAGGGTGGGACCGATAAACAAATAAAATAAATAAATAAATAAATAAGCAAAACAAAAACCCTGTAT
Source organism: Doryteuthis pealeii (assembly GCA_023376005.1). Classification (NCBI taxonomy): domain Eukaryota; kingdom Metazoa; phylum Mollusca; class Cephalopoda; order Myopsida; family Loliginidae; genus Doryteuthis; species Doryteuthis pealeii. Next base: position 38,419,906 of record CM042166.1, on the reverse strand, counting down.
CATGTTGGTATGAACTTGATATGCTTCACAACTCTTTGCCTACTTTAGACCGCTCACAGTGGCTACTAGCAACGACTCTTTTACGTATCATTCATTCACACTGAAAAAGACCAAGCTTACAATAATAATAGGACTTAATTTGAATAAAATGAGTTCTGGTGTGAATAGATAGTTAACTTTTAAAAAATCCCATAACACAGGGAAAAAAACAAAAAAATACCAAGAAAATTTGGTACAGTCGTGGGGGGAAATTTTGAAAGAGTGTACCCCTAGGCATGAAGAATGTGTTGCGCCAATATTCAAAATCGGTTATACTTGTCTTCCTTCAAAATCAGCGCACAAGGTCCTAATTTTAACATATACCGTATCCAAGAAAACTATTATGTTTACATCAAATTAAACTCAGCAGTTGCGGTAGGGGGAACTGGGTTGGTCAAACAAAACTTTAAAAAATAACTTGACACATTACCGGGTAAACAAAGCTGCTACGAAGTACAAATAGCAGCTATTAAAGGAATATCCCCAATCCTAAAACGAACCCTAGGATATAAATACTGCAAATAAAGGAATAAAGTAATTAGTACCAGGAAGAGACCCCTGGGTCTATAAAAATTGTAAACAGAAAATAAAAGAAGAAAAAAAGCGACTAGCATGGTATGGGTTTCTATTTAATGGTGTATCAACATTCACGGGTTATTTAGTTTCAAAGTCATCCTTGTAGAAGAACATTAATGGTACTATTTAAATCATAGCTGGCGGTGTTCATACCTTTCTCAAGAGTATTAGTCCAAAAAATGAAAGTAACAGCGTGACTGGAATTCGAACTCGCTTACTACGATGTCGCAGTCTAGCACGTTAGAAAATAAAACCACGGCGACTCACTCCTTGATATAATTCTTATTTGTCAGTGAACCCGATTCTCACTCAGTGACCTATATTGCTGGCCTTGTACCAAACTAAGTTGAGCTTAGTAAATGCTGAATTGAAAATGCTGGACAATATATATTGAAGTTTGTGCAAAAACAGAGTAATGAACAAAACATTATATATATATATATATATATATATATATATATATTATATATTATATATATATATACACGGACATACACACACGAATAAATCAGGATAGATAGATTGATAGTAACAAAAATAAAAATATAAATATACAAATAGATGTAGATGTATATATATATATATATATATATTATATATATAATTTATATATGAATAGACCAATATAGATCAGAATAACAATAAAAATCAGATACAAACACAAACGAATAGGCATATATATATATATATATATATATATATATATATATATATATATATAATATATAGATAGATAGATAGATAGAGAAAAAAGAAACAGACTTGAGATATAAAGGAAGATAGATAGATGTGAACAGATTGAAATAAATTCGAACAGACCGAGGTATATAGATATATAGATCTATAGATATGTATATATTTAGATAGATACATAGATATAAAAAGACCGAGATAGATAGATAGATAGATAGACAGATAGATAGATATGAACAAATTGAAATATAAAGATAGAGAGAGAGGGGGAGGGATTAGGATTTAGATGTGTTCCGTATCAGAAACTTATAAGTTTCGTCTGGCACAAGGCCATAGAAAGGTGGGAATACTAGTTTGCGTCATTCTCCCTGACGGCAGTGGAGGCAGTCTGACTCCAACCCGGAAGACTGTGGTAAAGTATTAAAATAAGACGACGCATCAGAATTGAATAATAAATCCGATTTTAAATATAAAGAAATGCGTTTTCCGATCAATTATTTAAGAAATTAAATATCGACTGTGAGTAACATAGTTTCCCTTGTTCTCGGAATTATTTCGTGTACAAAAGAAATGTGTCTGTGTGTGAGCGTGTGCATTTANGTTGCCATAAGATTTATCAAGCCATTAAGTTATAATGTGTTTCCATTTTTTCACTTACATGGTTTTTCGGAACCTATATATTAACCTATTCTCATTCGAGTGTCTCTGATTTCAAACTTTTTCGGGATACCTAATCTTTGGATTCGTTTAACGGTCAGGCCCCCCCCCACCTTTTATTATGCCGGACAGCTCAACCCTTAGCCCTCTAAACCTTTCTTATATGGCTTTATCTTATTTGATCTTCTAATCTTTCTGACCCATTGTTCGTTCCTATATTCAATTCCAAATTTCCATTCCCCCAAGGTATCACAGCGTGATAGACTATTAGTTCTCGCTGCCTTTATTTCTATATTGTGTACTGTGGTTGTGGTAGTTATAAAACTATTGACCAGCCACCGTATCGGAATTAAGGCTATTCACAAGAATTCAGCCACGTGAATGATAATTTGGCAGTTCTTCCATGAGTAAAATCTACTTGAGATTTAAAAGATTACTACCATGTGAATTTGCATGGGTTACAAAAAGCCGAATCTCTGTCTGTGTCCGGATAACCTTGGTCACGGTACGATGTTCGAATACCAACGTAGCAATAGAGGTTTGAAACATCTACTACTTCAAGATTACACACAAGTTGACAGCCCACACATTAGGCTTAACCCCGGCCATGATTGTCATTGAATTTCATACATTGCGCTCACAATAGGAGAAAATAGGTCCGAAAAAATAGGAATTACTCGGTGCCGGTATTGAAGTATTAATCAATTCCGTGCTTGTCTCTTCATGGCACACTGTCACACATCTTGTATACTACTTGCAACCTTTTGTCCGTTACTCTCACATCTATTCACGTATACTGATTATGTTACGTTAGAATCCGGGGGGGCTTCACGTACAACAATAATAGCGGACCGTATATTGTTTACGAGTCTGTGTTCTGTTTGGTGAGTTGGGTTGCTGTCTCACGAAAAACTTATTTTGTCAACAGACATAACTACACTAACTTACTAATAATAATAATAATAATAATATATCCAAGGCTGGCTAGTAGTCACACTCAAGGAAAACCATGAAGGAAACGAGATCACGCACTGCTGACCATGATTATCAATTACAATAGGAGAGTCATTATATATATATATTATATATAATATTATATATATAATATATATTAATATAATAATGGTTTTCAATATATCATATTTTCAATATATGCCTTACCAGTATTCTAAGCAATACATATTTCATATGTTATTGTTACAACCCAAGCCTCGCTATTTCTCTACGATTTGAACGGACCTTCCTTAAATTATTTTCACTCTCACATCATCCACAGACACAGACACTGGTAAAGAGGGTCCAGAGTGGTGTTGCAAGCCACATTTATCTGGTACACATCTACTACACACACACACCAACACAGCCAGCCACCCGATAAATATAACATAATATCCACAGGTGCCTGGATAAGGGGTATAACATAATACATGGTGGTGTGTGTGGTGAGTTTGGGAAACTGACTTGTCGCTTTGCAGGGACTTTTGGTCTCAAAGGGTGAACCTGATAGGATAACGAAAACCTATCCCATATGAGCACACTGAATAATCTACTCCCAAATTAGTTCTGTCTTCTCCTAGCTTGTGGGTAAAGTAGTAAGACGTTACTGCCGGCTGATTTTAAAAAAAGAGACTGCCATAGGGTATCCAGAACCCTGAATTTCGGCTATTTGAATTTATGATTATCAAACCATCAATGCGTTTCTCATGTGTGATCAAGGGCGAGTATAAATGGAATATTACCACCCTTAGGGTTATGTGGGAAATTCCTCATGAGTACTACTGGCTTTACAGATGGGTATGCCACTAAAATCAAATCTAAAGCCAAAGCCCACGTACCACCAACGAAGTAATGTTGCTGGCTCTAGTATTGAAGACAGATGATGAGATTGTCGCCTCTCTTAGTCTGCTCCTTGATTTTTAGTGAACCAAATAGGTTCCGAATTGAGTAGCTGGTAAAGACTCTTGTTTTACCGGTTCAAACATAGAGCCTGATTATTCTGCTGCTCTCTAGTCCTATGGTAAGTCGCAAGATATGTGGGATTTTCAGCCCTTGCCGGTGTATGCTGCAAAGACGACGTGCAAAAGGTCATCAGCATAAGACGGCATCTGTGATTGTGTGCGGGGGAATATCGCCTGGCTACTTTTGAAAATAGGATGTTTAGGGAAAGGGAGATCTATCTATGGAGTGGGTTTTTAGATTTAAAAGAAACAAAATGACAAGGATAATCCATTAAGAAATGGAAATTTTAATTTTCAAAATACCTCCTGTTACTCAGCGGAACCAGCTATTTACAACTAATGTTAGCCCACTTAAGAGAATTACGATAGTAGGCTTATGGCACAAAAAACCAAACATCAAAAGCCACCAAATGCCAATTAAAAGGATTTCTGCCGCCAGGTTCTCGTGAAAAAAACAGAAACCAATGATAGTGGGTAAAAATCACGAGAGAGGAGTGGGACCGAAGTTTTCGGATATACCAACTTTCCCCAGCCACGTTCCTCGTCTTTTGCTCAAATTCAAGACTGTACATTCATCCTAGTAATTTGCCGCCCTGTGTGTGAATTCGACCATCGTAAATTATGTATTCAAGTATTACTAATCCTAAGAATTATAGGAGGATCAGCAGCCCAAAGCCACTGCACTACGCTTTCATCATGCATAAAGGTTATCACGCGAAAAATCATTTATGTGTTCGAATCTGTGGGCTTCCCCGCACGGGAGAGCGAGGAGGGTTGCAGCAATTATTCTGGTCGTCTACTTATATGGTTCTGCAGCCTCGGGTCAGTTCTTAATTACCTTAAGGATTCTCGAAATTGAGCACTTCCTGCAGATGCGCACTTTGTGTTTTGCCTATGCCATATCTTAAGTGCGGGCTTCATAGAAGTGTTACGCTCACGTGGCCTTCTCGACTTTGAGAGAGGGATAGGAAATAATTGTGTGAGAGTCGGGGTGGCAGGGTGGGGGAGAACTTTGATAATTACAACCTTTAAGATGATTTGCCGTGTTCTTTTCATTTTACAGTGACATGGGTATGCATAGGTTTACTAACCCCACTCGAAGTCAAAGACTTTGTTATTTCGCTCTTTCAAATGATTTTTGGGGCCCGCTATAATCGTATTCAATATAGTTTTGTGCAGCCCCATTTCTAAAGGCCGCATGGTATTCTTCAAAGATTGGCCGGCTTCTGTGTGTTCAGATTGTCCAGGGTTAGGACCCTCTCATGGAGTGGGGTGTCATTATTAGGAGGCAGTCTGGCATTAACCCAGCCAGATAACTGATATAACCATGCCTGGGGGAAGGGAATTGTCGCTTTACAACTTTCGTCAGGTGGGCATGGGGTGAGATCGGTTGGGATCCATTCTTCAGCAATGAGGCCCGACTCATGTAACTTGTTTATATGGTTCAAAGACCAGCATGGGCCGTTTCCCTATCAATTGTCCGTTTTAGACTGCAGTCTGCTACTCATAAGACAAATCGCTTGGACTTCTTTGTAGAACTGGCGCCAGGATATTCCATTCTACAACCAACACCCAAGGGAAATTACCGTATGTTTGGGGAAATGGGTACTAATAGGTACACACTAATCTCCGAATTTTAAACGCACTCTAAATCACATCAACACACACACACACAACAACTTGCTATACCTTACTTTACCATCACGGCACCACGGCACACAACGATTCTACACAGTCACAGCATTCACGTACTTAAGTCAGTGGATTTGATGGGTCGTTAAGATCCTCACTAGGTTCTTTTATTTGAATATATAATCTGATTCAGAAATTCGAAAACCACAAAAGTGTAATCGAAATTTGATATAATCAGATGGATTAAAAACAGGAACACCACCACTCAACCCAAGGCAACCACCAAACATGTAGAGGCATTCTGTACATCATAGTTATTAACATTTTTATATGGTTATGATGCTTGTTAGCAACACTCATAAACTTCCACCTTTCTAAGACACCAGCCCACCCACACGACAAGAACCCCCCTATCCTTTGCATTCCAGCGCAGTGTGAATCAGGTAGGTCCGTTTTTCAGGGCAGAGTGATTTTTTTTCACTGCTGTCGTGTCTCGTGTTCACTTCACAATTTCTTAAATAGGGGACTGGGGGGGGACCGGGGACAGAACGTCAAACAAACCGTGTTGGCTAATGAGAAGAATTCGTCAGCGAACAGATATTCCTTCCGCTATTCTTCTTCGATAACGCGTTTTAGTTATATTCCTTCCTTCAAAATAAGGCACAACACCCGGTGAAAGTCCCCCATAACATAGACAATGAAGGAAAAACAGTCTTTTATTGAGTGAGATTAAGGGAACCCTTACAAAGCACACAAATTACTCGGTGGGACTAAGGCCTTACTACAAAACAAACACCAACCACACACACCACACACACAATCACACACTACCAGATTCACTGGCTTTTTATTAATCGACAAAATGGTGAAGGAAACGATGCCTGGTAGTTATTGAGACACTAGAAGTGTTTTTGAATAGGACTGGTCTGTGGAGAGATTATTTTTAAAAGTTATACACGCACGCCATCCCTACTACGAGCAATCTTTGCTGCTTATAGTGTTCTTGACTAATTCCTACGGTGAGAATTAACAACCACCCCTCCCAATCACCAGCAATATTTACGTGTTGATATCAATGACCCTCACCTCAACTCAACCACACACACACACACACACACACAACACACACACCATCTATCTAACACTCACACTCATCTAATTGTTTAATTCTAATCATACAATTGAGCACACTTTATTTTGATTCTCCTATGTTTTCTAACCCACAGCAGTGTTTGGCCAATCTGTCCTTATCATAAACGTCAGACATAATACTCAGTCATTTGCTCACATCCGACCTTTCACAGAACACACAATGATTTTCCACGCTGCCAGAATTCGTCACACGAAGACAGCGAGAATAAGCGCCTTGGCGTTACTGTTATAGGCCGCCAGAAACACTACTGTCATCACTTCAAAGTGATCTACCTAATGGCTTCGTGTAGTTTCGTCCAACAAATCATGCCCTGATTCCACCACCTACCAGCAACGGATGTCGCACACGTCCATACGATGGCATAGTGATTACTGGTAAATGGTTTCGAGCCCTTAATGAAAGGGTCAAAGGTCAATCAGCCAATCAAGCTGTACCTGAACTAAATACATGATTCTTTGTACTAGACATGAGACTGTGATGATGTTGTGATGTCCACCTACACTGGTACACATAAAATTAATATGATTATTTTGATGTATATTATTACATTATTATTATTATTATTATAATGTCTTTTCCCTCCTCATCATTTTTGAAGTTATCAACCAAATAACAGCCACACAAATATAACAAACAGAAAGTTCGCAGACTTTTTGTTTACAGTTACAATAAGTAGTCGCTTATATTCACTAAACCAACAAACAGACCAAACACTGGCAGCAGACCCAGCTCAATAACACATCAATGCGGTTGAGAATGAAACTTGGATTATTGTTTTGTTTAATTTTTTCTATATACTATTACACGTGTGTCTCTGTTATTACTTCCCACTTTTGAATCTTCATGGAGCGGATCACTCTTTATATCTACAAATCGAAAGAAACCTGTGTTATAACTTGTATTTATTTGCATTTATGTGACTCTCTCTATGACTTTAGTACCATGGTATTCTTTCTCTCTAGCCGACAAGCACCAATCCCGATTGTACCGCTTCAGTACTAGCCCTATTTTCGATCTTAACTGAGCGACGCATAGGGACTGGGGGCACCACTCAACACACACACAGAGAGAGTTAGACGAGGAGAGAGAGGGCCGAAGGTAATGAAAATCTAGGGAGGAAGAGAAGAGAGAAGAGAGAGACCGTAGAGAGGGTGCTACTTTATGTATTATAGTAGTAAAATTGCCTACGAGATGATTATCTAGTGTGAGAAATATTTGAAGTCAGAAAACGTCAAATCGACACTTCGATACTGTATACCGAAGCTGTTATCGAAGAAAAGTGATATTATATTCTCGCGAGGCACACATTTTTATTTTAGATGCATCTTACAAAATATATCACAAAACATTTATTATTTATTACCCTTGAAGTAAAGTCGATCTTTTCTCTTTTAAGTTTAAACAATCATTATACGGTGAACTAAAGTTTCACATAAATTATTACTCACTGTTATCTCTACAATATTGAAAAATTTTATAACAAAATAACCATTATAAAGTTAGGACACGCGTGTACGATATGTGTAACAAAATGACATATCAATGCTATCTCGCTGAAAACGATCGTTTTTGTGTATCTTGCGATTAAACCCACTCTCACTTTCATTACTTTATTTTTATATTGCGCTGTTTACTTTATACTCTCTCAACATTAGTGTTAGTTCGGTATCACTTTCACACCTTATTCAAACTCTTGCCAACCCCCGACAATAGTAAGAATACAAGGTCTTTGATATCGTCTTATAACTGTCTTAGTCGCTATGTAGACTACAAGGCATGACACAAACACATCGTAGAACAGAGGTATTGCCTTTCGAATTCTAATCAATACTCCTACATCTGAGTCTCAATTCGGAAAATAGAAAAGCGAAGACCCGCCACAGGCCTATTGCAAACATAGTGCCATATTTTCACTGAGGCTTATTTTCAACTGAACCTGCTAAATTATCACTTTTTATTTTGAATGCAAGCTGATTGGTGTTAAAAACAACTGATAGACTTTCCAAAAAGCTTTATTGAAATATACTGTAGTTCACTAACATGATTACCGGTATTCGAGGAGTAGCAAATATTAATACTCTGTAAGCAATTTATTGTTTTGTGTCATATTCTTAAATAAAATATAAAATCCTAACTTAATTGGACTCAGATTTATTTGGGAAACTTTATATATATGAGATAAATTAAATTAATTAACATGTGATTGGATTTTTTATTCAAATCATTAACCAATTCCTATGAGTCGTGAAACGAGGGTCAGGTTCTATATGATGAAAGTGGAATGCTAAAAATAATATACTATATATATAACATATACTATAATCTCACCATGTGACTAATGTCCAACTTCGATGTTCGGACACTAAAAACCATTCATGTTTTTTATCATCCTAGTTAGGTGCCAGTAGTATTTCACTCGTAATACTTCGTCGTTTTCTAATTATGGATTCGAGTCCAGGCCAACCCTTGGCGAGAGAGAACAGTACTCTTCCACAGTGAAAGTACATGTTCGAACTTCTACTACTAATGAATGTTGCTGAGGGAGAAATTGCCCTTTCTAATTGGCCCGCTCTCAATTTTTGTGTTTAACTTCACGGTTTGGACCATAATTCTTTCCACAGACAGGTAGATGTGGTCAACTTCCAGCCCAGGTACTCTTACCATGCTATGCTTCTCCAGTCCATCCACAGCAATACAGTTGTCTCAGAGTATCCTTGAGGGCCAGCTTCTATTAAACCCTCAATGCTTGGGTTGAGCTACTTTGACGACTCGGGTTGCCATTTAGAGATTTTTCCCCGAAAATATGTTTGTTTTTGTGGATTCGGCAATCATTTTATGCGAACTTAGTTATTGATAGAATCTGACCAGACCAAGACGCAAAGGACGTGATCTAAGACCCCAAACTCTCTAAACTTGCACAGGTTGACATCTTTAGAAGCATTGTAGCTGTTTTAAGCGTAGGGTAAATGACAATTACCCATTCAGTATCTCCCTGAATAATAGTTGTCTGCCGGAAGGCAATTCTGTTATTGATTGTGAATCTCTCGAGTGTCTGTAGATATCGACCAACCCGTCCGGGTCGATGAAGCAGGATTTTGACACAAAAAAATGTATTAAATCAGACTTGAACTGGGTCTTTAAATCAGAAATTTTTTCTTCACTATTTACTACTTTGCAGATATTATCCCCAGTCTACACACTATAAACTAGTATTACCCATAGCTGGAGAAGAAATATATTGGCACACACTCACTCTTCCCAAGCGGTGTTATTAATACTTTTAAGTTCTACATATCTTGATTATAGATCTGAGCCAACTTGCAGTCACTCCGAGTATCCGTTGTTAATGTTTAACAAGAATTATTAAAACTAGCAGAACCTGTGGGATATACCACAAAATGAATAAATATCAATTATTGCACAAAAATGTTGGTGAGTATAATTTACTTTTAAGAGCTATATTGCTAAATACTTCCGAATATGTAATAAGTGCATAATAAATTATAATCACGGCTAGCATGGACACTGGGTCAGCAGTTGGGCTGTGATTACTGGACACATTTATTTTAATAAGACAAGTTGGCTCTGGTATCTGCTATTGTGACATTTCAGTTATTCGGAGACTATTATAATTAAAGTTTTTGTTTACCTTGAGAGTTCAATCGCTCTCTGGCTGAACTGTTGGAAGTTCACATGTACTTGAAAAACCTTATCTCGACACATAATTGTCGTCTATCTGAAGGCTGTCTCTGAGGGATTAATTGATGTACCCGGTGCTTTGTTGCTCGATACTTTCTCTACACCCTACTTGCTTTATCAGGTTAGTTTGCATCCACGAGATGGTCTATACTTTGGGATACTAAATACACATGCCTCTACGGACGAGTCTTACGCCACCGTGGCTTGAGGTCCTGAGCCAGAATAATTTTCCAGTTGGTGAAGGGACTCGATGCGAGACCACGCACCTGAAGATCACTTTCTTGCAACAATTATTAATACGCGAGGTACGTAGAACAAACCAAATCTTGTCTCTGTTAACCAGACAGAAGTCTCTATCTAATTAGGGTGAATAGTACTTTCATTCCGCAGTCATCCATTCCAAACGTAGCGATGAGCCGAGCAATCAATGTAGACAACGTTGACTTCACAGTATATTGAGAACACAAAGATGGGAGTGACTCTCTCTAGAGAAACGCTGTAGTAAAGTGAGCATAGTCTCTCCAGGTTTGATGGGTCTGTATATTGTTAAGCTACGGCCGAAGGTAGTGAAGTTATTTAGTCCGGCGAAACGCTCTTTGGTGAAGTATAAGTCCACGTTTCGACTTACCATGCTAGATAACACATGCCCTATACACTGTTGTACCTTGTACGGAATAGATTGAGCTATGCTTGTTGTCCTACACTCTCGTAGGAAATTATGATTGGATTGTACTTATTCAAAAGTTGAAGATTTAAAAAAATTGTGAGTGAAAACTGACAAGCGGAGAAATTTACATCATCAATCTTGGTTCTTTAATAGATCGTCGTTGTATGTGTATCTGGCCATTTGTCTATCGATTTCTCAAGTACATACAGCTTTTTTGTTTTTTTTTGTTTGTTTGTGTGTTTTTTGTTTGTTTTTTTAAAGAACTACTAAAACGTAACACGTGTTATGACATCCAGTAAAGTCAAAATAACTATTTTGTCTATCGGTTTCGAATTGATAGTCGCTTATTTTACATAGTCTTAAATGTTTCGGAACTTTTAAAGGAAAACGTATAGATATAATAATAGTAAATATAATAAATTATGAAATAAAATGAATAGATTAAAATGAAAATTTTAAAAAAAAAAAAAAAAAGTGTAACTGTATGAATAAAATGAAAATAAAATATAATAATGAATAATTCAAAAATAAATTAAGGATAAAGAATAACACACGCAAAATGTCCATTGGGAAAAGACATTATTAGCTCGCGTAAATATAAATTAATATATATTAATATAAATATATTATGTGTGTTGTGTGTGTGTGTGTGTGTGATTATTATGTGTGTGTGTTTGTGTATATAGTTATATGTGTGTATATATGGTTTTATATTATCTAGTGTGTGGTTGTGATAATATATATATTGTGTGTGATATATAGTATAAGTGTGTGTGAGGTAATATAAAATAATATATAATGAGTGTGGATATGGTATATATAATATGGTGTAGCGTAATTGATGTGTGTATATAATATGACATTGTGTGTGTATTTGTATTGTGTTTGTAGTATATTACATTGTAGGGAGTGGCTTGTAATATATATATATGTGTGTGTTTATTATAATATAATGTGGTGTGTGTTATTTATAGATATTATATATGTGTGTATAATATTATGTAGATATATATATGTGTGATATAGTGAATACATTGTGTGGTAATGGTGGTGGTATGTTAATACAGTGGTGTTATGAATATAGTAATTTATGTATATATAATTAATTTAGAGTAGTATATATATACACCGAAGAGGTGTTATGATAATATATAGTAATTATTTATGTTATTGTGTATGTATCGTAATGTAGAATTATATATATGTTATATATGATATATATTTTGGTGTTGTATTATAATTATATATTTGTTATTAATATATCTTTTTACATTTTTATTTTTAAGTTCAATTATGAGTTAATGAGATGTGTTTGTATATATACATGATTTATATATGAGATTATTTTTATGAATATGGATATATAAAATATATTATTATTTATAATTATATATAGTGTTTAATATATTATATTAGTATTATGATAAAACATTTAAAATACATAAAATCAGATTCAATTAATAAAGACTGTGTTTATCACTCAATAATAATAAAGTATTGATAGTGATTGTGTGACTGTTTTAGTATGAATATATATATAGTATGTATATGGTTTATATTTTGGAGTGATCTGTGTGAGGAATAATGATATAATTTATATTTGGTAGGTTTTTTTTATAAATATTATATTGCAATATTATTATATATTATAATAGTATATGTATTATTAAAAGGATATATAAATGTAATATTATTAGAGTGTATGTGTTTTAATTTTACGATTATAATATATTTTATAATAATATATTATTATATATATATATTATATACATATTTATAATACATTAAATAATACTAACTCAATATTTCAAATATAAAATAGAATAATATTGTTTTTTTGACTAAATTAAAATAAAATTTGATTAATAATAAAAAAATTTATCGATGTTGGGTGTAGGGAAAGAAGAGAGCAGAATATCAAGGTGAGATAATCCCGATGTTCTTTCCATAATATTTAACAATAAAAAAAGAACCTAATACGTTTAGATGACTATAAAAGTTTATTGTTTTTAATGCACTATCTTAACATCTCCTACTCGGCTCGGGCTTCCATCCCTCCGACCAGACCCCCCCTCGTCCCAGTCGTCTTCTTCCCCCTCGCCCCTTTTGTCAAACGGCTCTAAATGGCCGCTATCGACAATTATTATTATTGGTGATAAAAGGCCAGGAGCTCTAAAAGTGACATTTAATTTAGCTAATAAAATAAAAATCAGCATTGAACAGTAGAGGAGAAGAAAGCAGGTATTGTGGTAGTATCAAATTTTTTATCCGTATTAGCTCAGTGTCGGACCATTTGAATAATGGCTTTTATTTTCTCCTGGTTAATAGCCCTCGCTACCCCTCTCCATCCCAGATAAACCCCACACCCCACCCCCGGGCTTGGACCATTAACGAAACACCGTTCCCGGTTCGGAGCGGTCAGAGAAGGAGGGAAACGAATTTTTATAATAAATGAGAATCATCATACTCACTCTGTAGATGTAAGCTTTCCAGTTATTAGGAAAATTGTTTTAGTTCTTATTTGATCTCAATAAGTGTGTCTAATTTTTCGATGTTCTTCTCCGACCCAAAAAAACTATGGAATTGTGGCAATACGAGGTACTTACCAGTGGGTTTGGGTCGGGGTTAGTCGGTAATGATCGTTCCTCTAAAGTGTTTTCTGGATCGTTGTTAAAACCTATTACCTATTAACATAAGGCACAAAAATAAAGAAAGTTTGTTCCTGAAAAACCACTGAAAAAAAATAATTTTGCGAATGTATTTTCTATCTAGTAAAACCTTTCCCAATTGAAATATCTACAGTTAAATAATTAAATTCTTTACAACAGACAACAGTTCTCAAAAATCTAAATAATACAAAAATGTCCTTTTTTGATAGGAAAATTAAAAAACAGGAAAAAAGGAAAAAAAGCAATTCTGGTCTTCTTAAATTGTTATCGTAGAGTTAAATTTGTGGTAAATTTCACCTTTAGTTGGCATAATTCCTAGGCAAAAATTGTTGCTGTTCGCATTATATATGAAATGAAAACTTAATTGTTATTAAGAACAAATTTTATGATATTTTCTCTCTCACGATGCTAGTTATATTTGTGTTTTCGAAAAAGTTCTTAAAGATTTGTTTGTATTTCTGCTACGAGACTTTCAAAAATTGGCTACCGGCTTGGTTCAAATTTGAAAGTCAGTTTGGCAAAAAAATTTCCTAGCTAAAGATTAACTCTGGAGATGAACTTAATTTTATTAAGAAACACCAGTTTTATTGATATTTTGTGTGTAAGTATACATTAAGCTATATTGTTTTCGAAAAAAAGTTTCTAAAGATTTAGTTCTATTTCGCACCGGAGACTTTCAAAATAGTTTACCGGCTTTGTTTCTCCCAAAGTAGATAAGTCAAGTACTACATCTTAATTGCCTTAGTTTGCTTCCGGAAATTTATGCCAACTAAGCGTGAAAATTTTACCTTATTATGGTCCTTGCCGAAAGGGTGAGTAGAAATCCTTAGAAAAGATCTGTGAGGATTCATTATAGTGGGTAATTAATAATGATTGATTGATAGATTTTATAAAACAGCAAATAATTTGTCCCTTAATGGATAGCAAAATAATCATATTTACAATTAAAAGCAGAAAACTGTTGACGAAAAACTAACATGGTGATTGAGCTAAAATTCCCGATTTTGAATTTTTAGGCCTCTGTCACTCGTTGCTGCCAGAGAAGTCGGTCGTTGCTTACTCCTTGGAATTGTTACCTTGGCATAGGGGGTGACCACTCTATACGAGCTGTAAAGATAGCAGCAGTAAAGATTAGTGTGATCGACTCAAACATTGTGGTGATTGATTGTGACTTGCAAACATGCTCTAACATTCTAACACGATTCCAGCACTGTCACAGAATATCATTCGTAACACTCAAAGTCATAGAGCGACTTCCAACTAGGATCATAATGCTACCTTATGGTTCTCCGATATCGCGACGCTCGCGTTGAGACACAAGCATTATGTAGTAGCACAGAAAATCTGTGCGGTAAAGTGAGGAGTGATTTTTCTTGAGAGAAATTAAAAATATATTTGCGGAAAATTATTTTGAACCGATTATAAAAACATCTTGAAAACATCACAAACATCCTTTCTAACTATTGATCCAGTAAAAAAAACTTGTATATATATTCATAATGTACAATTATTTTATATTTATTACATCTCAGTATTCTAATAGTATTTTGGTACATTAAAATTAACCCACCCAGTGAATTATTATTATTAACTATTAACAAACCAAATTGAAGTTAATGATAAAAATTATTTTATACCAATTTTGAAGATATTATAAAAACTTGAAACATATAAAATTTATCATCGAAATGATTTGCTTTGGCATTAAAGACAGAAAAAGGGATTGATATGCGTGTAAAACCAAAATTCATTTAGGTGTTATAGGGTGATATAACCATATAAACTATACAATAAGACATTGCGGCCGACATACGACTATTTTAAGGTGTGGCAGGGACATTGTAGCTTGAGACACAAGCCAACGCGGGTTGCGACTAAGCTTACTCTGCGGTAGTCTTGCTTCGTGCCAGTTAGCTTTTAGGCCACTTGCGATCCGGTGGCGTTTGGTTAATAGCGTCTCGGATCACAGGGCTCTTTTTATCTATGGTGTGCTTAGAAAGCTAGTGACTTGAAGGGTCTACATGTCCTAGAAATTTGACTCGGTTTAAATCATATCTGATTGTATTAGGTTCATTTGGGTGTATTTGTGAGGGAAACTCTCACGAGCAACTTCTAATTCATTCACCATTGTGATCTTCCATGGTCACTCTGACCCGGCTTCAAATTTATTGTAAATTCGTAAGTACCATGATCTAGATTATGTCCCAATTGGAGTAAATAGAAAACATGAGTTCATTAAACAATATTTATTATACTACAAGATTAATGACATGAGGAATTATTTCAAAACTTTGTTCGGGGCATTAAATGGACCCACAGAGGTTGATATGCCGATTTACAAATAACCAAAACCAACCAACCAAACTAAGAACTATGAAACAACTACAGAAAACTCTTAAATCAAAAATTGCCTTGATTCCCATATAAATTCACACCCCCAAAACGGTTGATTATAGCCGTGAATACAACAATAATCACAAACTAACAATCGAAAAGCGTGTTCGATGTCACACTGGATGCCCCCATCTTACCTCTCGCGAATAGGAAATCTAGGTCAAATTACTACAGTGTTACTATCCTGCTATATTCAATGTAATGTTAGCAAGATAGTCTCGCAGATCGATTTAATCTTATACTGACTGTATGTCCCCAATACTTATGCGATGCCTCGTGTCACATCCGATTAAGCTGCTCTTTTGCAGTGAGTGGGATCTTGCGTATTCGAGCACATTTTATTCAAGATCAAGCACAGAGTGGTATTACAGCAATCATCTTCACTCTACTCTCTCTCATCATCTCCTTCGTAACTATGAATACATCAGGCCACATCTGAGCAATAAAACCTGAGCACCTGCCCCTTTAAAATCTAAAGGGATGCGAGGGTTAGTTTGACTTGGGGTAATGCGTCACCCTTGTAATCAACACGCTGGTTATAATTTTCATTAATAACACTAGTAGTGCGAAGCCACCCTCTCGGAAAATCACAAAGGACTGAATTGATACTTACTAATATGAGTAAATGAGTACTTCTCACCATGATATGTGTGTATGTATGTGTAGTTGATGTGTTATTAGTCGATATAGGTTAGTTTGTCTGCTTAGTGATAGTCTTAACGAGTGAAACAAAGGGAACACTCTTGACTGATGAAATTATGTTCTCAGGTAAAATTCAATGTATTGGGTTAACCGTGAGATTTTAACCTACAACTAATTATAATAACAGGTATGTAGTTAATTCTTACGCGTGTTGAATATGAGTTTAACTAATCTTATCTGCATGTTGTCTGAATATGGTGTCGCAGTACCCAGACACCATAATCTTCATGGCTGATGCCTATATTAAGGTAGTTCGATTTTTCACTTTTATTTAAAACGTAAGTCATCCTATTGAATGTATTACATTCTAGGTCTTTTTTATTCTCTGGCGTTTCATCTTAGATGATCCAATGTGGATAATTGTTACCAATATACCGTAGCACTGACACGGCTAGAACTAATTAGAAAATCTCACGTATATCTATAGGATTGTGCAGAGCCATACAGAAATTGCCATTTGTAGATTTTCTCCAAAGGATTTGATATGAAATAACACAATATCTTAATTGCAGACTAATCTTTAATGTCTCTAGAAAATTAAGAATTAACAATGCATAATACTACCGGTATATGTTTAGTGGTTAAGTACACCTAAAATAAGACTTAAATAAAAATATTGCTTCCCTTTGATCAGTCAATGACATTTTGTTACATTGTTTAGAACGCAGCGTTTCAGAGATCCTGGTTAATTCTGCTGAGAGTTAAAAGCATTTTCTACTTTTGTGTTTTAATAAATCCTGTGTATAATTTATATAATAACCTGGTCTGCATTTATTCATTCCTATCCTCCATAATATTTCATCTGTATGTTAAAACATAAACAGTTTACTTATTATATTCTCATTTAGTTCACTTCCTAATTTCCCTTCCCCATGATATTTTATCTAAACAATCATTAGATCGTATATTTTCTCGCAATTATTTATAATGTTCCTTATCTTGTTCACGCAGCAAAAAATCGGTACGCAAACAGAAACAAATGATATCTTTGTGTGTGTGTGTGTGTGTGTTGTAATGTGTTGGCATGCCATTGAGTTTGTGTGTGTGTGCACGTCAGTGTCGTCTGTGTGTGTGTTGTGAGCGTGCTTATGTATGTGTGTGTGTGTGTGTGTGTGTGTGTGCATGGGTTGTCTGCATGCTGTTTGTGTGTGTATGTTACACATGTGAGTGAGTGTATTGTGTGTATGGCCTGCGACTGTGTGCCATCTGTGTGTGTGTTTTGTGTGTGCGTAGTATGCGTGTGTTTCCATGGTGTGTGCGTACCGTGAATAAATTTTGCTATATAGTTATTTACTAAGCTTAGTCTTAGAGATGCACAAGGCCAGGAGTATGGGGCACCCAGTGAGAATCGAACTCACTAACAATGGTTCTGCAAATTACCTTACTAACCATACCTATATTTTGCTATAATAAGGAGTGCTGGAATCACAAACTTAATTTATTAGACTCTTTTGTACCCGCGTAGATTCGATCGACCAAATCAACACGCTCGAATCGAGAGTTGATTAACTATTTAAAGGGCCTTCATGGAAAGGCGATTCAGTTGCTTCGTGTTTAAACACAGACGAACGACCAACAAGCCACAGGATTCTGCTTAACACTGAGAACACAGGATATAGAATTCAATATACAAGGGTACCCCCACCCAGAATGGCATCACTGTTATACCGTGAGTAGCGACCCGTGATGCTTAAGGACGGGAATACTGGTGGACTGAGCAGCAAATGGCCTACAACACCACTTGACAGACTTACCTGCAAGATGAGTGGCCAAAGACCCTATTGCTCTTATGACCCAACACTTTTTATCATATATGTGCTAGACAGGGCAGTGGCTGAGGAATCTTGTGTCCGTGCCAAGACGTTAAACTGCGAATAGTAGTGAGGTTCCAATCATCATTCCTTGCACAAAACACTCTGACCGTAGGTGGTCGGTTCTTGTTTATGGGTTATACAACCCTTTTCACGTTATTTAATGTCGGAAACAATCAGAATTGAAACATCGCCATTTAGATGCAATGTGTCATACACCTGGACGGCGTGGTTTGGAGTGGGCTCTCAGATCACTCATCTAGTCTAAGTACAGTGGAGTGTTGTAGGTTTTGACTGCTCAGGCACCTTAGTTTTCAATCCTTTAGCATTTGGGCGGGGGGGGTCTTACCTCTCTTCAGAAGTGCAATCGGTGTATTCAACGTCACAGCAGGCAGGGCCGGTCAGTAGTAACTGGTTTACCAAGAATAGCTTGCCCCTGTCACCCCTCTCTCTCTCTCTCTGTATGGTACTTACCTTGCATCACCGTAGCAGGCCTGGCCCAAGGCCCAATTTATGTGAGACACCAAGAACCGCTCGTAGCTCATGGATGACAGGCAAAAAAATGCGTGGGATTACGTCGGCATTTCACCTTCAAGGGGGTGACTCAGGTACTGCGGCAATAAATCCAGCCATGCCCCTTAAAATCAAAGGACAGGTTTGGCTGGGGAATGGTCCCTGTGATCACGCCGTTAATTTCATCTATCTCTCTGTATGGTACTTAACTTGCATCACACGTATGCAGGTCTGCCCAAGGCCAATTAATGTGAGACCACCAAGGAACCGTACTCATGGGATATGCAGGCACAACAAAATGCGTGGATTACGTCAGTATTTACCTTCAAGGGGGTGACTCAAGCACTGGGCATTAAATCAAGCCATGCCCCTTTAAATCAAAGGGACAGGTGTTGTCTGGGAATGGTCCCTGTGATCACGCCGCTAATTCATTAATGGTGCAGTGGCTGACGCCACCGGACCCACAGGCTCCTATATGTTGTCTCTCTGTATGTGTATGTATGTGGGGTGGTGACGGCATTCATCCAATGTGTGTTAAGTCCGACTCCACACTAATTCATGTGTGAATTTTCTTCGGGGAATTGGTGTCCGAAGGTGGTGGTCCCCCAGCCACATTCGTGTGCTTCATTGCACGCGTGAGTGTTCATTAGGGTAGGTTGATTTTTCACTTTTTAAAAATATAACATCCATCTATGCGCAAGTTGTGTGTTACTATACTGAATATTGATACCAAAACTTAGATCTTGTATTGTACCATTGTTTGAGGAAATAGCCCCAAAGAATCGTCTACTAAGATGCATTAAAAATCCTCGTTTTTCGCAAAATTTAGCCTTTAGAAATGAGGGTTTTAGCCATTTAGTAGACGATATTTGATGCTATTCCTCAAACAATGGTGCAAGTTAAAAGATCTAATTTTTGATATCGGTTTTCAGTATATAACACACAATTTCCGCATAGATGGAAAATTTGATAATTTTAAAAAGTGAAAAATCGACCTACCTCTCTGCAGAAGTGCAATCAGGTATTCTACCTCACAGCAGGACAGGGCGGTCAGTAGTAACTGTGTTTGCAAGAATAGCTTTGGACTCTCTCTCTCTCATCTCTCTCTCTCTCTCCCATTCTCTTTCTCTTCTTTCTCTCTCTCCCCCCCTTCTCTCTCTTTCTCTGTGTATGGTACTTACCCTCATCCCACGTATGTGGGTCAGGCACAAGGCCCTATTAATGTAGGAATCACCCACGAACAGTAGCTCATGGGATAGCAGGCACAAAAAAATGTGTGATTACGGTCGATATCTTTTGACGAAGATTTTTCACAGTTAGCTCAGTGTATCGGCCAAAGCTTCTCTGATCGTACACAGAGACACTTAGATGGACTTCAGGCGGCTACACAAGTCACCAAGCGAGTGGCCTGCGCGCGGGTTACCGAACAGACGCCGAAGGCCAGCGCTATCAGTAGCTGCCAGATCTTAGTAGACGCTCTTCCGGTACTGTGAGCGCTGGAATGTTTTAGCACCGAACACTCGCTTTCACATACATATCCAAATTGTGTTAACAGTGATGAGACGGAGTAGGATAGCAAAGACGAAGACATTGCATGCATGTTGCGGTTTTACGGCATGTCAACCAATTGGGTTATTTTATGCGTTTTGTTTTTATTCATTCTTGATGGGAACTCAATTTTTTCTATTTAACACCAATAAACCCTAAACAGGTACACTACTTCGGGTCAGAGTAAACCGGGAGTAATGGTTATGAAGGGGTACTCCTCTGTTAAGGTCCTTATCCGTGGGCTTAAATAGAAAAAATTTGAGTACCACCCAAGAATAAATAAAAACAAAACGTCTTCGCGCATAAATAACCCAATGGCTTGACATGCCGTAAAATCTTCCACTCTGGACCTGGATTAGTGGTACCTGTTACGGTCTTATCCGTGGGTTAAATAGAAAAAAATTGGAGTACCCATCAAGATGAATAAAAACAAAAATGTCTTCGGCATAAAATAACCCAATTGGGTTGACATGCCACAAAACCGAACATGCGTGCAACGTCTTCGTCTTTGCTATCCCCCCTCCGTTTCATCATCTCCAGAGTTCCAGAACTGAACCCCACGATCAGATAGAGTTTAACGTCATACCCAGGAAAATAAGACCCTCAGCCACCGCCTTCTAGCACATATATGATTAAAAGGTCTGAGGTTTGCTATAAAGGTAATAGGGTTGGGGACAATCATATTGATCGGATTGATCCGAACCGCCCGTATAGCCAAAGTAATATATATATATATATATTATATAATATATATATATATATATGAAGATCTGTTTCGACCAAATCGATAAGTTGGTTCTTCATCAAAGAGCGACATAGATGGAAGAAAGATATCAGTTAAAAAGACTGTTACAAAAAACGAACGCTGAATACAGCCGCTGAAAATTTTGAAAAATGCACGTTCTGTTTTAAAAATAAAATAAATTTATTTTTTAATGTTTTTTAAATCAGAAGCATTATAGTTATAAATAAAACTCAAAAGAGTTTGTGTAAAAATATATAAAAAAAATGTAAAGTGGGTATCAAATAGTATAGTATATATTTCAGCTGTTAAAAATATACAATCCACATTTGTAATTTGAAGAAAGATGTTAAGAGTAGAGTTCCAAAATTTACTTGTGGTGTTAAGTCCGTAGTTATAGATGAAAGTCTTCAAGGTGTAAAATTCCAGATATAATGTTTTTTCATTTGACAAATATATATATATTTAATGTTTTAAAACTCTTTATTTATAAAATATAGTTTAATATATATATATATATATATATATATATATATATATATATATATATATATATATATATATATATATAGATTTTGGATGTTTGTTTTTAGAAGCAATGTTGAATAAATTATTATTTATATTTTTGCTTTGAAGGCAATTATAAATGCATTTATAATTGCCTTCAGCAAAAATATAAATAATAATTTATTCAACATTGCTTCTAAAAACAAACATCCAAAAATCTTATTCACTTCGCCGAAGAGCTAAACGGCCGGGTTTGTTTACTAAATAAACGTCTACTTGCCTGCTATGGCAGGGGCGTGTAATAGTTTCCTTGACAAGGTTAATTTCGCAGGGATTGTTCGCTATGTACCGGCGGCCGAACGGATATGGTCTCTGACTATGCCTGTGAAGTCCCGGTTTCGATTCCTGTCGGAGGGGAGTCGTTAGTATACATCGCTGAAGAGACTTAATAAAGTCGAAACAGTCTGTACGGTGTTCTGCATGGCGAGCCATCCTTTGCGGGATTTACTTGTCAAGTTTATTTTCTATGATTATCGAATTTTATACGATACATGCATTTATAATTGCCTTCAAGCAAAAATATAAATAATAATAATATATATATATGATATATATGAACTATATTTTATAAATAAAGAGTTTTAAAACATTAAAATCCGAACTAAAACCGTTGATAAAAACGAAATAAAGGATTTTTTCAGTTTCCAGATTTTGGCGCGTTCGTGCAATTCAATCATTTGATGTCCAGCATAGTTTTAGGAGAGATTTGATTGCGTCTGCGTCTATTCATCTGCTTCAGGATCCTAAACACAGAGGGAATTTATTCACATGAAGAATACAGAACACAAACTGAGTACATGGCTCGAAATTTTATTTGATGGGTAGGAGGGTGGTAAACGGTGTACAAAGCTGGCCTTCTGATGTTTTAGACTTTCCTAGCCAGTTCCATTCGCTGACCAGTCATATCTTTCTATAATGGAGATTTGGTGTCAGTCTGTCAGCAACCGAAACTACCTCACTGCTTACGTCTCAATACCCTCAAGAATTGAGTAAGTTTATCAATGACTATTTAGTTTAGAGTCAAATCAATAATACACAGAATAGAAGAAATCTTATTTGTTAACGATGTTTCTTTGAAAATCTGAGTAAGATTTGCCTCAAAGCAGCCCATGCTATAAGTGAATTTAATTCCTATGTCCTGTGTCTTACATACACAAAGTGCTGCTTGTCATCGACTTCTCAGCCACCAGGATTCCATCTTGAAGGATCAGAAGTCACCACCCACGGTCAACAGGTAGCCCCATTGGGATGATCTTACCCTCTGCAGTGGTACAGTCTGTGTATTCTTCTGCCTCCGCCGATAGAGTGCTGTGTTGGTATAATAAGAATGTCTTTCAATAAATAAGGTGAACTATTGTGGAAGCTCAATCATTTATTTCTTTTCATTTTTTCCAATTAAATCTACATTTTTACTGATTCAAAATTGTAGTAAATATTTCATTGTACAGGATAAACAATCATTTATTTAATCTATTTTTTTATCATACACTTTGGAAACTTTGAAAATAAAACAATTAACGACAAAGTAAATATATATACGCATTAAATATCACCAGGGCTTGGTTTTTGAGCATAAATAATGATGATTTGAATTATTTTGGAATACATCTAAAAATTAAAAATTAAATAGCATTATATGTTAAAATTATATTCTGCTATTTTTCGGCGTTTCTTGCTAAAAAGTAAATATGAATAACGGAAGCTCGATCAATTTTTTCTTTTCCTTTTTTTCATATTAAATCTACATTTTTACTGATTCAAAATTGTAGTAAATATTTCATTGTACAGGATAAACAATCGTTTATTTAATCTATTTTTATTATATAATTTTTAT
>CM042166.1:38378552-38383552 GCA_023376005.1 Doryteuthis pealeii | reverse complement strand
TATTTTCGGTTACAGATAGAAAATTCCTCTTATATATATATATATATATATATATATATATATATACATAGTCGACAGGGCGGCCAAAAGTCGGTATCAGCCAGTCAGCGAGGGAGTCTATCCCCTTTTCAATAGCGCTAGACCAAGGAGATTGTTTTAGCATCTGAGGTGGAGCACCAAACCTACCATCAGCTCCTTACTTTACCGCACAGTTCCCTGTGCTGCACATAACGCTGAGTTGGCGAGGGCCGGTATCGAACTAGGAACCTTGTGGTTTCTAGCCGAACGCTCTACCGACTGAGCTAACCCGGCCCCAACATCGCTTATGTTAATAAGCTATATATATAATTATGCCAAAACTTTTTAACTTCCAAATTTATAACGCCAACGAAAATATCTTTGTCTTTTTTTCTTTTGAAAAATCCAAAACGAAAAACATTAAAACATATTACAGCGCATAAGTCGGTAGATTCTATGTTATGTTCTCTTTTTATTCGATACTGTACTGTTTTTCTAATTAAAAAAAGTGATAATAAAATTAGGGTGATTTGGGGTGGTGTTGGAACGGATTATTGGAAATTCAGTTGATTTCAATGGGGAGAATTGATTTGATTTACAAGGAAATTGGGTCACAATCGGAACGAATTAAACTCGATAGTCAGAATAACACTGTGTGCGTATATACATATATATATAATATATATATATATATATATATATATATATACACACACATATATATATATATATACACACACACATATAATATACACACATACACACGCACATATATACACACACACACACACATGTATATATATATTTAGTCACCACTCTACAGTCCTGTTGCGACTTGTCACCTCTCATTTGTGCGGCTATATATATATATACATGTATATATATATACATGTATATATGTAATATATACATTATACATATGTATATATATATGTATATATACATACATATGTATATACATATACATACATACATATGTATATATATATAATATACATACATATGTATATATATATATATATATATATATATATATATATATATACATATATACATATTTATACACAAACACACACACATAAATATGTATATATATATATTCACCGTCCTACATTTCTGTTTCGACACATATGTATATATATATACATGTATGTATATGTGTGTATATATATATATATATATATATATAATATATATATATATATATATAATATATATATGATGATGATGGCGTACTGCCATTGCTTGATTAAAAAAAAGAAAAAAAAAGTTCAGAAATTCAAAGAATACAACGATGAGCTTCAAAAAGTTCAACAAGTTCAACGGTGAGCTGCGCGAATGTGGCTTTTTAGTCCAGCTAAAGTCTTGCACATCTTCCCAAATTCACACGTTATTCCAGGAAGCACAGGGTATTTTATTGGTCCATTTCAGCGATGCACAGTTTGGTGACTCATCAGGCCACACACACACATACATATACATACACACACACATACACACACACATACATACATACACACATATATATATGTATATATATATATATATACACACACATATATATATGTATATATATATACACACACACACATATATATATATGTATATATATATACATACACACACACATATATACACACACATATATATATGTGTGTGTGTATATATATATACATGCACACACACACATATATATACATACACACATATATATATATGCACAAACAAATACACACACGCACACACACATATATTATTATTATTATTATTATTAAAAATATGATTTTGACACTATGCTGTGTGTGCTCTTTATGTTGCAAATAATTTTTTGAAACATTCCTTCATTCATTCAAATAAATAATTTCAGCCGAGCTCCACAAATCTCAGAACATACTCTATTTAATTTTCCTTTATATAGCTTAATAAAAGAGAAGATTGTTAACCAATATAGAAGAAGGAAAATCCATAATAGAAACCAGCTGTACACCGCTAAAAAAATTGACCTGCTACCCATGGCCGAGAGATTAGTTAAATTCCAACTTCATTGATACGGATTAAGTCGGGAATTTAAAAAAAGAAAAATGGTAATTTCATGTCAAATCATCCAGAAAAAAGAAAAATTCTCACCCTTGTCAGCCATTGAATAAAGTCTATATGAAGCAAAATGGAGGCGTGTGGCATAATTCTTAGAGTCGTAGGAAATGGACTCGTCGAGCTGAGTTCAAATCCTGGACGAAGATGTTTGCATTTCACATGGCGCTAATATCCTCGGGAAAGCTATGAATCCAATTCTCTATCAATCTATGGGCAAATAGCAGGGCAGGCTGGGCTCTTTAACCATGGCTAGGTAACCAGTCTAGGAGAAGGAAAACTCTGAATTCAAACCTGTTTAACTCCGCTTTAAGAAATTGACTTTGTGTCACATCCTGCTCGTGCGGAGGGGTTGGTAAATATACATACATATGAAGCAAAATAATTGTCATAATGCAATAGATAAATAATATCATAATTTGACGGGTTCTTCACGTTTCTGTCTACCTAAGAGACCCGGATGTTAGGGTAAAGGAAATATAACTATATTGGTTACTGGTCCTGAACAAGTAGGTAAAAGTCCTACCGCTATTTAAATTATTTCGAGATACGTCATTTTTCGAAGATAGTGGCTTTTGAAAAATATTGAAATGTTTTAATATATATATATATATATATATATATATATATATATATATATCTGTGTGTGTCTGTGTGTCTGTGTGTGTGTGAAGATAGAAGGGTTGGAGTAAAATCCAACAGTATGAGGGGAAGTAAAAGGAAAAGTGAACAAAAATAATGACTCAAACAAGTCCAATTGCGTTAGAAGGACGAAATATTTCTCTCATAATTGGACTTGTTTAAGTCATTATTTTTGTTCACTTTTCTTTTTACCTCACCTTATATATATATATATATATTGGCATTTCAGTGTCGGAAGACTATAAGAAAGTTTTTATACCGTATGGTTTTATACCGTATGGTTCCGTTAATTCCGTGTTGTGTCGATTGTTTACACTTATAATTTACCGAAATATGTCGATTTACGTAATCGACGGGTAAAAAACAAAACAAAAAAACAAAAAAAATCAACAAAAAAACTAGGCTACGCTAGGCTTAGATCGGAGAATTGCATCTAAATAATCTCTATTTCGATGCAAGTCGTTTTTTCGACTGGGACCATATAACGACTTAGGGTGAGGTATTACTTAGCGTATGAGTAGCACAGGGATCTGTGCGGTAAATTAATGAGCTGATGGTAGGTGTAGCGCTCCACCTCAGACGCTAAAAACTATTTCCTTATTGAAAAGACAACAATAGAACGAATATACGTCACGACATTCCACTTAGGACCATCTTTTTTAAGAAGTGCTGTTTTATAGCTTAGTTCACAGAAATGATGGGAAATAATATATGGGCACCACCTGGGCACCTCACGTAGTGTAATGGTTAGCATGCTAGATTTGCAAACCATTGTTAGTGAGTTCGATTCTTATTGGGCGCCCCATACTTCTGGCCTTGTGTCACATCTAAGCTAAGCTTAGTAAATAACTATATGGTTACCAAACACGACGTTATTTTTTTTAAAACGTGTTATTTACTCTGCATGCTTTGACACTGCGTCCCCCTATGCTGCTTGAGGTACTTGCTCTTTCTAAGTGATAACTCATTCTGATACTGAATAGACGCACCGTTGCTTAACTTTGGTGATCGGGTTAAAGTCGACCTACTTTTTATACTTGATAGACAAAGAAAAAAATGGCTGACTTCTGATTTAGGTCGGAAAATTAAAACGGATAGTTTTTCGGTGGTATTAGGTACCACCAAAAAACTTAGTAAAACCGTTTAACTACAGTCTATGAATTAACATTATGCGAATTGGGTTACGGTTATAGGGATTAAGGTTGTTTTTAATTACGTATTGCTTAAAAAAAATAAACAACAAAAAACCCAAATTACTATACATTTAATTAGCCATTGAAATTAATTATTGAATCTATTATTGAGACAGTTGTTTGTGTTAGTATTGCAATGTATAATTTCAATTAAACTTAATTAAAAAAAATATTTTTCAACATTAAATGTATAGTAATTTGTTTTTTTTGTAGTTTATTTTTTTAAGCTATATTTAATTAAAAACAACCATAATCCCCTAAAACCGTAACCCAATTCGCAAAACGTTAATTCATAGACTGTAGTTAAACAGTCATGGGGGACCACCAAAAACTTTCCGTTTTAATTTTCCGACCTAAATTAGAATTCAGCCCCCCCCAAAAAAGAACAACGGTGGGTGAAGACTACAGAGAATGAATATCAACAATATTTTTTTTTAATTCTTTATTTAAAAAAAAAAAATAGGACTTTGAATAAGAGAGGGTGACGCATCTGAATATTGCCCCCCTCCCATCCCGGTCTCGATTTGTCCAAATTAGTTTTAGAGCATCCGCTTACAGAACCACAAGGTTCCGGGTTAGATACTGGCTCTTGTTAACTGCGCGTATGAATAGCACGGCTTGAATCTATGCGGTAAAATAGGGAGCTAATGGTAGGTGCAGCGTTCCACTTCAGACGAAAAAAAAAAATCTCCTCGGTCTGGCGCAAGCAAAAAGTAGGTAGACTCCCTCGCTGTTTGGTTGATACCGACAATAGGCCAATCCACCTATTTTATTTTTACTTTAGTTCTGTTTGAAAAAAAAACCTGTTAAAATTCATATTCTCGTTAGGATATGAGGCGTTTAAGAAGGGTGGGACCGATAAACAAATAAAATAAATAAATAAATAAGCAAAACAAAAACCCTGTATCATGTTGGTATGAACTTGATATGCTTCACAACTCTTTGCCTACTTTAGACCGCTCACAGTGGCTCTAGCACCACTGCGATCCTACCGCAAACTACTAGCAACGACTCTTTTACGTATCATTCATTCACACTGAAAAAGACCCAGCTTAC
>CM042166.1:38361052-38363552 GCA_023376005.1 Doryteuthis pealeii | reverse complement strand
AAAAGATAAGCGTCTACTATCAACAATTTTTCAGTATTACTATTATTATAGGTCTTTGTTTTTGTTATAATTTTTAGACAATTTAATTATGCCACTGCAACGGAAAAGTTAAAGCAGCAATTGGATACTATATATATATATATATATATATATATATATATATATATATATAATAAATGATGTATTTATTTTCGGATTGCTTTCTACATATTCCTTTTTTTTCTATTTTCGGGAGTTTGGTAAAAATTAATACACAATGATGTCTGTTTTATTCTGTAATATTTATCTAGACATACACAAATTCTGGTATCTTTTAGTTTAAAAGACAAATAACTATTTTATCAAAAAGAATTGTTAGCAGGCAATACCATATATGCATATGTAATTATCTTAAAGTGTCAGAGGTTTCATGGAACCTCTCAATCTTTAAAATAAATATGATTTCTAATGCCAAAATGTTTTATATACCATGTGGTGTACATATATATATATATATATATATATATATATATGTGTGTGTGTGTGTGTGTGGTTTTCTGTCTTACGGAAGTTTTAAAATTGAAAAGTTAATAATTCATGTTGTACAAATGATAGAACCCACATGAAAGTTCAACTCCCTTGTAGTTTAATTTTTTTATGGAAGTTATCATTATTACATTTCAACATGACTGTCCTCATTGTTGTTGTTATAGTCTAATTCTGTTGCAGGACTTTATATATGCTCGCTCTATCTATCTATCTATCTATATATATATATATATATATATATATATAATTATAGTGTCTGTGATATATATATTATAGTGTCTGTGATTTGTGTCGTTGGTAATTGATATTTATTTAATGTTTCTTTATTTTTATACTGTACTGCAACGGAAAATTCGAAGCGGCGATTGGATACTATATGTATTTGTATAAAGAGAGTTTGGTAAAAAATAATACCCAATGATGTCCGTTTTATTGTATAATATTTATCTAAAAATTCGATTACATCGAAATCGTGTTTGACAATTCTTCTTGATTCTAAAGAAAGAAAAAAGATAATAATTAAAATAAAACAATTCTTTTAGATAAATAAAATGTGTATTTCAAAAACCTTATTTCGATGTAAATGTCTTAAATACTTCTTATCACCTTTTCATAGAAATTCGATTATATCGAAATCAGGTTTGACAATTTTTTTGATTCTCAAAGAAAGAAAAGAAGATAAAATAAAACAATTATTTAGATAAATAAAATATGTATTTCAAAAAACTTATTTCGATGTAAATGTCTTAAATTTTTCGCTCACCTTTTTATAGCTCAGATAATCTGTCCGTTTAAATATTGAAATAAATAATGTATATGTCATCCCGAACTTTTTCTTGGTTAACAACTAATAAAACAAAAAAACAAAAAATGACCACGTATAATTCTTTCAGTAATCCAAAAAGCAAAATAATCGTTTTAAACAATTTAAACTTTACCCCAAATAATATAAAGATCTTTCCACAATATTTTCCTTACTATTATAACTTGAAATTTTTTTCTCTCACATCTCCAACTAGAGAATTCGGGTATCTTTTAAAAATTCATTTAAAAACCAGCATTTTAAAAGCTTCTTATAGAAATCAACTTCATACAGTTATTTACCAAGCTTAGCTTAGATTATATGTGGCACAAGGCCTGAATTGTGGGGCACCCAGTTAGAATCGAAGTCACTACCAATGGTCTGCTAATCTAACTTGCTAACCATTACACCACGCGAAGTGCCCAAAAATCTTCAAATATGCCAAAATTAAATAGCCAATTATTCAAACAGTCCACTTATAGTGACCAGGTTCCTCACTGGGTGTACCATTGTCTTTATTTGTTGTTGTTTTTTTTTAATAGGACTGCTAATAATTCTACGTGAAAATGTTTAAATTCGTTTTTAGATTTAAAAAAAAAGGTTTCTATTTTGATATGATAATTAATTTTTTACTAGTTTTCATC
Source organism: Doryteuthis pealeii (assembly GCA_023376005.1). NCBI lineage: Eukaryota > Metazoa > Mollusca > Cephalopoda > Myopsida > Loliginidae > Doryteuthis > Doryteuthis pealeii. The sequence goes on along the minus strand of CM042166.1, from coordinate 38,361,578 downwards.
TTACTTCATCTTATTTTTTGTTGATTTTGATCGCAATACTCAAAATACGTACAAATTTATCAGCACGGTAGTTCTAAAAGATTAAAGGTTTTATTTACAAATGCAACGCTACTTCCAAGATCAGAGCGTAGTATCTGTGCGCTCTTTGAAAAGTGTTGTACAACACACACACACACGCACACACAGAGACGTGTGTGTGTTTGTATTACTGTAAGCATATTTCGTTTAAAACTGCAAACAAAGTTCTTAAAACAACATTTTATCGATTTTTTTAAAGATCTTGTTCTCCTTTTCATAACTGCAAAAATTTCAACGTAAGAAAACGCTATTGAAAAATCATTACAGTTCATCTCAAATATTAAGGCAAAAGTTTCGCTGGATTTTAAAGAAGAAAAAATAAATGGCACCTCGATTATAATTTAAAAACTGGAAGAAAATTCTCGCGACGAAAATATCGGCTTATTTTTTATTTTTGGATTAATTGAAACTAAAGATTTTTGTACAAATGTAAACCGAAACATTTTTA
>CM042166.1:38318552-38358552 GCA_023376005.1 Doryteuthis pealeii | reverse complement strand
TGCCAATATTTTCCACTATTACTAATATTATTGATCGGTCTTTTTAATATATTGAGCACTTTTTAATAATTCATTAATGACACTGCATTATATATATATATATATATATATATAGAGAGAGAGAGAAGTCAAAGATTAGTATTAAAAAGAATTTTTTTTTCTAAAATTAACATGTTTGTAGTGATCTGAAACGAAAAAAAAAAAAAACAAAAAACAAAAAAAAAAACAACAAAAAAACGATGCTAAAAATTCTGTATACTTTTATAAAATTTATTGAAAGACTTGCATTTTAAAAGCTTCTCATAGCATCATTAAAAAAATTAAAAAAATAATACATCCCTTAATTTAATATAGGGACGAATATAAAATTTATTTAATTACCGATATGTTTAAATGAAAAAAAAATGTATTAGCGTTTGATTAGTTAAAATCATCATAATAATAACGTCACCACACCGACAGCCATGTCTCATGTAGTTTTTTTCTTTTGTTATTGTGTTCGTAACAAAACTAATTTTTTTGATTCTCTTACAGAGCAAACAAACACGTTCCTAGCGGTAACACCAATGGCTGATGTGAAAACACAGCGACCACTACCAACATTGGGCGAGATATAATCAGCAGTAGCCGGAGAAAAGGAGGAGACAAGACACCCACCCATTTACACACGCGTCTCTCATTCAGGCGGTTGCACTCTGGATACAGTAGTGTAAACCAAACAACCGAACAGCAATCACAAAGCTTCATTCAAAGTTCTCATCGTGCTACCAGCACGACCGCTGGTTTTTGTAACCACAAAAAAAAAACTTTATTTATTTTATTTTAATTCTTTAAATTTTATTTATTTAAATTTTTATTTTTTAAATTTTTATTTTTTAAATTTTTATTTTCGGGGGAGTTTGATTTTTTTTAGAAAAAAAAACAAAAATTCCCAAAACGTTTTTAACAATGAACGAGAGTAGCAATGGAAGTAACGCCGTGGATTGTGTGGTCGGGCCGGACAGCCCACCGCCTTCACTGACCGCCGGGACTTTGTCATCGGCCAAAGAGGACCCCCTTATCTCGAAGTGCGCCATGTCGCGCTCAGCCGGGCACTCGGAGAAATCCCAGCTTTCCAATAAGGCGTCGGCCTTCTCGATCGCTGCAATTCTTGGAGACCGGATGCCGACGGAGCGCGCAGGTCGCGACTCGGCCCCCCGCTCCGTCGCCGCCGCCATCACCGTCAATGTTGGCTCGCCACCCCTACCCCCGTCCTCGTCGTCAGTCCTGCCACATCCTCTGGCCACCCATCCTCTTTCATCTTCGGGCTCCGACGCAGGGAATCGCGGTGAGAGCACTTCGCCCCGATCTATTGTATCCCCACACAGATATGGTAAGTTGACCTTTTAAAATTTTTAAATTCATACTTTGTTTTTAATTCTTAAAATTTCATTTTTTTAATCGTATGTTCTCTTGTATAAGTCGACCCTTGATTTTTTTATAGTCTTGATGACTTTAATTTTTGAAATTTTAAAATTTATACATTTTTTTAATTTTTAAAATTTCCTTTTTTTGAAATCGTATGTTCTCAAGTCGACTCTTGATTTTTTTTTAGTCTTGATGACTTTAATTTTTGCAATTAATTTTTGAAGCTGACGGCTGTTCGTAGTTCTTGCCGTTTTGTTTAAATTCCAATCTTACAAGATTGTGACTCTTGTATAGGTCTGTGGAATTTTTTACGCAAAAAATAGATAATACGTATTCGACTTGTATACGAGAATATACGGCGTATTTTAAAAAAATATTTGCAACTGTTTATTTTTTTACCTTGTTTTTATAAATTAAATAATACATCTATCTATTCTCTTTTCAAAATAAACTTTTAACACGTGAGCTAAACCAATGGTATATATATATATTCGATACATCGACGAAATATATATATATATATATATATATATGTATATATATATAAAGCCTTGATGAAATAAAGTCCCCAATTAGATCTTTCGAGCGTAAGCCTGTTATTCAGTTCACTACATAAACAATATATATATATATATATATATATATATATATATATATATATATATATATATATATATAACCTGAAATGAATTGTTGTTTACTAACACTTCTGTGTCAGTTTCAGTACGGTCAGTTTCATTTATTTAAAAATGCAATCTCACAATTTACTTGGGAAAAACAGAATGTTATATATATATATATACATTTATTTCAAGAAAATTGAAAATATATATTAAAATAACGAATATTTATCGTTTTATATCTATCTATCTATCTATCTATCTATCTATCTATCTATATATATATATATATATATATATATATATATAACGATACATATTCGTTATTTTAATGTATATTTTGTATCTTTTTGAAATATATATATATATATATATATATATATATATATATATATACACTTTACTTTCTTAAGGAAAAATGAAAATAAATATTAAGACAACGAATGTATTATTTTAGCGGTATTATTATGCGTGATAGGCTATGAAAAATATCATAGTTTGTTTTTTGTTGATTGAAGAATTTTAAAATACATCACTATTGTAAAAATATTAAATTAATTTATTTATAAATTTTTGAGTTAATAAAATTGCCAAAACACTCATTTACCTTGATAATATATGGTTGAAAATATGATACATTTGTTGTATGAAGAAAGTTAAATAAAAAATATCATTTTGCCATATCATGTTAAGTTGTCTTTATCAAATTCAATTGATAACTCTGTCTGTCTGTCTGTCTGTCTGTCTGTCTGTCTGTCTGTCTCTCTCTCTCTCTATATATATATATATATATATATATATATATATATATATATATATATATATATATAATGTGTGTGTTATTGGTTACATTACAAGCATTGAAAAATATAAAAAGAACTAAAAACAAAATTGTAAAGGATGAACGTAGTATTGTTTTTGATCTTCCTTATAATTATATATATATATATATATATATATATATATATATATATATATATATATATATATATATATATTACTGACAACGTTTTTGGTTACATTAGAAGCATCAGAAGATATAAGAGGAGCAAAAAACTAGATTCTAATGACGAACGTTATATTGCTTTTGATCTGCTATCTATCTATCTATCTATCTATCTATCTATATTATCTATATATATATATATATATATATATATATATATATATATAATGATCAAGTTAATTTAAACACATTTCTGGGTTGATAGTTTTATCCACCTTTTCTCAACAGCCCCCTTTTTCTATTCTTGAAATTACATTTATCGTAAAAATTAGATTAATAAATGTTTTATCTTAGAGTTTTGTTGTTTCTATGCGAAAATAAATAGAAATATGTGGGATACAGTTTATTGAGTCAATATTTTATCTAGCTTAATTTATATCTATATTTTATTTTATATTAATATATATTTGAAATGTTTGAAGAGGGTCGTACTTCTAATACAGACAGATTGTCTTTAAATTGTCTTATATTTTTTTCCAAATCAAAATCTGCGAAAATATCGCATTTTAATTTTATATCTATCAGATGAACCACACACACACACACACACACCACACATATATATACATATATATATATATATATATATATATATAATATATATATATATATATATAAAAGAAAAAACATGAAATATTCCAAAAAGATTAATTTATCCTTGATGGCAATGTCGACGTTATAAGGTTTCGGTTTTTTAACAAACTTCATCAGGACTTGAGGGGAAAAATTGTTGTGTGAAAATAGAATACTTCATGTTCTTTCTATTTTCTACATACTGTCGGATGTTTTTTCCCTATATAGCACCCAAATCATTTACAATATATATATATATATATATATATATATATATATATATATATTGTGTGTGTGCACACAGGATCAGGCAAACTGTTTTGATGTTATCTCACCAGACAAGTGACACTTGATATTTAAACCTTTAGAAATCGATCGGTTTTGTGGGTCACATTATGTTCCTCACATAAATATTTGATTTTTTATCCCTTTTTTGTTATTCTTACTCGTTAATTAAACTGATACAATTTAGTGTTTTTAATCATATTCTAATTTATTTCCCTTTTATAATTTCAATTATCTCATCGTTATCATTTCGCTTATTGTATTATATATATATATATATATATATATATATATATATACACGTGTGTGTGTGTTGCAAGGTTTTCGCTTATGTTATCTAAGAAACACTGGGGACTTACCAAATGTGTCCAAATTGATAATACACACACACACATTTATATACACATATATGTATATTATTTTTAATATAGTTAATGTGTGCTATATCTTTCAGTAAAAAGTATTCAATATAGTGGCTAGAACATTTATACCATGGAAACGGAGTCAATGCCACTTGGTTTCTGACAGTTTTACCTCTATGAGATTATTCAAACCAATACACATACACACATACATACACACACATACACAAATACATACATACATACATATATATATATATATATATATATATATATATAAATAATAATAAATAATAATTACGATACTATCAATTGAAATTAAATGAATAACATTGAATTAACTACCAACAAAAATATAAGTTCATGATATCAAAGTGACAAAACAATTCAAAACAAATTATTAAAATTGCTACTCTGAGTTTAACGTCATGCGACAATCATTAGGCGAGTAAATATGGTTTGATTTAATGTCAGGTTTTGTGTTAAATGAGATATATAATGTGTGTGTGTGTATCTATATAAAAGCATTTTATATATATATATATATATATATATATATATATATGAATATATAAAAAATATACATAAGTGAATTCATATATGTTTATGAATGTATATATATATATATATATATATATATATATATATAAATCTGTATATTTATATTATTTTGTTTATTCATATATAAATGTATTTATATATAAACGTAAACATCTGCCTCGATATATGAATGTTTTTTATATATATTCACATAAAAATGTCAACAAATATAATTACATATAATTGTATACATATTATATATATATATATATATATATATATATATATATATATATATATATATATGAAATTATATTCATATACATGATTATAACCATACATATGAAAATGAATACATTCCTCACATGTGTGTATATAATATATATATATATATATATATATATATATTTACAAATATTCCTAGGTGAATGAACAAATCGGTGTAAACAAATATTTCTTACATTTAAGAAAGTACACAAAATAATGCCTAGTATAGCAGGATAAAACAAAAAATGATATATATATATATATATATATATATATTGTTCCCACATTGTTGTATTTTCGAATGTTTATCACTATTTGAGAAGCTGAAGAAAAAAAAAATTGGAAATATATCAAGGTTTATTTCCTGAGAAATTATGTTTTCAATTTTTTTAAAAAATCAATGTTTTTTAAATACGCCTGTCTTAAAAGGTTTCATTTAATTAATCTCCAAACATTATGCAATAATAAATCTTTGCAAGATATCCAAGGGGACCCTTAAAAGGGGCAAATGCTTCACGTAACGAGCCCCGCCTCCTAATAACTAGCTATAACCCCCAAACAACATGAGTCGTCATCTGTGCGTTTTCGCTAAATAATAATTGCGTGATACCTCGATCCATATTGCACCAGCTGTTGTCCACATGTATAATGTTTATTTGGTTCTAGTATATAAGACGCACCTTTGTATTAAGACGTGAGCCTATATTTAGGTAAATTTAGTTTTTGATTCTTTTTTCTGAGACTAAACAAGACTGGGAAGATATGAAAGACGATTTGATTATATTCGAGTCCTTTATTTAGGATCTTTGACACTTCAGCTGAGAAATTTGAGCTTTTTTAAAATCTCTTTTTGTACAACTATAATACGAATGAAATTTCTCACATATCTATCTATCTATCTACCTATCTATCAGTTTCAGCATGTTTCTGTATCTTCCAATTAGAATATATCCATCAGCCTACGTACTAGTCTATCACTTTATCTATCTTAGTCTGTTCACTATCTATCTATCTATCTCTCAATCACAGTCTGTTCCTATCTATCTATCTATCTATCTATCTATCTATCTCAGTATGTTCAATATCTATCGATCTCAGTCTATCTATCTATCTATCTATCTATGTCAGTATTTTCATTATCTATCTATCTGTATCAGACTATTCATATATATATATATATATATATAATATATATATATATATATATAATATATATAGTCTGTTCTCATGTATGTATTTCACTCAGCTCATATCTATCTATCTATCTGTCTATCTATCTACGCACATGTTAAAGCTACAACCAACGACATTCTGCAAATTCGAAAAGATTGACTAATTTCTTCGTCTATCAATTTACACAGTCTTCCATGTCTCGCCGAATATATTCCCCACATCTCTCCTGCAGGGAATAAACCACATTTTTGTATCGATTTTTTTTCCTTCTCCCCTTTCTCAGTTGTAGCTGTTTGGCGCTTAAGGTGCCCGAACCTTTGGATAAGAGCGCATATCTGTGTATGGCATTGGGTGCCACTAAAAACTGTCAGGAACAGTCAGGAACTCGCCAGTGCCCATCACGGCACTTAAATAAGATAAATTCCAACCTCGGTGACCCGAAGGGGTGCTAAAATTTAACCTTCAACCACGTAAATATGTTGAGCTTCGATATTCGACCACCTACACTCGGTTTTGCCGAAAAAAAAAAGCCAGATGCGACGAGGAATTGCCCAAAACTTGGATAAAATTTAATCGTAACATGATCATCTTAGTATATTTAGTAAGAAGAAAGGCTATCCATCTGTTTATCTGTTTGTTCTATCTATCTATCTATCTATCTATCTATCTATCAAGGGCAGTTGTAGTGTAATGTATGTATGTATGTATGTATGTTGTATGTCTGGATGAAACCACGAGAATAAAATAATTAACGACAAAGTAAATATATATATATATACACATTAAATATCAGCAATTCTTGCTTTATGTGCAATATCTATGAAAATTTGACTTGTATTCGAAAATATTTAAGTTAAAATATATATAGATATTTCATTAAAATTCTACTTAAATATATCAAGTATTTGTAAATCTCAAAAGTAAACAAGGTTTTTTAAGGGTTTTTAACCCCCACTAGTTTTTTACCCCCCACCAAGTTGACGCTAGGTAGCTGCTTCTAGTATATATATGGGGGGCAGTAGTTTACACAACGTTACGGCCGATGCTCCCTCCGGCCTTTTCATGTGTTTCTTGTCAAACTCACGAAACACCTGAAGAAGACCGAAGGGCACATCGATCGAAACGTAGGGTAAATAACAATAAAGATGAGGACAATAGTTGGAATAGTCCAAATAATACAATTTATCAAGCCTCACCTCAAAAATTCAGAAAAATACTATTCTTTTTTTTAAAACTAATTTTTCCAACTCATTTTTCTATTTAATCCATAGATGGGAATCTAACAGGTACTACCATTCCGAATCAGAGTGGACCTGGGAGTAATAGCCATGAAGGGGTACTCTACACTTCACTAAGAGATCCAAAAATGGGATCTACAGTTATAAAAGGGATTTAGGAGAGATATTTAAATCATTGTAATATGTTTTAAATTTGTTTTTAATGTGGCATTGCATTTCAATTTACAATCTATCAGGTGCTTTTAAAATATCTTAATTATAGTGAATATATATATATTGGTTTGGAGGTTGTTTATAAAAACCCTTTATATATATATATATATATATATATATATATATATATATATATTTAATAATTCACTGCTATATTCTTAATTTTCTTCCTTGTCCTTATTTAGCAATAATGAACTGGAGATTCTTTTCGTCCAAACGTGTGAGAAGGTGTTGGGATATCGAAATTCAATATATTTTCATGGTTGAATGTTGACAGTTAACATCCTACAATACATAGTTAGTCAGTTTATATCTTAATGATCTTGCAGGCACTGTCGATGTTCTGACTCTTATTCAATATTAAGGATATATATATATATATATATATATATATATATATATATATATATAAGACCTTAATTTTTTAGAAATAAATTTATTTCGGCTACATTTGCCTCTTCAAATATGATTTCATAATGGAAAAATATGCACATACACTATATGTATATGCGCAAAATCTTTATCTTTAAGTATGAGGTCTCAATTTTGGTTAAATCCTTTGACGGACGCACTTGATACCATTAACCTATAATATATATATATATATATATATATATATATATATATTTGGAGGATATGTGCTTAATTGAAGTCATACCTAATTTTTGAAAATTAATTAGTTAATAATTAATGAAATTTAGGCGGGCATATATTTTCAAATGTAAGGCTAAACAGATCGAGAAAATGTCAATCCCTGAATGTACATTTCGACCTATTAGGTCTCATCAGCAAGGTTATAGACATGGGAGACTGCTCCGTGTGTGACTCGATTATTAACTAATTAATATTAAAAATTAGGTATGACTTCAATTAAGCACATATCCTCCCAAAATTGTCGGCTAAAAGCCATATCAAATAAACACAATGTTTATTTACGTACTTTCACACACACACACACACACACACACACATATTATATATTATATATATATATATATATATATATATATATATATATATAGTATTAGTAGTATAGGAAAAGAGTTAAGGGTTTACTAAGTCGATGTAATTCCTTAGTTAAACTCAAAAGTTTAAGTAAGTAACTACATCGACATAATTAAATATAAGGTAGGGCCCTGATAGAATCATTTGGGTTGAAACCATAGTAGACTTCTCTCTTTCTTTACTATTATTACTAATATTAGTATTATTATTGCTCTATGTTTTTAATATATTGAGCAGATTTTGTATAATTTACTAATGGCACTGCAACTGAAAAGTTAAAGCGCAAATTGGATACTATACATACATATATATATATATATATATATATATATATATATGAGAAGTAAATACACAAGCGATGTGTTTATGATATGGCTTTTTTTAGCGGACAATTTTTGGGAGAATATGTGCTTAATTGAAGTCGTACCTAATTTTGAAAGATAATTAATTAATAATTAGTATGCCCGCCTAATTGATTAATTATTAATTAATTAACTTTCAAAATTAGGTACGACTTTAATTAAGCACATATTCTCACAAATATATATATATGTATATATACTAAACTTATTGGCAAACACTTGCGGTAAGAAAAAACCCGGCAAATAATTTGATAGTAAAGATATACTACCAAACTTCACCTGGGAAAAAAAATAAAGAAAAGATCTAGAGGATAATTTCAACTGAAAATAATCGATTAATACTATAACACTTGACCAAAAGATATATATATATATATATATATATATATATATATATATATATATATATATATATAGCTAATTGTCTAAAGCTAAAATGTACAAATTTCTCAATACCTAAGTAGAGCGGATAATAAATTTAAACCTAATGAGTCAGATATACCGATAATAATTTCGCTTAGAAGCTCATCAGGTTAAGAATTCTTGCTCTGATGAGCTACTAAGCGAAACTATTAGTAGGTATATCTGACTCAATAGATTTAACTTATATATAAAAGAAATTTAGTAATGAGTAGAAGGATTACTTTAGTGTTGGATAAAGTTTTTTTTTTAAATCTAAACAAACGAATTTGTATTTAAGTAAATGAGAAACTAAACAAATCCTAAGTGGAGATTTGCTCTTAGCTTTCAAAACGTTTCACGCCAAAATGGCAAAATAATAATCTTGATTATATAGATGTTTATTGAAAAAAAAATTCAATTAATTAATTAATTACGGCTTAAAATTATCTTAATTTTTTGAATTAAGGACACGATAATAAAAAAAAAATTCTATTTATTTATTCATTTATTTATTACATTAATTTATTGGAAGAAAATCAGCGTTAAATTGTGTTTTAACCCAAAATGAAATTCTGGAGTTAAAAAAAAAAATTAATCGAACGAATATTTTTACTGATATAATCGTTAAATGAAATTAAAGAATTGGGTATTCATTTTTGAACAAAGAGTTAATTAAGAAAAACAAACAAACAAAAAAACAAACAAAAACAAAGGTGTCATAGGACACTTATTTACTTTCTCTCTATCATTGCCTATTTCTTTCTTTCTATCCATCTCTCTATCTATCTATCCATCTGTTAATCTATCTATCTTAGTTTGTTCATATCTATCTTTCTATCTATCTATCTTTCTATCTATCTATCTACCTACCTTATTTTGTTCAAATCTATCTATCTTAGTTTGTCTATCTATCTATCTATCTTAGTTTGTTCATATCTATCTATCTTAGTTTTGTTCATATCTATCTATCTTAGTTTGTTCATATCTATCTATCTTAGTTTGTTCATATCTATCTTTCTATCTATCTATCTATCTATCTATCTATCTATCTACCTACCTTATTTTGTTCATATCTATCTACCTTATTTTGTTCTATCTATCTATCTATCTATCTATCTTAGTTTGTTCATATCTATCTATCTTAGTTTGTTCATATCTATCTATCTATCTATCTTAGTTTGTTCATATCTATCTATCTATCTATCTTAGTTTGTTCATATCTATCTATCTATCTATCTATCTATCTATCTTAGTTTGTTCATATCTATCTACTATCTATCTTAGTTTGTTCTATCTATCTATCTATCTTAGTTTGTTCATATCTATCTATCTATCTTCATCTATCTATCTATCTATCTATCTTAGTTTGTTCTATCTATCTATCTATCTATCTATCTATCTATCTATCTTAGTTTGTTCATATCTATCTATCTATCTATCTATCTATCTTAGTTTGTCATATCTATCTAATCTATCTATCTATCTATCTATCTTAGTTTGTTCATATCTATCTATCTATCTATCTTGTTTTTCTATATCTATCTATCTATCTATCTATCTTAGTTTGTTCATATCTATCTATCTATCTATCTATCTTAGTTTGTTCATATCTATCTATCTATCTATTATCTATCTATCTATCTATCTATCAGTTCATGTCTATGGTTCTTGGTCTAATTCTATCTGTCTGTTCATATCTATCTATCTATCTATCTATCTATCTATAAATAAATAAATAATTCCCCTTTCATTTCAGTTTTTTTTTCTCTCCTAAAAATCAAAGTGTATGTTTGACAAGCTTCAGCAAAACTTGCGAGCCAAAAAAAAAAAAAAAAAAAAAAAAAAAAAAATTTGATTTTAATCAATTTGTTTTGAAGGCGTATGCACTCAGTCAGGATGTTTTGAAATATTTTATCCCCAGCAATACCGAGAGACTTTTCCATTTTTTTTTTTTTTTTTTAAGAACCCCACCCGTTTCCAACCGTCGTAAACAAATTTTCCCACGTGCAGCAAAATGTGTAACAGGAGCGGGGAGGGAGTGGGTTATGATGCAAGGAGAGGGGGGACGGAACAGTCGACATGAAAGGCAAATGCACTATTTTTTTAATTTTTTTTTTTTGTTGTTGCAATATTGAAAAAGAACTGATCTATCACAAACGGGCCGACTGATGAAAACCGCGTATGTATTCGAAACGTTTGCTCTGATGAAAGTCAAACCAGAGGTAGGACTTTGTTATGTAATGATTTTATTTATTTTTTATTTTTTTTTTTGCAGACTACGAAATAATCAAATTTAAAATGCGTATTCCAGTAACCGACTTTCAGTTTACAACGCAAACGCACACCAAAATACATACAATGTATATCTTATTTACGTTGTCAAATTTCTGACACACGACAATCGACTTTCGTCTTGATTTCAATGCATTTCTATTGTAAAATTATAATTAATTCCTGACCCCAGACAATACTTTTGCTTGAATTTTCAATGCATTTCTACAGTAAGATTACTAACAATTTAGTTCTGTTGTAAAATACATTAGCAATGCATTGATATTATGCATAAAATAGCTCTATATTGTCATTAATGCATTTCTATAATAAAATATACCTATCCTATCATTGATGCATTTCTATAGTAAATAACCCTATCGTGTCATTAATAAGCATTTTTATATCAAAATCAGTATTAATGCACTTCTATAATACATATAATTACCCTATTCTGTCAAGAATGCTTTATTTCTAATTTTATTGCATTTCTAGAGTAAAGGCAGTTGTAAAGCATTTCTATAATAAAATCAGTAATAATGCACTTCTATAATACATATAATAACCCTATTCTGTCAAGAATGCTTTATTTCTAAGTTTATTGCATTTTTATAGTAAAGGCAGTAATAAAGCATTTCTATAATAAAATCAGTAATGATGCATTTCTATAGTACATATAATAACCCTAGTATATCAATCACGCTTTCTTCTGATTTTATTGAATTTCTATTGTAAAACCAGCAATAAGGATTTTTTTAACAAAATCAGTCATAATGCATTTATATAGTATGTATAATGACCCTACTATGTCAATAAAGATTAATTTCTGGGTTTATTGTATTTCTATTGTAAAATCACTAATAATGCATTTATATGGAACATATAATGACCCTAATATGTCAATAATGCTTGATTTCGGATCTTATTACATTTCTATAGGAAAAATAACAATAATTTATATCTATAATAAAATCCTTAATAATGTATTTATATAGCATATAAAATGACCCTAGTATCTCAATAATGCTTAATTTCTGATTTTATTACATTTCCATAGCAAAATCAGTAATATTATATTTCTATAGTGAAATCAGTGATAACGCATTTTTATAGTAAATATAGTTTCCATTTCTATAATAAAATCAGTAATATTGAATTTCTATAGTAAAATCAGTAATAATGCATTTTATAGTAAATGTGTTTCCATTTCTATTGTCAAGACAGTAATATTATATTTCTATAGTGAAATCAGTGATAACGCATTTTTATCGTAAATATAGTTTCCATTTTCTATAATAAAATCAGTAATATTGAATTTCTATAGTAAAATCAGTAATAATGCATTTTTATAGTACATGTGTTTTCATTTCTATTGTCAAGGCAGTAATATTGCATTTCTATAGTAAAATCAATAATAATGTATTTTATTGTAAATATATTTCCATTTCTATAGTAAATCAGTATTATGCATTTTTATAGTAAGCATAATGTTTCTTTAATTTATGTTATGATTACGTTTATTCGTAATAACTGATAATTCTTTATATCCTGTTTTCTTTCTGCGTTTTCCTATAGTAAAACCATTAGCGGTTTATTTCTATAATAAAATCATTAACAATGTATTTACATTACGCATATAATACCCCTATTTTGCCAGTAATGCCTGCATTAATTCCAAACCGATAGGAATCCCTTTCTGTCTGATATTCAATGCATTTCTATAGCAAAATCAATACGAATGCATTCACATCGTCACAGATTTTAAAAGAACAGTACAAGGACTGATTATCTTAAACAATTCCACTTATAGACGGGCATATTCAGTTTGCCAGAAGAGAAAATAAATACATCGCAGTTGGGGAGTTGGGGAGTAATGGTAGACTATGTGGGTAGCGATAATTAAAACCGAAAACTACCTATGCATTCCGGGATCAAATGCAATCGGAGCTAAAAAAACAATTCTAATTTTTTATAATTTTTTTTCTTTTCTTACTATTAGCATTTTTTGTCACTATATTGTTAGAATAAATTAATATTTTGAAGTACCGCATTTCTATGTATATAAGACGCATATCCAAATATGCAAATATATGCAAATATTACCTTGCGTCCTATACACTGGTAATTTTTTAAAGAAAGTCGTTTATCATTGATTAAAATGGACAGTTAAGTTGCAGTCCTCCGAATACCATGGTAACTACTGCGTCTTATCAGCAAGTAAATACGGTATCAGTTTTTTGTCTTTTTTCATATAGATAATTAGAATTATTTTTTATAGGTAAATGACCAAATTAATTCCCAAATATGCTATATGTGTGGGTTGGTTGGTTGGATTTTATGATATGTAAACGCAACAGTGGTGTAAAATGTTAAAACTTTGTAAATAGAACAAATTTCATTTTAAATTGCCTTTTGATAATAACTGTTAGGTCTGCGTTCGCATACACTCGATCATTCAAATTAAGTAAAGGAGATATGTATTAAGTGTTGATTATTAAGTATATATATTATATATATATATATATATATATATATATTTGTTTTTGAGCTATTTTCTTTGTATGTAATTTTCCTGTTTCTCAAACAATAAAGTAATACAACACACAACACACACACACAAATATATATAATATATATATATATATATATATATATACAAGAGATTCCAAAGTGTTTTAAAATTGAAATCTTAACTCATTTTGTACAAATGATATAATCATTTAGTAAAAATCATACAAAAGTTCAAAAATTGTAGTTTTATTTTTTTTAAAATTATTTTGTTTATTGCAGTTCCACAAAAACTGCCTTGTTTGTTTTTACATTTTAAATCTGTTGCAGGACTTTATAGACACTATATATATATATATATATTATATATATATATATATATATGTGTGTGTGTGTGTGTGTGTGTGTGTGTGTGTGTGTGTATGTATGTGTGTGTATTTGGGCAGCAGTTTTTCATTCATGCATGTTGAATTAAACAAGGCACATGTCCTGTTTAACAATTTTATTTGTGACTTTTTTTTTATTGAAAAAATAAAATAAAATTGTTAAACAGATGTGTCTTTTGTTTAATTCAACAGGCATATATATATATATATATATATATATATATATATATATATATATATATATGATGCATAGAGGAACACACGAAAATAAATAAAAAAAATCTAATTTCAACTGTCGTAAAAGTAATAAAGAATTCATCATTCGCATCTGAAGATTGGGATCCTAAGACACATTGTCTAGGCTTCCTGAAATAGGCTATAACGCAAAGAATCTAAGTTTTCTGTTATATTTTTTTATATATATATATATATATATATATATATATATATATATATAGTATCCAATTGCCGTTTTAACATTTCCGTTGCAGTGGCATTAATAAATTATCCAAAAGTGCTGTACTCTGCATATAAAAAAACATTAATAATACATACATACATACATACATACACATACACACATATATATATATATATATATGTATGTATGTATGTGTGTGTGTGTATGAATTATTATTATTATCATCATTATTATCATTAATGCTCTATGTTTTTTATATGCAGAGCACTTTTGGATAACTTATTAATGCCACGGCAACTGGATAATATATATATATATATATATATATTAGCTTAGTATACTGTCATTATCGAGACCTGATACCTTGTAACTAAAGGAAAAGGGAAGTTTTTAATTTTTTTTATTTTACGGACTGACCAACAACCACCGTATTTTCTTATTTGATCTTGATAAGGACTGCAACCCATAGATCGTAAGCCTTAAGACAATATTTACATTCAACGGATGCAGACCTTCCTTCTCTTACAAGAATCGTAAAGCCAAAAATTAAAAATAAAAATTCCTAGTCAATAGTCTTTCATCAGACTTCCATTAATGAAGGAATTATTCCCACCCCCACATGGACACACACACACAACACACACACACACATTTACACACACACGGACACACGTTGATAGTATCTCCAACAAACAGAACTAACTTATTTCCCTCCTTATCTCTCTGTGTACGTGTGTCTGTTACAGTTGCGGTCCGTGGGGTGAGCGCATGTGTCTTTATGTCCGTCCCATTAATATGCAAGTCACCCCTCCCACCACTCTAGCCTTGGTGTGCGTGTGTGCACAAAAAGTTAGTCGCCTTCGTATTGGCGGGGTTGGCTTGGTTTAAAACGCATTTTCTTTCTAGAGAAACCCGCGAGGTTGTCACAGATTCTGGTACCTCTCCACACTCATACGAAGGGAAACCAGTGGTCGGAGTTTACGTACCAGACATATATGCCAAAAAGGGTTGTTACCTTAATAAAAAATTGTGATATTGTAAAAAAAAGTACCTGGTACCTATTACTTAAGCATAACATTTATTTTCTAGATATCTATTAATAATGGAGATTCGCTTCCGGTTTTTGTCTGTAACAAAAACTACGTTACTGCTTACATCACATTACCCAAAATCATCATAACATAGAATAAATACACTCAAAATTTGAACATGTAACATCAGACAGTCCTCATTGTTTTTTAAAACAAGTTTTAATAGATACATCCCCAGTATCATAAATTTATATATAGTTTTTTATTTTATTTTAACAGATATTCAAAGTTAATAGAACTTAGTTTCTATTTCAAATTGTTTTTTTTTTTTTTTTACTCTAATAAATTTGAGGATTTCATGATTTATGGTTCAAACTCTCCGACGTTTGATTTTTAACTTCCACCTCCTCAAGCAATATCTTTCAAAAATTAATTTTTACATCGCCCGGAGGGTATTTTTTATTTTGCTAGTAGACATAATATAAATAATTTATTTATATATCTAGGTAATAAACTAAATTAATTCATAATGAACTATTTCATTTTTTTAAATCCATGTCACGATGCCATTGTTTCTATTATGTTTAACATTTAACTTAACAAATCAAATCATTTTATAATTTAATTAAGATAAGTAAAATAAAGTCGTTGGATTGGCCTAAAGTCGGTATTAGCCATACAGCGAGGAAGTCTATCCCTGTTCACTACCGCTAAACCAAGGAGATTGTTTTTTGCGTCTGAGGTGGAGCGCCACACTTACCATCAGTCCATTACTTTACCGCACAGATCCCTGTGCTACTCATACGCTGAGTTGGTGAGAGCCGGTATGGAACTAGGAACCCTATGGTTTCTTGCCGAACGCTCTACCGATTGAGCTAACCCGTGAAAATAAATTAAAAATTTCTTTTATAAAGTATTTCATTTTTTTTAAATGCATGTCACGATTTCATTGTTTCTATTAAGTTTAAAATATAACTTAACAAATTAAGTCATTTATAATTCAATTTAATTAAGATATACAGCTCATTCAACTGTAGCATAAGGAAATCTTTAGATTGCAATGAAGTTATCAGAATAATAATTTATTAGAACAATTTCATTTATTTTGTTATTGTCAAAAAGAACTACAATGATTAAATTACAAAAATATCAATAGAATTATATATATATATATTATATATATATATATATATATATATAATTCTTTTCTATCACATATATAGGAAGATTCTTTCAAGTTAACTGGAGAGGTCAAATCATGACAAGTTTTGGTTTTTTGATTTCTCTTATAAAGGAGTTCGTTGAAATACATACATAATAAGTGAACATAACTATTTTTCAAGTGGAATTATATATATGTATATATATATATATATATATATATATATATATATATGTGTGTATGGAAGTGAATCCGACAGTATGAATTAAATATTTTTTGAAAAATCAACATCATTTGTTTTTTAAAAAAATATTTAATTCATATATATATATATATATGTGTGTGTGTGTGTGTGTGTGTGTGTGCCCGGTAGAGTACTTGCCTAGGTAATCGTGAGGTTTCAGCTTCGATACCGGCATTCGCAAACTCAGCGTATGAGTAGCACAGGGACCTGTGCGACAAAGTAAGGAATTGATGGTAGATGTGATGCCTCAATCTCATACGCAATTACAATCTCTTTGGTCTAGCGCTAATGAAAAGGGGATATACTCCTTCGCAGTCTGGCTGATACCGACTTTAGGCCACCCAGACGACTTTAAAAGGAGGCGAAAGAATTTTAAATATTTCGTTTAATTAAGATATAATAACGTATGATAATGTTTAAGCTTTTGTATGAATTAAGTTGTACTAAAAATTTCGTAAACCTTTTAACGACTTACAACATATAAAAATGTTTATCTTGTGTAATCACATGGTATATTGGAGTGGTCATTCACTCATCTTATCTTAGTTTGATACAAGGATCACAAGGATAGGTCACCCAGTGATAAGCAAACTCCCAGGCATAAATATCACACCACTTTGGGCACTCGTTAGTCTTGCTTAAACTTTAAACAAATGATACATTATACATATATATATATATATATATATATATATTATATATATATATATATATATATATATAGTTATACACATGAAACTTGAGTTACGATAATTCAGTATCTGCAATCTTATACCTTAGTTTTGAAACCAGCTCTGAGATTATATATATTATAATATATATATATATATATATATATATATATTATATTACACATGAAAACTATAGTAACGGTAAATTAATACCATTATATTTTACTTGAGATTTTAAATCTACTCTGGTAATGTAGCATTGATCATTTTTATACGCAAACTCTTTTCATATTTGCTATGCTTCATTATATATATATATATATATATATATATATATATATATATATATATATATATATATATATATATATGATAAATAAAGTGATGAGAGAAAGAGGAATATTTCTTCGTTATTTATATTTGAAAAGTTGTCAACAAGTTCGATTTTAATCACCGACAATAAACACACACACACACACACACACACACACACATATATATATATATAATATATATATATATATATATATATATATATATATATATATATATATATATATAGGTGTGTGTGTACATATGTGTGTATTTTAATACGGCTTACCAGTGGCTGTTTTGATTGGGCAAATATATATATATATATATACTATCTCTCTCTATATATACTTATTCTTTATATACATAAATAATATTTATTATATATATATATATATATATATATATATATATATATATATATATATATATATATATATATATATATAGATATTGTAGATAGTTATTGTTTATATACATATATATATGTAGATATTATTGGTGTATATGTATATATGTAATATATAATTCAAAGAAAGGAACTGATTTTTACTCATCTTTTTCCTTAATCCTTTCGTGTGTTGTTCCTCGGATTGACCGTAAATCGGTAGTTAATGTGTTTAAGAACTGTTGAAATATTTTTGATCTAATGTTTTCGGTTACTCGTTTTGGACTTATCAAGATTTTCTATAACCTGTTTTCTTTAATCAAACATACATTAATATAAGCTTTGCCAGTCTATATAGAGCGTGTGTGTGTGTTTAATGATGTTTCAGCCCCGAAACCACGTCTGTATCCCAAAGTCATTTTGGGAAAGCTTTGTTGCCGCCACAGCTGTTATTTTCGCACAAATCTTTCTCTTTCCGTATATTATATATATATATATATATATATATATGGAATCAGTCTACTTAGAATATGTTCACCTTGTGTTTTTTTAATTTTTTAATTTTTTTTACTTAGCAGTAAATAATGTAATGCGACATGAGACACAAATAATTTAAAAAAATCTAATGGCTAAAAATTCACGTTTCATAAGATATACCTATATCAAAATAGATTCATAGTTTCAAATTATTCATATTTTAATTATTTCAAAGCTATACACAAGAAGATATTGAATTATTAATGATATCATTATTTTACAAGACATCCAGAGGAATATTATATATATATATATATATATTATAGCAAAGCTTAACTATATATATATAATAGGTATATGTGGGTAGCATATTTTCATTCAAACAAATTTGTTTACAGATAATCGAATCTGTGTTCTCTAATCTTGGTTAGGCAACCAGTCTAGGAGAAGGAAAACTCTGAATTCAAACCTGTTAAACTCTTATTAAGAAAATTACCTTTTGTCATATCTTAATCGTGTGTTGGTAATGTATATATTCAAAAAGAAAATTTAAAAGAAACGAAATTGGTAAATGTATATATATATATATCTAAATTATAAACAAACAAAAAACAACGAAATCGAAACAAGTAATGGTCGAAGTAGGGGTAAAGTCAATGGGAAAAGATAAGAAAAAAATCCGAGACCCTGCCAAATATATATTCATTTTTAAAATTTATAAAAAAAACACCGAAATTCTGCTAATATGTCGGTACTAAAATGAAACCTTAATTATTTTTTTCTTCCTTACCGTTAGAATTATTATCCAGAGCCTATGAACATTTCGACAAAATTGTTTGAATTAATCTTATCGGTGTTTGCTCATAGAGGTCGTCTCGATTGCAATAAAGTATTTTATAAGCCGATTAGGATGCTGAAGAATTAGGAATTACCATTCTGCAACGCAATCGAGATAAAAAACAAAAAAAGAAATCAACTAAAAGCCATATGAGTTTAAACTACCGGGCTGTGATTAAAATCCAATTAAAATTTAACCACTTGAAGTAAATAAAACCTCGCCACTGGTATTATAAACGGATATTTTTAATAAAGACTGGTAACCAGTTGTGAGATATGAACCATAAAAAAGAATTTACAGTCTTGTCAACTCTACATATTGTTTTAACTTTCATTATTTTTTTTGTTTTGTTTTAATAATGTAATACATAATTGATTGTTTTGATAATATAATATATAGTGGAGGCGTTTTGTGTAATGGCTATCGTCCGGTTCAGAAGAAGGAAAACTCCGAATCCAAAACTACGCTTTAAAATTGACCCTGTGTCATGTTCTACTTGTGCTGAGGGGTTGGGATATATATATATATATATATATATATACTAAAACTCATGCGTTTATGTACATATATATACACTTATATATGTGTGTGTGTATATATATTATATATTATTATAAAAGCCATGCGTTTATGTATAATATATATACACTTATATATGTGTATATATATATTACTAAAACACATGCGTTTTATAACATATATATACACATATACACTTATATTTATATACATATAAAATATGTACATATATAGAGTTACACTAAGCAGTGCATTTAAGTACTATTATATATATATATATATATATACACTTATGTTTATATATATATATATATATATATATATATATATATATATACACGTGTTTACAAACACAACACACATACATACATACATACAAATTCTGTTTTTATGTTTTTTTCCTGTGGGGACCATATCTATTTTATGAAGATCTATATATATATATATATATATATATATAAATATAATTATATTATATATATATATATATATTATATATATTATATATAGAGAGAGGAGAGTAAACATCACACAATGCTGTTAAAGAGAAAACAATTTATAATATAATTATAGATTATATTATAAATTGTTTTCTCTTTAACAGCATTGTGTGAAGTTTTCATTCCACCTTTTCATACTCATACTGTCGGATTCATTTCCTTTCTTTTAGCTTATATATATATATAACACAGTAAAAACGGCACTTTGTTGTGATAACTTTATAAGCGCGACATCGGTAAAATGTTAAAACTTCTAAATTACATATTGATAATAAACTGTTAGGTCTTCGTTGACACTCACTCGATCATTTAAACCAAGTAGAGAAGATAAGTATTAAGTGTTTAAATATATATTATATATATATATATATATATATATATATATATATATATATATAATGTATATATATGGACATCTTCTAGTATAATGGTTAGCAAGATAGATTTGCAGATCATTGTTAGCGAGTTCGTGCCCCATACTTCTGGCCTTGTGCCACATCTAAGCTCAGCTTAGCAAATAACTATATATGTGACTCGATATGAACTTAATTGCCACCGAAGGCGGATCTTATGTGAAGTGATTTCAAACCTTTGAAATATTGTTCAATGTTGTTTATTTTTTAATTAAAATGATAAAAATGTACCTAAGTCAGACAAAGATTGATATATTTATGTATATGCGTATATCAGCTTTTCTATTTACATAATTTATGTAAATGTATGCAAATATACATTTTTATCATATATTTGCGTAAGTAGTTTGAAATATTAATGTAGATATTTGTTTAATGGGTAGAGATTACAGAATTGTTGTGACTAGTTGTTGTCTGTATTTTATTAGTAACCAGTCTAGAGAAATAATTCAATTTGTTAAGCTCTGCTTAAGAAATTGATCTTGTGTCACATCCCCTGCTCTGTGAGGTTTTGTATATATATATATATATATATATATATATATATATATATATATATATATATATATATATATATATATAGAGAGAGAGAGAGAGAAAAGAGTTAAGGTAGCGTGGACATAGTCACACCTGGTTACTGACAGTTTTCTCACCTATATAATATTATATATATATATATATATATATATATATATATATATATATATATATTATAAAGACAAAAAGCTTATAACTCCGTTATTTAGTGATAATCACTTAATACCGGAGTTTTAAGCTTTTTGTCTTTACTAATTACTTTGCTCTGTTTAGCAACATTAAGCATTGAGCTCCCAACAGGGACCTGAACTTTTCAACACCGTGCCGTTGGAAGAATGGACCAGCTTAGGATCATCCTAATACCAAATTACTTGGTAACCCACCAAATAAACTGTATATATATATATTGATGTACCATTTTAATCTATCATTGACCTATAGCTGGGAGTGGGAATATATGGACCCGTGCCTTTTTCAAGGGCATTAGCAGCAAGTGAAGCGTAAAAAGGCTCGTCCAGGATTAGAAATCGTATATCCGAGTTCATATTTTACGACGATGACCATAACGAAACCAACGCCACATTTCGAGATTTTCGTGGTTTTTTTCTCTGTGTTGAATCAGATTGATGTCGAACCATTTTAGCTTTATTCATCTATACATATAAAGAGTTGTGTGTATATGTATGTCCGAAGGAAACTTCGAAAATAAAACAATTAACGACAAAGTAAATATATATATACACATTAAATATCACCAGGGCTTGCTTTTTTAGCAAAAATAATAAGAGATTTGATTTATATTCGTGAAGATAATTAAAAAAATAAAATTCAAATGATAACAGCATGGATTTTTTTTAATTTAATATTTTAGATAGTAGACATTAACATTTCTTTTCAGAGTATGCAAGGTCTATTTTTTTTTTTTTACATAGGGATTTAAATGGGGCATCCCACAAGGAATAAACTCGCGATTCAGTAATAATGGATCTGCGGGACTAACTTTTAAAATCCCCTTTACCCAGGCGACGCCGGGTAGCCGCTGCTAGCTAAAGACTAAGAAGAAAGAAAAAAAGAAGATCCGGTTGAAAAACTGAAAGAGTCTCAGACTTTTCTGTGGAATGAAAGTGAGAAGTGAATCATTGACCTCTTAGTGAAAGGAGACGTGAGGATTTGGCTGTTTGTCACATAACCGTATGAAAGCTGGCGAATAAAGGAGTGTCTCGTTCTCTGATGTCTCTACAGATAACCGTTAATGCTAGCCGTATTGAAAACGCTAGGCTTGTAATTCGACATGTAACCCCACATAAATTCTTATTATCCGTGAAAAGATACTCTTCTTCTTTCTTTCTTTCTTTCTTTCTTTCTTTCTTTCTTTCTTCATTTTTTTCCCAACATTTCCACCTGTCTTCTTCTTCTCGCTTTCTTCTCTTTCATTCTTCACTTTTTCTTCCTCTTTCATTCTTCACTTTTTCTTCCTCTTCATTCTTCACTTTTTCTTCCTCTTTCTTCTTCACTTTTTCTCCTCTTTCATTCTTACTTTTTCTCCCTCTTTTATTCTTCTTTTTTTCCCTCTTTTTCATTCTTTCACTTTTTCTTCCTCTTTCATTCTTCACTTTTCTTCCTCTTTCATTCTTCACTTTTTCTTCCTCTTTTCATTCTTCATTCTTCCTCTTTCATTCTTCACTTTTTCTTCCTCTTTCATTCTTTCACTTTTTCTTCCTCTCTTCACTTTTTCTTCTTCATTCTTCACTTTTTCTTCCTCATTCTTCACTTTTTCTTCCTCTTCATCTTCACTTTTCTTTCCTCTTTCATTCTTCATCTTTCATTCTTCACTTTTCTTCCTCTTTCATTCTTCATTCTTTCATTCTTCACTTTTTCTTCCTCTTTCTCTTCACTTTTCTTCCTCTTTCTTTCACTTTTTTCAACTTTCTTATTCTATATATCAGCTTCTTCATTCACTTCTTTCTTTCATTTTCTTCTTTTTCCTTATACTTCTCCACTGTGCATCCTCTTCTTGCCTCTTTTCCTCTTTCATTCTACACTTTCTTCTTCGTCGTCGTCGACAGTTCGGAAAAATATTCTTATTAAAGTTTTATATGATTATCAATTGTTTGGTTTCTTTTTTGAATGGCATATCAACTTTCCTAGGTTATTTAATGCCGAAACCAATTAAATATAATTAGAATAAATGCAATCTTTTATATGCATTCTTATTTAATTTCGTTAGGATTTCTTGTTTAAGATATCTTATTACAAACAACTTAAATACGCACGTTCTTGAAACCAGAGGAAGAATTGAGACCATCTAGACAACAGCATTGCTGAAATCGGCTAGAATACCCAGAAGACCATCGGCAAACACTGGTGTGAAAAATTCACAGGAATGAACACAACAACAATAATAATAATAATAATAATAATAATTGAGGGATACGTTTTCTTTAATGATAATAAGCTTTGAAATTGAGCTCTATAACATGAAGATGTGCCAATTGTGATTGGTGCCCTCTGAACGGTCTCCAAGGCTCTGGAAAAGAGACTGGATGAACTGGAAATCAGAGGAAGAATCGAGACTACAGCATTATTGAGATTGGCTAGAATACTCTGAAAAGTCCTGGAGACCCGAGGAGACTTGCTATCACCTAGCCTTCAGTGAACCACCGGCTAAGGCGGGTGTGAAAAACTTGAATGGAGTGAAATAATAATAATAATAATAATAATAATAATAATATAATAATTGAGGTATAGATTTTCTTTAAACGTGTACATCAAATAAGCTTTGAAATTGAGGTCTGTAACCCTACCCCCCCCCCCAAAAAAAAGAAGTTATTTTTGAGACAGTCTAATATTCCGAATAGAGTATAGCTTCCTTCATCATCAGCCGACCATTCCCCTTAAATTCCTCAAAGCATCCTTTTTTTTTCACCCTTCCTCTTCGGCAGTTTCGAAACATTCAATACGTGCTCCCTTAACCCCCCACCTTTACCCCACTTACGTACCAATGGCGCATGTGTACATGCATTATGCTCTCTCTCTCTCTCTCTCTCTTACATAAGCACACTCGCTCTGTTCTCTTTGTTTTTCTCTACTCTCCCTCCTTACTCCCCTTACTCTCCCTATTCTCCTTACTCTCCCTTTCTCTCCTTGCACCGCTCCTTTTGTTTATCGTTCATTCCTTCCTGATGATTCATTAAAGAAAACAGATTTTGTTAACCCTTCATTTCCGCCGAAACACCGTTTGTACTCATGTAAAAGTCGACCTCGTGTAATAGTCGACCCTAGTCTATATTCACAACATTATTAATTTATCGAATTAATATTTTAGAGAATGGTTGCTGTTAGTCAACCCCCTCTCACAATGTTTCCCCTACTCTCTTTTTCTTTCTTACTTATATTTTTTCTGTGTAGCATGTTCTTTTTCTTCCCTTTCTTTCTTTATAATAAATAAAAATAGACCATTCTTTAGTTGAGGTGACGACACGCATAAGAAATAAGAATTCGGCGGATAAGCCACACCAGACAATCAGGATTTGCATTTTTGCATTTCATCTTGGACGATTTGGACGGTCTGATTTTTTAACCAGAGGGTGTTGCAAAATGATAACGGTCGTAAAATTAAGGAACACGAGTATTAATATATAGATTCTGTCCGTTCTTATCATTATGACGGATTTTGAATTAAGTGGGGTTGTTTGGAAAGCCGCATTGGTAAGTGGCGGATTCCCTACGTTTTACGTCGATATGAAGTTTTTGTTTTATTAATACCCTCTCCACCCGCACTGTAATATCCGCCCGGGCGCCAAAATACAAACGCGATAGCAAATCACTTCCTGTGTGGGAGAACTCGTGCGCATGCGCCCATACGAGCTGATTATACACATTACAAAATGGCGTCCTTTTATTTATTTTGCTTTTTTATTTTTTATTTATTTATTTTTTGTTTGTTTTTGGTTTTTCCCTTTTTTTTCGTTTCTAGCATCTTCGAATTACTGTATCGATCACCACAAACACGCAGATTTATTTGTTTTGGTCTTTATTTTTATGTTATGTATTTGTTTGTTAGTTTGTTTATTTATTTATTTATTTATTTGTGTGTATGTGTGTGTGTGTGTGTGTGACGGGGTTTTGTATTGAACATAACTTTCTTTGCTAGAGAGATGGGGAAGACGGCTCCCTTTGCGTGATGTAGCTGTAAGTAATTAAACGATTACCCAATGAGAAAAGGAGAAGATATCTTTTCATTTCTTTTCATTTCTTTTGTTTTGTTTTTTTTTTTATTTCTTTTCTTTATTCGTAAGCGAATTGTCGGCGGTTCGTGTACACGGCTGTTTGAAAAGGTAACGCAGTTGTATATTTTATAATTGCGATCCGTACTGAAGGGGAAAAAGCAAAGATTTTTGTTTATATCATGCATTGGTGTAATTATGTGATTTGTACGTGATTTTACGTGATTCCCCGTGATTTGTAGAGTGAGTTATAAACCAGACAAATACAACAGACAACGAACCAAACGAAAATAAGAAGGAAATAATGAAACGGGGAAAAGAGCTATGAACGTGTACCTTAAAATCTGCTTAAAACTATATATATATATATATATATATATATATATATATATATATATATAAATATATATTGAATTTTCTCCTGTGGAACCAGAACAACATTATATATATATATATATATATATATATATATATATATATATAAATAAAGTAAGCTTAATGACCCAGAGAATATCTACCTCATCAGGATAATTCTGACTCTATCCTGATGATCCGTTAGGAGAGACCTAGGTAGATATTCTCTGGCTCATTAGGCTTACTTTATTTTATTTGTCTGTTTAACTCGACACCTTCACTTACCACAAATCAAAATCCTAATATAAAACCCTCCGTCTTCCCCCCCCCAAAAAAAAATATATGAGGTTGGCGGTTATATGTAAAACAGAAAAGAAATCCATTCTTAGAAATGATATAAATGAATAAAAGAAAATCTGTGCCAGTAGTTACCCCGATTAGGACTTTACAAAAATAAATTAATAAATGAATGAAAATAAAAGATTGCATGAAATTTAAAAATAATGAAATAATATATAAAATGAATGAAAATATATATAAAATGAATGAAAAATATAAATAAAATGAATGAAATATATAAATAAAATGAATGAAAATATATAATAAAATGAATGAAATGAATAAATAAAATGAATGAAATGAATGATAAATAAATGAATGAATAAAATGAATGAAAATGAATAAATAAAATGAATGAAAATATATAAATAAAATGAATGAAAATGAATAAATAAAATGAATGAAAATAATAAAAATAAAATAAAATGAACGAAAATGATAAAAAAATAAAATTAATGAAAATAATAAAAATAAATAAAATAAAATGAAGGAAAATAGAATACAATGAAGGAAAATAAATTACAGTAAAATGAAGGAAAATAAGATAAAATGAATTAAAATAAAATAAAATAAAACGAATGAAAATAAAATAAATGGAAATAAGAACAAATAGAATAAACTGAATGAAATTAAAATATGATAAAATGAATGAATATAAAATGAAATAAAATAGAATGAAAATAAAATAAAATAAATGGAAATAAGGTAAAATAAAATGAATGAAATTGAAACAGAATGAGTGAAAATAAAATAAAATGAATAAAAATGAAAAAAGAATAAAATAGGATGAATGAAAATAAATCAAGATATATAAAATGTCTTCAGATTTCACGATCATCTCTATTGCCAAAGCAATGCAATAAATCATCCTGGCGCGATGCAAAATGCCTTCGAAGCTGACGAACGAAATAAAATTAAACCAAAATTTCGCAAGATGAATTTCAAACGAGGATGATGACTGCCTTTTTGAAATCTGTCATATGTGAACCGTCAAATGGTAGACGTTCGCTCAAAAAACAAAAAAAAAAAAAAACGTTGAGTCGAATAAAAGATATGCAGCACGCAACTAAGCTCGCTAACGATATTCCAGCGTTGTCTCTTCCCACCATTAACTTATTTTATTTATTTATTTATTTACCCCCCCCCTGTCTCTTTATTTATTCCTAACTGTTTAACGTAAGTCGGGATATCGTGTTTAGGATTCATTAAACAAATAAATCCCAATTTTCGTACTTTCGACTGATTATTAGATATACAAGCAAATATATGCACCCTCCGTGTAAAGTATTTAAGTTTTAATGTAATAAAATATATTAAATTAAAGACTAATGATACTAAATAAGAATGCAGTTAAAATTATTTTAAACAAAGGGGTTTATCATCGAAAAATAGAACAACTGAAACTTACTCTTCCATCATTCCTGTCTTTCATTGCTAAATTTTCCTTATTTAACTATTTAGCTAAAATAGGAAGTAAAGAATAAAATTAGTTATTTGTTCTTGTTAATGGATTTCTTTTCAGATTTATCCTCGAGATTTTTGCTTATATTCATAAAGATAAAACCAAACAATTAGAGATCAATAATACCAGGCGCATATTTATCAAAATAAAATTTTCAAAATGTATAAAAATACACAACAAAATGCTTATTATAATAAAGATTCTGTGTTTGTCAGTTTCTATCGGTTTTAAAAACTACATACTGTTTATGTCACAATACCAAAAATTAATTGAAGTTTCGCATTTCTAGGGAAATTGACTTGAAAAGCAAATTTTTTTTCTCTTTTTTTCTCTTTTTTTTTCTTTTTTCTTCTTTTTTTCTTCTTTTTTCTTTTTTTTCTTCTTTCTTCTTTCTTCTTTTTCTTCTTTTCTTTTTTCTTTTTCTTTTCTTTTCTTTTTTTCCTTCTTTTCTTTTTTTCCTTTTTTTCTCTTTTCTCTTTTTCTTCTTTCCTCCTTTTTCTCTTTTATATTTCTTTTTCTTTTTCATCGGCTGATTCGAACCGAATAAAACTTTTTAGATAGGCAAAAACCATGTCTATAAATATACATATATAACAATATATTCGGACAGACGGTCAATATCTCCCGCTAGATATTTGTATTAATTTTCATTCTTTTCTTTCTTTTCTTTCCTTCTTTTTATTATTCCTCGATTTTTATTTTCTATTTTTTTTCTTCTTCATTTGGACGCCATTTGTGTATATTTTGCCAGTGAATCCAAAATGCGCGAGTATTTTCCGAGGACCGGAGCAGGACCGGCGTCCAAAGTCCGTAACTGATAACAATATCAGAACAATATAATTAATATTAAAGATTAATTACGGCAGAGTTCTATAAAGAATCAAATAAAAATGTAAGGAGGGGGGGGACATGGTAACAAAAGATTTTTCTAACGGATATGCAAAAAAAAAAAAAAAAAAGAGAGGGAAAAAAAGAAAATGAGGGGGTTGGGAAGTAATTACTGGAATAAAAGGGTAGATTAATTGGTGGTTTTAAAAAGAAAGAAAGTGAGTAGGGGAGAAATAGAGTGGGGGGGGTAAGGAGAGACAGAAAAGGGGAGATAAGAATAATAGAGAAGAGAGAGAGAGAGAGGGAGAGGTGAAATGTAGTAGAAATACATAGAGAGGTAGAGCGGGTTTTAGCGAAGATGGTAAATGTGAAAGAACGAAGAGAGAGAGAGAGAGAGAGAGAGAGAGAGAGAGAGAGGATGACAGAGAAAGGAGGTTTAGATAGATAGACAGACATGACATTGATAGAGAAACAAGAGAATGTAGTAGAAATATATAGAGAGGGAGAGAGTGGGTTTTAGCAGAGAGAGAGTAGAGAGAGAGAGAGAGAGAGAGAGAGAGAGAGAGAGTTAAGCAATTAAAACAGATCGCAACGTAGCATGTTTTGCATTTAAAAACTGGAATAGCGCGACTTTTATGGAATTCCTCTACCCCCCCCCTATTTCATGCATTTGTCGGACAATACAACTTGTGCCTTGTAAACACCGGAGATTCATCAAACGGAGATTAATTTTTGGCTTTTGAAGATTTTGGGTAAAGCAAGTCCATAGAATTGTTCATTTCAATGCGGCCATTGGTAGTCCAATCGGCACAAAAGTTTTGTACCGCCCGTGGGGAGTACACAGTCGGCTGCGGCGGCTGCCCCAACGACCCATCGTTGATGGGTAATTAAAACAGACAATAGTCATATGAAATTAGGACGATGTATTTGAATTATTTTTTTGTTTCCATTAATTAAGCCAAATCATCGGACGCATCTAGTGATTTACCTAATGAGTTTTTCACACCAGAGTTAGCCGATGGTCTTTCACTGGAGCCGGTGACAACAAGTCTCCTCGGGTCTCCAGGAATCTCCTGAGTATTCCAGCTGATTTCAACAATGCTGTTGTTGTCTGGATGCTCCCAATTTTTCCTACAATTAGTATCACTTTGACCTTCATATTCCACAGCTTTTTCAATTCTCTAGCGAGGTCTAGGTATTTGTCTATCTTTTTGTTTTCTTTCATCTTCACCCTGTGATCTGCTGGAACTGTATTATTATTATTATTATTATTATTATTATTATTATTATTATTATTATTATTATAGTTGTTGTTACTAGCTAAGGCAGGTGTGAAAAACTCTCAAAGAGTAATAATAATAATAATAATAATAATAATAATAATAATAATAATAATAATAATCTGGAAATAACTGGAAATCAGAGGAAGAATCAAGACCATCCAGACAACTGTATTGCAGAAATCGGCTAGAATACTTACGATAGTCCTGGAGATCTGAGGAGACTTGTTGTCACTCAGACTCCAGAGAAAGACCATCAGCCAACGCTGGTGTGAAAAACTACTACTACTACTACTACTACTACTACTACTACTACTACTACTAATAATAATAATAATAATAATAATAATAATATAGTTTCCGAATAGTAAAGGAGTGAAGAAGACAGGTGGATGTCCGGGCAAATTACTACCAGGGGACATTGATCGGTAATCACCGGACGGGGAGGAACGTTATCAGTAAATGTCCGAAATTCACAAAGGGCTTTACAAATAAGGATTAATATGACTGCTAGTTCGTCAAGAGATTATAAGACCCTTTATCTGACTTTGCGATTAGCGAAAAACTTTTGGCGAAGGAATTTAAACAGCTTGGGAATTGCAGAATCGGCCGCATCTCCTACCATCGGTCAGAATCGCAGAATTCGCTAATTTTTACTTTCTTTCTTTCTTTTTCACTCGTGAGTCAAATCTCATTACAATAGAGATTCGCTGTCTGTCTGTCTGTAACCGAAAGTATCTCACTGTTTACATCACAATACTCTTAGGAATTGCGTAAGTTTGTCGTTGAGTATTTAATTTATTTCAGGAGGTGAGTGGTGGAATGGTAAGTGTGGTAAGAAATGGAGTTGTCGACTCAAGTTCAAATCCTGGACGAAGCTGTTTGCATTCCACATGGCTCTAAGAGTGAGAGAGTGCGTAAATTTATAATTATAACAGAGAGTATGTTCGAATGTGAGATCAGAAAGGAGAAATGCGTTATATATATATATATATATATATATATATATATATATATATATATAATGAGCATATTAGAATTAGGGAGAGAGAGAGTAGGTTAGAGAATGAGGATGAATAAGAAATAATTATACCCCCCCCATATATATATATATATATATATATAGAGAGAGAGAGATTAAGTGAGGTTATAAGAGCGGAAAACTAGTGGAAGAAGGTGAAGAACAAGAGCAATTAAGAGAGATGTGTGTGTATGAGAGAGAGAGGAAAAGAAGAAAGTAGAGATGGGGGTTATCACCACCAAGAGAGAGAGAGAGAGTTCAGTCCAAGACAACAAATCGATAATTGAAGGTAGGAATCAAGTCTCAACTCGTGGGAGGTGGAAAAAGTCGAAAAGATTATAGGGGGGCGAAATTTACAGTTTATTGGCCACTATTAACTGTCAGTGCCGAACGGTGCGCTCCAAGTAGGACAGGTCAGTCTCGCTTACACCAGAAAC
Source organism: Doryteuthis pealeii (assembly GCA_023376005.1). Lineage (NCBI taxonomy): Eukaryota > Metazoa > Mollusca > Cephalopoda > Myopsida > Loliginidae > Doryteuthis > Doryteuthis pealeii. Next base: position 38,326,474 of record CM042166.1, on the reverse strand, counting down.
GAGAGAGAGAGAGAGAGAGAGAGAGAGAGAGAGAGGAGAGAGAGAGAGCTGGGCAAAGACGTGGTAAGGGTCGGATAGGAATGGGCGGGTCGCAAAAGACCACAAATAAAACAATAGAAAGGGAGAAAGAATCGATCTCTTATCAGTTCGATTGCCCCCTTACTTTCACTGTATTTCTCCTTTGTATAAGGTAGGTCTTGGAAAGGAGATGGGCGCCGCCAAATAAGTCTTATTGCCCTCTAAGATAGCACGGCGTATAATTGTTTCTTTTTGTCATTTACTAAGCTCTCTTTAGTCTGTCAGACAGGCCCCGGTTTCTTTGTTTAATGACACATCAACTTCCATGGGTTATTTAAAGCCAAAGCCTTTCTTTTTAGGGTTCGGAAAGGAGCTAGGCATCGCCAAGTGATTTTTATTTCTCTGAGATGCCACAGGAGATAAAACAGCGTATATTTTTTCTTTTTATTTACTAAGCTTTCTTTAGTCTTGAGGAAGATCGTTGGATTCATGCCTTTCACAATGGTGTTAGTGCTATGTGAAAATCGAATAGCCTCGTCCAGGATTTGAACTCGTTTCGCCGAGTTTACATCTTACAGATGCCATATAAGGAGATAATACGATATATAATTGTTTCTTGTTATTTACTTAGCTTTTTTTAGCCTGTCATGCAAGACTTTTTCTTTGTTTAGTGGCATATCAACTTCAATGGATTATTAATGCCAAAGTACCACCCTGCATAAGCAAGATGTGACACAAGGTCAATATCTTAGGCGGAGTTTAACAGGTTTGAATTCAGAATTTTCCTTCTCAGAGACAGATTATCTAACCAACGTTAAAGAACAAGGTCTGTCCTTCTATTTATCCATAGATTGGAGGATAGTTAGATTCATACCTTTCCCAAAGGTATTAGCGCAATGTGAAACACGAATAGTCTTTCAGGATTTAAACTCATTTCGCCGTGTTCATTTCCGACAACGATAACCATTACAACACGTGCCTCCTATACTCTGATATTCAGGATAGACGAGTATGTTATACCAAAGACCAACAAGGTATGTATTATAGAAAAAAAAAAAAAACCCAAAAAATACAACACTAGTTCTAACAATATACTTTGAGTTACTCTGCTACGTTTTCACCAACGACCCTCAGTGTGTCAAGGTATGTACATTTAAAAAGTCTAAGGGAAAGACGCCGGTCCTGGGAGGAGTGACAAACCCCACACTAATTTGAAACGTTCCGTATTATTTACTGTGTGAAACGTTGCATGGTATAATAGGCACCTGCACGCTAGGGTGAAGGGCGGAACATAGAAAGTCGCTATTGGGACGAGGAAGGAAATATTCGACTCTACCGTGTATTGCCCCACTCACTATACACTCTTTTTCTTTCTGTGACGCCCCCGCCCCATTTCATGTAAACATTAAATAAACAAACAGATGGAAGAAAACGGATAGTACAATAATGGCCATTTTCAGACCCAATGAAAATAACAAAGCACTGAGGTATATTAAAAATTCCCCCACCCCCAGAGGCTTACAGTGAAATATCTCTCTTAATTCTCTCGCATCATACAACTTACTCGCTCCCTAATTCAGGAGGTCTCTCTCTCTCTCTCTCTCTCTCTCTCTCTCTCTCGCCTTATGCCACTTACTCTCTTCCTAATTCTGATGCTCTCTCCCCCTTTTTCTCTCTTTCTCTTTCTCAATTCCCTCGCCTTATCTCACTTAAACTCTCTCTGATTCTGATGCCCCCCCTCTCTCTCTCTGTTTCTCTCTTTTAATTCCCTCGCATTATGCCTTACGATTTCCCTAATTCTGATGCTCTCTCTCTCTCTCTCTCTCTCTCTCTCTCTCAATTTTAATTCACTCGCATATTCTCATTAACTCTCTCCCTAATTCTAATGATCTCTCTCTCTCTCTCTCTGTCTTTTAATTCACTCGCATTCTCTATCACTCCCTCTAATTCTGATGCTCTCTCTTTTCTGTCTCATCATTATACCTCCTCATCGTATATATATATATATATATATATATATATATATATATATATATATAATTCTGTTTTAGAATAACAAACATTCTGATGAAGCTTCTAAAACCAACAGAGGCGAGATATCATAATAATATAATTGGTTTCTTAATCACTTTTTCCCGAACTTTTCCTCACATTTTGTCGGCTTTTTCCTAATCTGACATTTCCTCATCAATATATTATATATATATATATATATATATATAATATATAACACAAACAAACAAGGTTTGTCAAAAAATATCGAGATTTTTTTGTACTTTTTGACACACCCTGTATTCTAAAAATAACGTTCCGGTTATTCTTCATTTCTATATTAGTAAATACAACTTTAAACGTGGCAGTTTTTATGACACATCTTTAGTCTGAAAAATATCAACGTTTCATTCATTGTTTATTTCTATCTATGGTATATTCATCTACAATCTCGATACTTTTATGACACACCTTGTATATATATATATATATATATATATATATATATATATATATATATATATATATATGTATATACATGAGAAGAAAAAAGTAAAAAAATATATAGTTTAGAAAAAAAAAATCAAAGATTGAGTTACATATAGCCGACGCTAAAGCGTTTTCGGTTTTAATAAAACCATATATAGGGCTTAATATAATAATATTGATTCATATGAAAGGAATGATGTAAAAATAAGCAAAACTTTGTGAGCCTTAATTTTCGATGTATATATATATACACATACAGACACTCACACACACACACATACATATATATATATATACTAAATGTACGTATATACAGACATATACATAGGGACGAACAAAGCCTAAATAATATGCGTGTGTGTTGTGTTTTGCGTTTTACGATAATATAGACAAGCATATGCCTGTCTGCCTGTGTCTTGAAATATCACACTCTAATCTCTTTAAAAATACGCGAAAATGGGAACTGAAGAAGAAGAACGAGTTTTGCCATCTTCGTGCTAAAAGAAGAAGAAAAAAAGTGATGATTTCCAAACATATTTATACATTTTTAGCCCTTACTTTGTCTTTTTCTATTTTCGAACGACGCTTTTTGTCTTTGGTCTTTTTTTTCTTTTTTCTCGATCGAATTTTCACTTGCAGTATTCGCTCAAGAAAGCTATAAATAAATTGACAGATTGAGCGAACGCAGTCAAAAATACAACAATAACATCAATAATAATAATAATAATAATAATAATAATAATAATAATGTTGTGGTGGATGAAAAAATATCTGTTAAATAAATCTATAAGAGGCCTAACTTAGCGCTGTTAATGTGAGTGTTTTCTTCTTCTTCTTCTTCTTCTTCTTTCTTCTTCTTTTTCTTCTTCTTTAAACCCTCTTTCTTCTTCTTCTTTAAACCCTTTCTTTCTTCTTTCTTCTCTTTTTTCTTCTTTTGAACCCCTGAACTTTCTTCTTCTTCTTTCTTTAAACCCCTGAATTCTTCTTTCTTTTCTTTCTTCTTTCTTCTTCTTCTTCTTCTTTCTTCTTTAAACCCCTGTACTTTCTTTTTTCTTCTTTCTTCTTTAAACCCCTGACTTTCTTTCTTTCTTTCTTCTTCTTCTTCTTCTTTAAACCCCTTCTTTCTTTCTTTCTTTTCTTCTTCTTCTTTTTTCTGTTCTTTTTTCTTTCTTTCTTCTTTAAACCCTGTACTTTCTTTCTTCTTTCTTCTTCTTCTTCTTTAAACCCCTGTCTTCTTCTTCTTTTTTCTTCTTCTTCTTCTTCAGCCACTTTATCTCGCAGTGCCCTTTCAAATGATGCGACATTGACGTTGTTATTTTCAGGAATTATCTTTTTCTTCTTCTTCTTCTCTCCCATCTTATTTGTTTATAGAACTCGTACGGAACTTCCTGATTGGACGCTGACAAAACTCTCTTACCTCGGTGTGGGGTGGGGGTGTTGGGAATGGTGTTGAAAGCAAAAATCAGGCATTCCAAAATATTACCGGATATACATTTTTATATACATTTTTCTCCGGTAAAGAAACGAGATGACGACTGAGTAATTGTAAAATCCACACTGATACACACATATTAACTATTTGTTTAATCTATCTATCTATCTATCTATCTATCTATCTATATATATATATATATATATATATATATATATATATATATATATATATATATTCATATATAAACGATTTGTTTATCTATACACACGTATATATATTTGCTTATTATATACACACATATATATATATATTATATATGACATATAAACTATTCGTTTATTACATACACACACACATATATATATTTATATATATGCATATATATGTACATATAAACTATTCGTTTATTACATACACACACATATATATATTGTTTTATATATATTATATATATATATATATAAACTATTCGTTTATTACATATACACACATATATATATATATTTGTTTTTATATATATAATACCTATCTGTACTATCACACACACACACACACACACACACACACACACACACACACACACACACACACACACACACACACACACATATATATATATATATATATATATATATATATATATATATATATATATATATATATCAACTATTTGTTTTATATACACTCGTATACATCAAACATTTGTTTTAGCGATATATATATATATATATATATATATATATATATATATATATATATATATATATATAAAAGTCAATTTTGTGTCAGTTAAAACCATCTTAACAAAACTAATAAACATTCCTCATTTACCAGCACCAGTCTTTTAAATTGCATTAGCGCTATCGCAGCAACATCAATAAAGTCTTTTAAATAATGATGATGATAATATTCTATAAATCATCATCATCATCGTGATGACTGAAAAATATCGATCCGCTAAAAAGCAATCAACTAGAAAATGATTTCTAGGCGACAATGTTTCAATAAAACTTCACCTAATTTAAAATATTCACGCATCACGTCACATCCGGGCTTTTCGGGAAATTTTTATTCAAGAAAAATCAAAAACAGCTAAGAAAAAAAAAAATCGAGTCAATATGATTTCTAATCTATTGATTCCTTCATCTTTTCCAGTCTCAAAATAAAGCCCCCCCCCCAAAAAAAAAAAAAACAAACTTCTGGCAAAGTGCCGGTTTACCTCAGTCGGTAGAGCGTCCGACTCGGGACCACAAGATTCGGGTTCAATACCAGCCTTTGCCAATTCTGTGTATGAGTAGCACAGGGATCTGTGGTGTAAATTGAGGAGCTGATGCTAGGGCGTTGCTCTCTAACTCAGACGCCAAAACAATCTACTTGGTCTAGCGTTAGTGAAAAGGGGATAGGCTCCCTCGCTGTCTGGCTGATACGTTTTAGGCCACATCGATGACTTTACATTTTTTTCCTTTTTACGTTTAAAAAGATTTATTATTAAATGATTTATAGGGAATTGTATATGGCTTCAAGCATATATATATATATATATATAATTACAAAGTAACAAATGAAGAGAGAAAGATATGAGAGAGAAGCACGAGCTAAATATCGAGGATGATAGGTTTAACTAGGACTATTAAGAACAAGCAAACGGGAGCAGTAAGAAAAAAGAACATTAAAAAAAGGAAAAAAAACTTTTTTATCCCTAAAAGGGGAGGAAAATATGAGACTATATCTTTATAATATTCAAACCTAGTAAAACTTCCCTTTGTTTGCAAAGGCTTGCTTTACTGGTCAGAGTATATAAGTTCTCTAAGATTTTTAAATGGTAAAAAGAGTGCGACTTGCTCTCAACGGAGAACCAGTCAACACTAAATAAATTGTCGCAACTACGGCTTAAGTGTTCATTTATGAAAGACCATAAGTTGACACGTTCACTTTTTACTAGTTAAGCAATACTTGGTCTGGTCTTCTGGATGGAATAAGGTGATCCGTCTTTATCTCAAAGTCCCAGAGAATTGTATTATTATTAATTATTATTATTATTATTATTAAACAAAGAGTGATCAATGGAGTTATAACCGGACACGTAGATATTAGCTGAATATTGATTTGGAAAACGTTAGATTTGTGATTAAAATTCCCCCATGAATTAATTATATCGATAAGGAATAAGATTATATTGGAAAATTGATATATAAATATTTATTGTGTAAAATATTTATTTTCATTTATTAGGCCACGGACTTATTGATCTGCGCGCGTGCTCGCGTATGTGTGTAGAGAGAGTTGGTTGGTTGGGTTTTACGGCACGTCAACCCTTATTGGGTTATTTTATGCCCAAGCGGATCTTCTAAGCCTACGCCTCTCTCTCTTTCATTCTCTCTTTTATTTATTTTTTTCTATCTCTCTCTCTCGCCTTTCCTTCTCATCGATGTTTGTATTTCCGGTGATCGATCACTATTCAATAATAAATAAATAAATAAATAGAAAAAATAAAAATAGAAAACAAACTTGGAGCGCTTTTCGCAAACACTGGCACTATTTTCGCTGCTACTACACTAACAAACATTTCGCCTTGCCAATTCCACAGACTTCTCTACTACCACTTCTTTCATTCTTCAATGATCTTCGCCTTTTTGCAACCCCACTACAAGAATTCTTATGGTTCGTTGCTTCTTCATCGTCAACTTCTTCGCTATTACACAACTCTCTCTCTCTCTCTCTCTCTCTCTCTTTCTCTCCCTCTCTCTCTCTCTCTCTCTCTCTCTCTCTCTCTCTCTCTCTCTCTCTCTCTCTCTCTCTCTCTCTCTCTTTCTCTCCCTCCTCTCTCTCTCTCTCTCTCTCTCTCCTCTTTCTCTCTCCCCTCTCTCTCCCCTCTCTCCCCTCTCTTTTCTCCCCCCCTCTCTCTCTGCAAGGGGTCGATTTAGCTCAGTCGGTAAGCAACCATCGAAGAATCGCAAGGTTTGATACTGGTCCGCACCAACTCAGTGCATGGGTAGCACTAATTGGGTAATCTGATCTGTGCGGTAAAGTTGGGAGCTGGAGGTAGGTGTGGTGCTCCACCTCATCAAAAAAACAATCTTCCTAGTCAGGCGGTGGCTGAAGGTCTTAGTGTCCTGGGTATGAGCTACCGAAAAGGGGATAGACTCCCGCGCTAATACCGACTATAGGTCACGCATTTATTCACTGTAATCTGTGTTTAAATCTCTGTCTCTTTCCCTTTAAGCTGGGACTATGAAATACACCGAATACCTCTCTACAGAGGGGTACGCCCTCGCCCAAAGGGTCATTTGTTGATCGAGCATGTCGACCCGTGACGCTTAAGAACGGAATACTGGTGGACGGACAGTCCATGACATGTAACACCTCCTTTGACCTTTACTTAGACTAGACGGGTAGTCGGGGAGGCCCCCTCCGATGGTTCTTTATGATAATTCAGAATTATCCTGAAGAACCATTCGGGTGAAACCTAGATAGATAATGTCTGACTCCTATAAGTCCTTATATATACTAGCAAATATATGCACCCTCCGGGTGCAAGTATTTAAGTTTTAATGTAATAAAATATTAGATTAAATTAGAAATACTAATCTTATTATAATGGAGATTGTGTGTTTTTCTGTCTGTAACCGAAACTATATTCCTACTCAAGTCACAATTCCCTTAGTTATTTACATCACATTCTCCATGATTTTATTTTAACCTTTTTAATAATTAATAAAATTGTATTACATTATTAATACTCTTAACCATATCTACATACGAATAACATGCAATTATATTTGTATATACAACAAAATAGCGGTTTACAGTGTGAACGGGAAGGCTAATTTGCATATTGATATTAAAAAATCGAATTTAATAAATATGTGCTCATTGTTATTGATTTCTAATTGTTTGGTTTTATTTTAATGAATATAACCAAAAATCTCTTCAATAAATCTTAAATGAAATCCATTAACAAGAAAAAATAACTGTAAGTTTATTCTTA
>CM042166.1:38311052-38313552 GCA_023376005.1 Doryteuthis pealeii | reverse complement strand
TATATATATATATATATATATATATATATATATATATATATATAATATAAAACACGCGTTTTCCTGATGATAAGTGGCTAGTACGCTGCTTTGAAACCAATGTTAACAATCACCTCTTAAGTGTATTGTAATCTATTACAAATAAATGCAGCTCTTGCACACGTAATCAAGCAATTTATTTTCAATTCTCAAATACTAAAAAGCTATAGATAAATATATATATATATATATATATATATATATATATATATATATATAATACATTTACCTCTTTAGTTATCGCTTCTCTTCGTGTTTCGATATTTGTGAGTCTAACCTGTAGTTTAATTCTTTTTGTAACTTTTTTATTGGTTTATAAACGGTGGTGTTGGGATGGTAGATGGAATGGCCCGAGCGCTTCCATTCGCCGTTTGCCCTCCCTCCACCACTGATAGCCGCAATTAATTGAGTAACTGACTAATCAGCTGATACACTTTCTTTATTACTTACGTCTTAATCTCATTACGAAAATGAGAGATGATTGATTTAATTAATTTCATTTAATTACATTTTTCACGTAATAATTTTTATGCGCCCACAAAAAGAAAGAAAGAAAAGAAAAAAGACCTATACGCATATTTTTGTGTTAATTACAGCTTGAAAATTCATTGTCTTGTCTATATGCGCGTGTAATTTGAACTGCGTTCTGGGCGAAACTATCGAATACTTCCCCTTCGAAACGGACAGTTCCACTAACATCATTTAGGTATTATACGACAAAAAGAGTAGCGAACACATAAATGCAACATCGCTGGATAGCTGTCAGTTTCTCGCTTATGCGATTTTCAAACCAAACTATGCTACATCCACAGGCCCTACTAAGTAAAGTAAATTCGTCGTGGCGGCCTACTGTCGGTATCAGCCAGACAGCGAACGAAGGAGTCTATCTCCTTTTCAATAGCGCGAGACCAAGGAGATTATTTTAGCATCTGAGGTGGAGCGCCACACTTACCACCAGCTCCTCACTTTACCGTACAGCTCCCTGTGCTACTCATACGCTAAGTTGGCGAGGGCCAGTATCGAACTAGGAACCTTGTGGTTTCTAGCCGAACGCTCTACCGACTGAGCCAACCTGGTCCTACTAGTATGCCATTAATTATACCAAAGCAGAAAAATGGCTTTAAATATCCCATAGTGGGTTGATATGCCGTTAAATTGAAAATAAAAATGAAAAATTAAAGTCGTTGGGCTGGCCTAAATTTGGTATTAGCCAGACAGCGTAGGAGTTTATCCCCTTTTCACAAGCGCTAGACCATGGAGATTGTTCTTGCATCTGAGGTGGAGCACCACACCTGCCACCGGTTCCTTACTTTACTGCTCAGATACCTGTTTTACTCGTACGCTGAGATGGCGAGGGCCGGTATCGAACCAGGAACTTTGTGGTCCCCAGGCTGACACTCTACCGACTGAACAAAATAAACCAAACCAAACCAAACCAAGCCACGCCAAACCATACCTACATAACTAACCTTCATCTGTTACCCTTGGAATCAACTGCAGACTTGCACATTTCGTAGAGAGGCTCCTATCCCGCACCTAGTCGCCACCCCCCCCCACCTCCCACAAACACACTGTTTGTCTGTTCGTACATGCCAGCTCACTGGAAGTAAGCATTTTTCTTGGGTGATATATTTATCGCAAGAGTCTTCATAACAGACAACACAGCGCAGCAAAGATGCTATTTACATTGGGAAAAATCTTAGTCCGCGCTCTCTCTTTCGCCTGTTCAGAAGAAACATTGAAGCGTAACAGAAACGCAACTTAGACGATGATATATCTTACCTACCTTCATAATAATAATAATAATAAAAACAACAAGAATAAAGATAATAATAATATTGATAGAAAAATGCGCGTACGAAAAGAAAGATATGTGTTTGTGCCATGCTCGGGAATTCCACAACGTTCGATTTATTTTGTAAAATCATGCTCGTTGACTTTATAAGATTTACGGGGATGTATTTAAGTTTGTCGTGTATACGTGGTCATAGAAGCCAAAACATGGGTATTTATGGCCGTGTAAGAATGTATTGCCAAAGAGAAGTACCAGAGAGTAATGTAATGTGGTCATTACACGAATACATATGTTTAACTCACTGTATATAATACGCCGAACTTTGACTCTCTCTCTCTCTCTCTCTCTCTCTCTCTTATATATATATATATATATATATATATATATATATATATAATATTGAGTCAAAAATGTGTCTAAAATAAGATAATACACACACTGATATTTCCTCTTGAACAACAAGCAGGACCCAAAATAAACTTGACCCATAATAATTTCTATGATCCCAAATGTCGGTCTAAGCCTTTCTGACCCTTGCTCCTATATACCATACATACATTTGTTTATACACAAGAATCTTCGGTAGATAGTCGACACTTAATGATATGAAATCGTTTGGGGGGAATTATTTTTTTTAACCCAAGGTTTATTCATAGAATCTTGATT
>CM042166.1:38251052-38298552 GCA_023376005.1 Doryteuthis pealeii | reverse complement strand
AAAAAAACACTAAGTAAAAAAAACACTAAGTAAAAAAAAAAAGTTGTAAAGTTGTTGGGGTGGCCTGTTGTCAGAATTAGCCGGACAGTAAGTTTATCCCCTTTTCGTCAGCGTTAGACCAGGGACATTGTTCTGCTGAGCGCCACATCTACCGACAGCATCCCACTTTACGGCTCAAAACATATTACCCAGTCTGTGCTACTCATGCGCTGAGTTGTTGGGGACAGGCATCTAACCAGAAACCTTGCGATTCCTAGATGGGTGCTCTACCGCTGGGCTCAACCGGTTCCAATAGTAGGGTTCTATTTAGTCCATAGCTAGAAGGATAAGAGGAGGTTCATACCTTTCCCAAGGGTATTAGTCCGAAAATGAAATAGATATTAATAATTCTAAAACAGATCTATTTGACCTAGGTCAGCATGGAACAGGGATTAATGGCAATATAGATGTTACTCCACACTCCCCAGAGTACCAAAATTGGATTTGACCTATAGATGGAACCCTAATATATAATACCACTCCAGATCAGAGTATCCACTCAGACCCCATCAATATCGTAATCTTGACAGTCTTAAATCTTTCTCGAATTTCTAATTCATCAAATATCAATTCTATTGTTGTTGTTTTTTAACAGTTCAGGTGTGCAAACTATTACTGGCACGACCGTCACCGTTTTGTTCTAATCTACACCATAAACACAATTGCAATTTGACTATTTAATTAATGTTTTTCTCTTTTTTTTCTCTATTAACAGAAAATGTTGCTGAGAAATCTCCATCAGCGATGGACACGTCTGAAGGGAAGCTGGGTCCGCTTGATATATGCGGTCTGCCCAACGGTGCGAGTCGGAATTCAAGTCCTATAATGGTTGAACCGAAATCTCCCCTAACGACCAACTTACCCAGTAGCAACGGCAGCGTAGAAATGGCTAACATCACATGCACATTGGAAACCAAAGAACTATGGAATAAATTCCACGATCTTGGAACTGAAATGATTATCACAAAATCCGGAAGGTAGGCATGAAACCTTTTTGTAAAATCTTCTATAACATTTGTCCTTTATTGGTAATAATAATAATGATATCTGTCCTTTTGTATGGATATATATATATATATATATATATATATATATATATATATATAAAACAACCAACACAACACACATACGCATAAAGTTTATTTTAAAAAAAAACAAATATTCCTAATGCTTTGAAAATTAAAATTGCGCCTGACTTTGTTCCTTCTATTCTCCAGCCATCTTCTCTCCTTTTCAAAATCTGTCACATGCGACGATAACGTCAACATAACTGTTTTCTCCATCGCGTTAGAACACTTTCTTCAAGCGATTTCAAAAAAGTTATTTTTTCGAACATCTCAGAAATTCTCCGTATTTCAACCGATTTCATTTAAAACAATAAGGATTACTCTGACGAAGGCCAATTTCTTTGTATACTAAAAATTTACTGTAGTTTTTTTCTGTTATTGTTATTTTATTTTGTATTTAAAATAATAATAGATAGAATACATGTAAGCATTTGTGTGTAAGAAAAAATGTCCTGAATATATATATATATATATATATATATATATATATATATATATATATATTGTTTATAACTATAGCTGTGATTATATAAAAGTCTATGCATCAGTGTTGAAGCCTTCATTATCGTCAATAATTTATTTAAACAATTCATTAACGAACTTGCTAGGGAATAATTATATTCATATCTTTTTGGGGTCTCGACTCGTCGTCCCTGAATCGGCTTCAGCGATAATTTCAATTCTGGCGATAAAATTTAAAAATGAACAATGAAACTCTATCAATTTTCATTCAGTCATAGAAAAATAATTTCTGCGTTCTGGAAGGGTGCTCAGGGGAGAGGAAAAAATATCGTGTCGGCCATATCTGCTGAATTACTATTTCGCGCCGAAACATTTATCAACCGCAAAGACAGGCGGACGACAACAATTCTCTGGCGGGAATAAAAACACACACACAAAAAACAACAAACAAAACAACAATACCCTATCCGCCATTGGCTCTTATCTGTCCTTCGTCCATTCAGTTTTGCAGGACGCCTCCTTGCACACGTCTAGCCGCCATCTTTCTCGCAAATACTCTGATGTTTTCAGGACTTACTACATAGGCTTTTCTTTATATATATATATATATATATATATATATATATATATATATGATATATGGAAACAAAAAGGAAATATATATATATATATATATATATATATATATATTATATAATCTTTTTGTTGTTTAGGTCTTAATTAACATATTTATATCTACATCTGCTTTCCTTCACCTTTTCCCACTGTAGATGGGACACATTGCTATCCAATATCTATTTACATAAAAAAAGACTGATCTTTCCTCTTGTTATTTTTTTTTGTTAATGTGTAGCGGACATATGCGTAAATAAATGTATATGCATATGTATATATATATATGTATATATATTGTCATTTCCATTACCATTATTTATTTTTCACTTTTACAAATAATTCCGAAAAAATGGGGAGGAATCACATTAAACATTATATATATATATATATATATATATATATATATATATATATATATATGCTTGTGTCTGTACGTATATATTGTGTGTATGTATATTTATAAATGATTGCGTGTGTATGTACATATATGCTTGTGTGTGCGTGTATATATATATATATATTATATATATTATATATATATATATATATATATATTTGCTATATATTAACTTGAATGTGAATCGAGAAAAATATACATTTAAAGAGTTTAATTAATTAATTATTAATGAATTAAATTTATAGGTTCGAGCACATATATATGAAAATATATATATATATATATATATGCATTTAAAAAGCCGTTTATTTTTTCACGTTCACTTTTTGGATATATTTTTTAAAGCAACCTTAAGTCTATGGCAATCTCAACTCCCTCCTACCTTTCATGATTCCATCATCAGAATCCTCCAAGAGATTTTTGCCCGACATTATCTCGCCTAATTATCTGTAGTGTCCAATGTATTCGCTGAGAATCTTTCATCGACTCGGCAAAATAAAGATGGTGGAATGTTGGCCCGTTATCAAAGAAAGAACGGGAGTTCCGGGCGCGACAAGGCCGGCAAAATTCTCCAAGATTGATTCAAAACGAGGCCGGTCCAACCCCAACCCTAACTCTAACCCTAACACCACCTTGTTACTTCACTACCATCTTTCTTTATGGATTTGAAAAAAAAAATGCATTGTTTTCTATCTCACTTTCCGCCCCCCCCCGCCTCCATTGATTTTGGTGCTTCTTATTTCTTTTAGTATTTATCTTATCTTTCCTTGTTGGATTTTCCTTCTTTTTTTGTCTTGTTATATCTTTCTGACTTTTTATTCCACCAAATGTGCTGTTTGATGATGTCAAATGTTCTATTCATTTCTATCCCCCCTCTCTCTCTCTTTCTCTCGCACTCTCTCTCTCTCTCTCTCGCACTCTTTTGTGTCTCTCTATCTGTTTCTTTTTGTTACTATTCTCTCTTCTCCTCTCTGTACCTCTATTACACACACACACACACATGTTTCTAGGATATATCTACAATTGTCTGTCTGTTTGTCTCTCCCTCTCTCGCATATCTCTTTTATCTTTACTCGCTCTTTCTGCTCATTTTCTATTATTTTCCTTTTGTGTGTCTCTATTTATAATATCTCTCTCTCTCTCTCTCTCTCTCTCTTCTCTCTCTCTCTCTCTCTCTCTCTCTCTTGCGAGGCATTTCTAGGATCTCTCTACAACTCTCTCTCTCTCTCTCTCTCTCTCTCTCTCTCTCTCTCTCTCTCTCTTGCGAGCGCATTTCTATGATCTCTCTACAACTCCTCTCTCTCTCTCTCTCTCTCTCTCTCTTGCGAGCGCATTTCTAGGATCTCTCTACAACTCTCTCTCTCTCTCTTGCGAGCGCATTTCTAGGATCTCTCTACAACTCTCTCTCTCTCTCTCTCTCTCTCTCTCTCTCTCTCTCTCTCTTGCGAGCGCATTTCTAGGATCTCTCTACAACTCTCTCTCTCTCTCTCTTGCGAGCGCATCTCTCTCTCTCTCTCTCTCTCTCTCTCTCTCTCTCTCTCTCGCTTGCGAGCGCATTTCTAGGATCTCTCTACAACTCCCCCCTCTCTCTATCTCTCTCTCACTGTCTTTATCCTCCTTTTGTGTCTCTCTCTCTATTTCTTTTTCTTACTACTCTCTCTCTCTCCCTCGCTCTCTCTCTCCCCCTCGCTCTCTCTCTCATTTTTAAACTTCTCTTCACTTTATCTTTCTCTTCTAGATCTTCTTTATCTTCAGCGTGACCTTACCCTAATCTCTTGATTGTATTTTCTTATCTACTAAGACTCGACAATCTTTCACTTCTCTTTTCTTCTTTCTCTCTTTCTTCTTTCTTCATTCTTTCTTTCTTACTTTCTTCTTCTTTCTTAAAGACAAACCTTCCCCTTTCCATTATTCTTTCGGCCCAAATAACCCACGTACATCTTTCATCATCTCCGGACTGTTTGTTTTTCCTCGGGACATTTCTCTATCGTTTTCAGCGCTTTCTACAAAAGGGTCCCATTGAGGTCCGTGTTAAACTGCTTACGAGCCCCGAGGGAGTTTAAATAAAACATTTAACAAGACCCTTATAAAAAGATACCCGCGCTACAAAAAACAAACAAACGATTTCACAAGTCCCACCCACGAATAAAACCATATATTTAATTGACTATTAAGTTGAACAATTCTTCTTCTTCTTTCTTCTTCTTCTTCTTCTTCTTCTTCTCTCTCCTTCTCCTTCTCCTTCTTCTTCTTGTTCTTTAAACGCCTGTTCTTTCTTTTTTCTTTTTGTTATTATTATTAAACCCCTTTCTTTCTTTCTTTCTTTCTTTTTCTTCTTTTCTTCTTTTTCTTCTTCTTCTTCATCTTTAAACCCCTGTTCTGTCTTTCTTCTTCTTCTTCTTCTTCCACCAAGCAATCTAAATATTTACTAAACACTTCGCCTGTCATCACCCCCATTCTTCACCAAGTAAACCATTGGGGGTCAAACAAGATTCTCAGCTCTTTTCACAAGACTATATAACTTTTAACGTTTTTATTACTCGACCAATAACTCGGACACGGCTTGTTTTAATCATTCTTGTTTTTTTATTATTCTAAATTATTATCTTTCTCGGAACTTTCCATTTTCCCCTCATTTCCGGGATCATTATGCGATTATTTCTTTGATAGATATCCTTTCTTTCAATCGGGTTAACTCACTCACTAGAGCAGCCGCCTAGGAACCCCAAGGTTCCAAGCTCGATACCGGTCCACGCTAGCTGAGCGTACGAGTAGCACAGATTGGGTAATCTGATCTGTGCGGTAAAGTGGAAAGCTGACGGTAGGTTGTGGCGCTCTACCTCAGCAAAAGAAAATATCCCTGGTCTAGCGTTAGCGAAAAGGGGATAGACATGGAGTGACGTCATCGTTGTCTGCGACGGACTTGTAGAAGGAAAAGGATGGTTATTGGTAATTAATGGCTAATCCAGTTGATTTTTACCGAGCATCACTAACCTGGAACTTGAGAAAATATACTGATTTCCAATTGTCCATTTTTTGTTCTAACCATTTGTCGAACCTTTATTTTTTTTTTTTTGTCAAACTAGTGTCTGAAGCGCCACCTCCCTCGATCCCCGGGACGCAAGTAATATAATACAAAAGAGTCTGTTTAATGGCTATTTGAAAAAGTATTACTACATCATGGATAGTTGATTATGGCTCGCGGTTCACCAATCGGAAATAGCTTTATTGATTTATTGATGGGCGGTTTAAGACAATCATGGGCTCAAGCCGACGAACTTATAAGAGCGGCCACAAAATACGTCCGATCTTTTTTTTTCTTCTTCAAACTCTCAAGGGTCTCTTTCTTTAGGTCTTAAAACACTAAATTAAAAATAAGAAAAAAAACATAAAATAAAATAAGATAAAAATAAAAGACTTCGATCATATAAACTCTCGTTTCAGCGTTGTCTGTACGAGACTTGCTCGATTGAATATATGCGGCCATTTAAAAGCTGTAAAACTATACGTTTATGAACGATCATTGTTTCATATATTGAAGGCGTGTGGAGGCGTGTAGGGCAATGGTTAGAGTCGTGGAAATGGACTCGTCGATCTGCGTTCAAATCCTGGATGAGTTGTTTGGATTTTACATAGCGCTAATACCTTTTGGGAAAGGTATGCATCCAACTACTCTCCCTCTAGCTATGTGTAAATAATAGAGGAGACTGGGCTCTTTAACCTTGGCTAGGTAACCAGTCTAGGAGAAGGAAAAATTCTGAAGTCAAACCTGTTAAACCCCGCTTAAGAAATTGACCGTGTGTCGCGTTTTGCTCATGTGGAGGTGTTTATATATATATATATATATATATATATATATATATACCGTGCAGCCTGTTTGTTTGCAGTCACTGCACCAGAGATTGCCATTCAAGGATTGGTGTGTTTAGCCACTGACGCGGTTGTAGATAAAAAAAGTGGACACTACGCCATCGTCTTTAGTAGACGGAACGTTGTCAACAATATATATATATATATATGTATATATGTATGTATATAGTTACTTTTGAACTGTTGCATATTTATACTCTGGCTCCATAATACCTAATAATATCCGTTTTTTTAAATCGTATAGAATGAAGACAAATTGGTTTTGTTTATCAGTGTTTGAGAGAAATTTTATTATTGTCTCTGAAACGGTGTATTCTTCTCTGTTCTGAAAATAACGGCCCGAGTGAGTTGCACTTTTTTTTATAGCAACTTAATTAAAAGATGAAAGAAAATACCCGTCAAAAATATTTATCAATACCACAACTAAGCTAATTCAGAACTTCTCAAACGCTTATAGCAGCGCATCTTTCCATTGCAAGAATTTTGATTCTTCAACTGTAACTCGCAATTAGTTTTATTTCGAGAGCACGCCCCTTCGCCACCCCTGGCCCTCCACCAATACTTTCCCGCCACCAACACTTTCCCGCCAAACATCTTCGTACTTCCGTCGCCATTTTGACTCTTAGCCTGTTAAGTTAACGGCTAATCGATTGCAGACTCACATTATGTGGAGGTGAAAAGTGAACTTGGGACAGGGCAAGTTTTAGCGATTTCCACCTCGACTGAACTGGCGGAGAGTGGGGAGGTGGTGGATATAATTAAACTCCCTCTTCTTTCTTTCTTTCTCCTCCAACTCATTCTTTTTCTTCTTCCCTTTCCTTCTACAATTTCTTCTTTCTTTTTTCTTCTACAATTTCTTCTTCTTTCTTTCTTTCTTTTTTCTCCTCCAACTCATTCTTCTTTTTCTTCTTCTTTAGCCGTTCCTTCTACAATTTCTTCTTTTTTCTCCTCCAACTCATTCTTCTTTTTCTTCTTCTTTATCCTTTCCTTATCCTAAAAGTTCTTCTTCGTCTTAAACCTTTTCCACTCCTACTCCTTTTGATTCTTGTTGTTGTTCTTCTTCTACTTTCTTAGCCTTTTCTTCTAGATTTTCTTCTTCTTCTTTTTTTTCTTCTTCAGTATTTCCTTCTCCTCCAACTCATTCTTATTTTTCTTCTTCTTTAGCGTTTTCTTCTTCTTCTTCGTCTTCTTCTTCTTCTTCTTCTTCTTCTTCTTCTTCTTCTCTTCTTCGTCTTCGTCTTCTTCGTCTTCTTCGTCTTCTTGTGTTCTTTCTGTAAAAAAAAAAATAGAACGAAAATAGAAATAAAAAAACTCATTAAAAAAGGAAGAGTTATCTCCCCTACCTTCCTTCGCCCTCTTCAACACTGATACTCTAACTGCACACATATCGTCGGCTTCTCCGTTTTTTTTTAAAGACTCCTCTGTAATTTGCTATTTGTCTCAAGCGTCTATCATAACTGTCTTAAGAGACATAACATTATAATCTCAACTAGCCATAAAACCCCCATTTTATCGACTCTCATTTATTTATTTTTCTTTCCCTTCTTTCTCCTTCTTTTTCCTTTTTTTTCTTTCTTTTCCTTCTTTGCCTTTATCTTTCAGTTTTACCGACATCTTTCTTTTTTTCTTTCTTTTTTTTCTTTCCTTGTTTTAAAATCAATGTCTGTTGAGATTTTAGTCAGAGATTTGTCGCTGAGATGATGGTGTGGTCATTGTGGTCTTCTTTTTTCCTAAGGAAACGTAAACGTGTGTGGAAAAAACAAACAAAAAAATAGATTTAATGATTTTCTCAGGGCTGAAGGAAAGAAATAAGAGGCCGAAAAAACTAATAAGTTTACCAAGTCTTGGTAATTAGAAAAAATTTTGGAAAAACATCTAAAACAATATAATTATTTTCAGTTTCATATACCTGTTAGGGTTCCATCCATGGCTAAATAGAAAAAAAAATACAATAAAAACAATATAATTATCATTAAAATTAATATAAATTATTAATAAACTAATTAATATAAATCGTTTATAAATTAATATAAATTATTTATAAGTTAATTATTATTAATTAGTATAAATTAATATAAATTATTTATGAGTTAATTATTATTAATTAGTATAAATTAATAAATTTATTAAAATTAATTATCATTATAAAAACAATATAATTATGTTCAATGTCGCCATGTTAGGGTTACATGGGCTAAATAGAAAAAAATACAATAAAACCAATATAATTATTATTACTAAAATTAATATAAATTATTAATAAATTAATTAATATAAATCATTTATGAACCCAATTATATAAATTAATATAATTAATTGTTATTAATTAATATAAATTGATGAATATTATTAAAATGAATAATTATTATTATAAAACAATATAATTATTTTCAGTGTCATATACTTGTTAGGGTTACATGTATGTGTTAAATATTAAAAAAAAAAACATGAATAAAAATGTGTTAAAAAATTGAATTAAAAAAATGTTGAATACCCAAAAGAATGAATAAAGCAAAACTTCTTCGGCATAAAATAACCCAGAAAAGGTTGACATGCCGTAAAATCCAACCAAACAACTAAACCAAACTAAACCAAACCAAGACTTCAATGAAAGACCAGCAGTAAGTGCTGGTGTGAGAAACTCGCAATGAACAAAATAATAATAGTATAATTTAGTATCAAGAATGAATAAAGAAAAAACTTCTCCAGCATAAAATAACCCAAAAGAGTTGACATGGCGTAAAAACCAACAAACCAACCAGCAGTTAGGGCTGGTGTGAAAACCTCGCCTGGAGCAAAAATAATAACAGTATAATTTACTTGTAATTATTTTAGCTTTCATGACTCTCATTTCGTTTTTCGTTTTTCAGTTAATCGTCGTTTTTACGTAGACATTTCTAGTTTTTATCCAACTCAGATTAACGTTCTCCTTCCTTTCTGCTATCCACTAAAAGCGTACCTTTATTTCTAAACTGACGCCATTACTGGTGGATATAAAAACTCTGACCGGGCAGACGAACAGCTGAAATGGTGAGGTGCTGGCCATATAATCCGTTAAAGTCATAAACACTGCCGCCCAAACGTGATTAGATAGGCGGAGAGATATCTCGAATAGTCGTTGGTGATGAGGCAATGCAAAGAATGTGTGGAGCCCTAAAAGATTTTGTAAATGCGAGGAGAAAATGAGTGCGGAGTTAGAGGCTCTCAAAGAAGAAATGAAAATAAAAAATCGATTTAGGTTCGGTCAGGCCTGGCTCTTGCTGTGCCAAAACAACAATGTCCTTTTGTGTTATTTAGATTTTTCGAACTGTTGGACTCATCTTTATTGTTTTATACACAATGTATCGGCCGATGCGTGTTCCGGCCTTCTTCAGGTGTTTCTTGTCGAACTAGGGGGCCTCCGTGTCGAAATTGGGAGCCTTCACGGAATTTCGAAACGAACTATTTATTGGTAATTAATGGCTAATCCAGTCCTGATTTTACCGAGCATCACCAACCTGGCATATCCAAAAATTAAAAATTCTAAATGATGCCAATTATCAAGAACCCTCTCAAAATTCAGACAAATAATATCTCATCGGTTAGGACCTGATTTGTACATTCTGGTTCGGTACCGGTCGCTGCCAACTCAGCTTATGAGTAGCATAAATTGGATATTCTTATCTGTGCGGTAAAATAGTAGGTGTGGCACCTCCACCACAGAAAAAAAATCGAAAAGGGTATAGACTCCCTCGCTGTCCGGCTGATATCGTCAATAGACCATTCCACCAATTTTACAATATTTACATTAGCTAAGAGGGGCCGGGTTAGCTCAGTCGGTAGAGCGTTCGGCTAG
Source organism: Doryteuthis pealeii (assembly GCA_023376005.1). Taxonomy (NCBI): domain Eukaryota; kingdom Metazoa; phylum Mollusca; class Cephalopoda; order Myopsida; family Loliginidae; genus Doryteuthis; species Doryteuthis pealeii. The sequence goes on along the minus strand of CM042166.1, from coordinate 38,288,267 downwards.
CAACTACAAGGTTCCTAGTTCGATACCGGTCCTCGGCAACTAAGCGTATGAGTAGCACAGAGATCTGTGCAGTAAAGTAAGGAGCTGATGGTAGGTGTGGCGCTCCACCTCAGACGCTAAAATGATCTCCTTGGTCTAGCGCAAGTGAAAAGGGGATAGACTTCCTCGCTGATTGCCTGATACCGACTTAAGGCCGCCCCGACGACTTTACTTACTTACATTATCTAAGGATTATTATTAGTGACTTTCCCAACGGTAGGTTAAATAGTACAACTAGTGTTCTTCTCCAAGGATATCTTTGGCATTAAATAACCCAGGAAGTTTGATATACCATTAAACAAAGAAGCCAAAACCAAAATAACAATGATGTAATCCTAATTAACTAAGCTCGTATGATTTCAATAGTTATTGTACTAATTTTACTGTGTTCAATTCTTACTGAGTGCTCCACACTCCTGGCCTTGTGGCAGACTTGGCTATTTATTCCGGGACATTTTGAACTCTTCAAACAGAGCGATCTTTAGACGTAAACAGTGAATATATTTAGGTAAACCTTATTATAACCATTTTTTACTTAACCATAGCAACGTGTTTAAATTAAACTAACAGGCTATCAACACAGCTGTTGGTATATATTTATTTATAGTTTTACCGATTTTTTTGTTTGTTTGTTTGTTTTTGGGTGGGGGTGGGGGTGGACCATCATTGCTGAATTATGACTAAATAAATGTTTTGGTATAGAGATGCGTTTTCGTTTTAAAAGCCGAAAGTCAAGATCCGTCCTTGGATGATCTGAGAGAGGATCGTGGCCGGGATGTGGTTCATCTTGATAAAAGCCAACATCTTTATGTGGCATCTGATTTATAATAGTCACTAAAAAAAAAATAAATAAATATGAAAATAAAAAAAAGTTAAATAAAGCAACATTTATGTTGAACGTTCTCTGTCTCTCTGTCTGTCTCTCTCTCTCTCTCTCTCTCTGTGTTTTACACTCCCACACAAAACACACATATATATATTGTATTTACAGATACTTGATATACACACACACACACACACACACACACACACACACACACATATATATATATATATATATATATATATATATATATATATATATATATATATATATATCCTTCCTTGCAGCATGTTTTTAAAAGTAGTCAGCTGAACAGAGATTGGGGATATATATATATATATATATATATATATGATGAGATCGTCCAAGATGAAACGCAAAAATGTAATTCCTAATTATCTGGTGTTGCTTATCCGTCGAATTCTTATGTGTATCATTATCTCAGCTAAATAATGGGCCATTCCGTTTTTTTTATTGTAAATAAAGAAATAGAGGGAAAAGGAAATGCTACACAAAAAAATATAATAGAAAAGAAAGAGTAGGAAAGTGAGCGCGCGGAAGCGATAACGCTAATCTGTTTCAATCCAACATTAGGAAACGGGATTATTATTATTATTATTATTATTATTATTATTATTATTATTATCTTCAAATTTGGAAGATTTCAGCGATGCCATTACCCAATCCCTCCTTTTGTTCATATATTTTATGATCTTTATTTTTATGATTTGTATTTCCAGACGCATGTTTCCTACATTACGTGTATCTTTCCGGAACACCGACCCTGACACTCGTTATTTTGTCTTGATGGACATCGTTCCTGTGGACAGCAAGAGATACCGGTATGCTTATCACAAATCATCGTGGTTAGTAGCAGGCAAAGCTGATCCACCACTACCCACACGCTTATATATGCACCCTGATGGCCCCCACTCTGGACTCAACCTACAAAAACAGACAGTATCGTTTGAGAAATTAAAACTTACCAATAATCTTTTGGACAAAAATGGACATGTAAGTATCTATAGGTATATCTCTTATAGAAATTAGTTTTATTATAAAGGATTTTTACTATAAAAATGCAATGAAAATTTTTTTACTTTAAAAAATGAATTGGAATTGATTTACAATAAAAATGCATTAAAAATGATATACTAAAATTCATATAATAGAAATGATTTACTGAAATATATATATATTAGAAATGATTTACTAAAAATATATTAGAAATGATTTACTAAAAATATATATTAGAAATGATTTTACTACAAAAATGCATTGGAAGTGATTTTACAATAAAAATATTTTCGAAATGAGTTTTATTATAAAATGAATTACAAATGATTTCACAATAAAAAGAATCATTGGTTTTACAATAAAATGGAACAGAAATGAGTTTAATTTCTCATAAAGGATTTTACTATAAAAATGCATTGGAAATAGTTTTTATTATAAAAATGAATTAGAATTGATTTTTAAAAAAATCCATAAAAATAATTTTACTATAAAATGCAATAGAAAGGATTTTTACAAAACATAAGTCCGTAAGAAATTATTTTATTCTTAAAATGCAATGGAAACAGTTTTTACTATAAAAATGCATTGGAAATGGTTTTTACTATAAAAATGCATTGGAAATGATTTTTACTATAAAAGTGCATTGGAAAAGATATTTACTATAAAAATGCATTGGAAATGATATTTACTATAAAAATGCAATGGAAATGATTTTTACTATAGAAATGCATTGGAAATAGTTTTTACAACAAAAATGCATTAAAAATTACTGTATTATAAAATCAAATTACTGTATTATATAAATCATCCCTCGGGATATTGTAAATCATCTAATTATTTCCTGTCTGACCTCTAAGCAACTGGCTCATTTGAATTGCGATTATACATAAGTTCAAGTTTAGGAAGAGAAAAGTAAAAGGGATTCCACTGTTTGCTATCACGGATTATCAAGACACCCCCACTTTTTTTCTTAAGCTGCACTTGTCATTCATGTTATATGTTCTTTTTTGTGCCCCTCTTCCTGTTTCACTTCACCCCCAACAGCTTTTTTTCCTCACTGCTCCTTTGCTTTGTCCCCACGGGATCTACGCACTCGAGCCTTGATCTTCAACCGTTCATCATAATAAAAAAGAAATTGTAGCCTCTTGCAGGATGTAGATAGTTTCTTTCCTCCTTAGTGCCTTGCTGTTCAGCCCATCACCCCCCTCCATGGATGCCCTCTCCTCTCCTCACCTACCCACGGGCAAAAATGTCTACACATGCCTTGCTAGAGACAATCGCTTGATTGGCTATCATAGGTAACTTCGCGTAAATTGTCGATTTAAACACGATAATAAAAGCCTACTACATGACGTGAAAATGATATACAAGCCGAGTTTCAGCGGGGAACGGGGTGAGGGGACCCGCTGTAAGTACGTAGTCGGTGGTGTTGGGATTTTTTTTCTTCTTCACAACATGAAACGCATTCAACATTTCGGCAAAGGATGTCTAATGTGCCCCCAATGTGCCCCCTTCAAAAAAGAAAAGAAAAGAAAAAAAAAAAAAAAGAAAAAGGCAGTCAATTGTGTTCCTATGAGTTACTGGTTGGTTGGTGGTGTTTTGGGGCACGTCAACCCTTGGGTTATTTAATGCCAAAGAAATTTTGTTTTATTCATTTTTCTGTGTAAATTTGTATATCTGAAAATGTGTAATAATAGACAGGAATTAGAAAGGGGCCGGGTTAGCTCAGTCGGTAGAGCGTTCGGCTAGAAACCACAAAGTTCCTAGTTCGATACCGGTCCTCGCCAACTCAGCGTATGAGTAGCACAGGGATCTGTGCGGTAAAGTAAGGAGCTGATTGTAGGTGTGGCGCTCCACCTCAGATGCTAAAAACAATCTCCTTGGTCTAGCGCTATTAAAAAGGGGATAGGCTCCCTCGCTGACTGGCTGATACCGACTTTAGGCCGTCCCGACGACTTTACCTTTACTTACGTAAAAACCACATAACTGTAAATTATTTACATTAAGAATAGATTCTTAATACTATCATTGTTTATTAAGGATTATTATTCATTACTTGGTTGGTTTAGTTTAATTGGATCTTGCTTCATATCAACCCTTGGCTTATTTAATACGGAAGACATTTTGTTTTATTCCTTCTTGTTGGGAAATTTGCATATCTGTTGGAAAATAGGTGCAAAATGTAAACATTGTTTTTTGTTCATAATTTTCATTATTTCCGCAAGCTGAAATGAAAACAAAATCATCAGGAGTTTGTTTCATGTTTCTTCTTTCGAATGGACACATTTTTTAAAATATTATATTAACCTTTATGCAAGTTTCATTATGTTGAATATGGGGGGGGGGTACATTTCACTGGGAAAATTGGTGGTACCTATTAAGAACATATATGTTAAGGGGGTGACAAGACTTTCAGACCACCAGTGAAAAATAAAAAAAGGCGTTAGTTTCGGAGTATCTCAAGAAGATATTTCTTTCTTTCTTTTTTTTTTTTTTTTTTTTTTTTTTTTACTAAATCAGGGCATAATTCTTCAGAAGTTTAAACCAATCTAATTCTTTGATCTCATCTGGGGCACTAAGTGCTGTAACCCCCCCCCGACCCCCCCCCCCCGATCTATGCCGGACCCTGGTTAGTGCCGGCCGATATTTACAGACACATGTACCAGAATCGGTCAGAGTCGCGGCCCTTTACAAACTAGAACAAGTCTGCTGGTTTACTGATGATGTACGACAAAGCCCCCACGGGGACTGGGTGGAAAGGGAAGGAGGTTACGTGTAACCCCGCCCTCACATCGAAAAAAATTAGTTGTTAGCCCTGCCTCCGTTCCGGTACTTCTTGTCGGTGCCACGGTGAACCGACCAGCTGGGGTCCCGTTTGACTTTACAGCCATATCATCCTCAACAGAAGGAAGGAAGGGAGAAGGAAGGAAAAGAAGGAAGTCTTAGAAGGATGGAGGAAAAAACTTTGACAGATGGTTAATTTTTCCTTGAAGATATTTCCTATTGCGCCCATTCCTTCAGTAATTTAGACTTTCTGTTGGGCTTTTAAGTAATGCTTGGGTGAATCAGTGAAATATGGCCTATCGGATAACGAAGTAGAGGAAAAAAAAGGATATCACACACCCAAACACTAACACACCCACCAACCCAACACAAATACATACACACACACTTACATGTGTTAGCTCAGTTGGTAGAGTGTTCGACTAGTACTTTTTGACATACCTTGTATTCTGAAAAAAAAAATTAACGTTACATTTATTGTTCATTCCTATCTTGGTAAATACAGCTTCAATCACTTTTTGACAAACCTTGTATATGCATGTATGTTTTATCCCACCTAACTTATTTCTCATCGCCATTTTTATGTGTTTCTCTTTACAGATCATTTTAAACAGCATGCACAAGTACCAACCACGAATCCACATTGTCAAAAAGAGGGATAACATCAACGAAGCCACATCGATAACTAACTTAGATGCTGAAGAATTCCGAACTTTCATCTTTCCGGAAACAGTTTTTATTGCGGTGACTGCCTACCAAAACCAACTTGTAAGTACTTCCGGTCAGCCATCTTTGTCAAACGATTTTCTCTCTGAATAATTTCGATACCATCCGAGTGAGACGAACAAAACATGCTAGACAAGCAAGGACGAACCCATAAATGACGTTCTCCTGTGGAAGCCAGTAAATATAGGTGTAGAATAAACACCATACTGGTAGAAGAACCCCAATTACCACCGAATTGGTAAAACAGGGCTACGAGGAAACCGTAACTCAATACGGATCTTACCTTGTTGCAAGCCTAATGCAGAATGACAGTATTTATCAAGCATTATAACACCTCAGAAACTAAGCAGCCAATAAGGAGTAAGATACTTAACTATATCAAAACTTAAATACTTGTGTACGGAGGGTACATATCTTTTTGTTAGTAGGTATAAATTTTGTGGACCATATGACCTTTAGGCACCTCTTTTTAATCTCGATTAAAAAAGGACATGTTTTTCTTTTACACTGTCAATATCCGGTTGTTTTAACAGAAGATTTTAAGAATTAAAAAAAAATTATAAGCCTGACCCTAACCCTAACCCTAACAAACATCGGATATTGACGGTGTAAATGAAAAACATGTCCTTTCTTAATCGAGATCAAAAAGGGGTGCCTAAATGTAATATGGTCCAATTTTCTTACTATGCAACGGGCACTTTTAAAATTTTGTACTGAATAATTTGCATAAGGTAAATAATACGTACTTAGGGATACCAACCACCGTTGAACACGTTTATAGTTGAGTTGCGACCGCCGGAGATTATTTATCGTAAATGCGCATGCTCAGATGTTTAAGCATTTTTGTCAGACATTTTGAACGTCCATTTTTAAACTTCCTTTTCTCTGCAATTTATTCGTGAGTATGTGTGATTTGAAAGAAGACTTTTTTTGTAAATAAAAAAGTGCTGGAAACAAAGCGTGGGGGATGAGATATTGTGCCTGTGTTAGGGTTTGTTTTTTTGTCTTTATTTATTTTATTTTTGTCTTTATCGTGCACTAAGCGATCAGGATGGATGAGCTGGAGACATTTAAACAAGATAGCGGCCAACAATAAAGCGGTCGAAAGAAATAAGAAAATTGTCGTCTGCTCATTCGTTTCTGGCGCGCAAGGCGTTGCTGTTTCGTCTTTCGAGGCTCACTTCGACACAAAACATGGATTTATGCCGAGAAATGCAAATGTATTATTTCTGGAGGAGGACGATGAGAAAGAGGAGGAAATGCTTTCTTCTGAATTCGATTATTTTATTTGCTTCTCATTTTCAACTCTTTTACTGCCAGCTAAACAATGCATGCATTTCAGTCTAGCGCCATATCTGCATTAGGTGCGTCTTGCTAAGTTGCACATCAAGAAATATGCAAATGCGTTTAACCAAATTCAAGTGCGTACATATAAGTATCTCAATAAATGTATGCCAACACAGGAAGAAGTGTACTGTTTATGATTAAGGGTAGGGAAAGGGGATATAAGTAAGCGTTAAATTTGAGAAACAAATGTTTAGTTTTTCTATGAAGCGTTTATTTAAATTCTTATTTTATTTTATTTTATTTTTTTGTCTTTGTTTCTGAAAGATTTTTATTTCCGTGTGTGAAGGGAGGGATTCTTTTACAAAGGACAAATTTCCATCATTTTAATAGACGTTTTTTTCTCGCGGCAAAAAACAAACAAACAAAGATAATAAGAAAGAAAGTAAAAATGGAAGAAACAGACGATTTTTGGCTTCTCTCTTGACGCCATTTTTTTTTTCTCAAACTGGTTTTATTTGTGTCGTTATCATCCCGGCAACAACAGGTTTATTTTCTTCTCCCTTCTTTCTCGAATTTTCCCATTATAATTTTGTTTTTTATTCTTATTTTTTTTTTACAACGGCCTTACTTCTGCGAAGTATTTTTTTCGGCTCTCCGTATTTTTTTTACTGATTTTACTTACAGTAAAAAGAAAAGATTACACGGTTTTTATTTCTTCAAGTATCTATGCTCGTTTGCCTCATTGACGGCTGCCTGCGACTCTACTGCCGTAAAATACGCCAATGTATAAATGTATGAGGGCTTTGCTTGCTATTAACGGCTAGAACTCGGAATCAGCTTTTTTGTCTACACTGTTTATACATTCATGAGAAAGACAATTGAGGGTAGCACTGAATTCCACCAAATATATATATATATATATATATATATATATATATATATATATACCTTCTAAACTGTAAAGATATATTTACAACCCGGTAAAAAACAAATTCAAATCAGACATAAAATCTGCGTAGACTTAAACCCTCTCTTGGTGACTGGATACATATATTGTCCAGAAATAGTATTCTCTCTCTCTCTCTCTCTCTCTATCTATCTATCTATCTATCTCTTTCTTTACATATATATATATATATATAATATATATATATATATATATAAAGAGAGAGTAAGAGAGGGGAGGAGTATGAATGCGCGTTGTGTAATGGTTACCGTCGTAGGAAATGGACACGAAGAGACGACTTCAAATCCTAGACGAGCCTGTTTGTATTTCAGATAACACTAATACCATTGGGAAAGGTATGAATCCAACTATACTCCCTCGAGTAAATGGGGTAAATAAATGGGCCAACAAAGTTTTTAAGCTTGGTACGGCAACCGTTCTAGGAGAAGGGAAACTGAATTCAAACCTGTTGTTCCCTGCCATTGTTTCGCATCTTATCCATGCGGAGTAAATGTATAATATATATATATATATATATATATATATATATTATATTTGAAAATCACATTGGTGGGAAAATAACATATACAAACGCCCGTTGACATTGTGTCCTCTATAATCTGATATATACTCGTATATGTGTGTGGAATATGTTCTTCGGTTTTCGGTTTAGTGTTATATATCCAGTTGTTCCATTCTCCAAATTTTGGTAAATCCTTCAATTCTTGTTCTTTTTGAATTTCAGATCACAAAGTTGAAAATAGACAGCAATCCATTCGCAAAAGGATTCAGAGACTCCAGTCGTCTTTCTGATTTCGAAAGGTACGTAAATTCTTTTAATCGGTGCTCTGAAATGCCATTCTCAAACATGAACATTCACTTCTTTTATCATAGACTCAATAATTTCTTTATACAGTAGTACCTTGATTTGCGAGTTTAATTCGTTCCGCTCATAACTCGACTTACTCGTATATCAAATCAATTTTCCCCATTGAAATAAACTGAAATGCCATTTATCCGTTCCGGTCTCCCCAAAACGTCTTAATATATTGTTGTGTTTTTATATAAGAAAAATAGCTCTATATTGTAGGAAGCGCGTGGTGTAATGGTTAAAGTCATGGGAAATGGACTCGTTGCCCGGAGTTCAAATCCTGGACGTGTTAATTGCATTTCACTTAGTGCTAATACCCTTGGGAAAGGTATGAATCCGACTCTCCCTCCATCTATGGGTAAATAGCAGAGTAGACTGGGTTCTTTAACCATGACTAGGTAACCAGTCTAGGAGAAGGAAAACTCTGAATTCAAACCTGTTAAACTCCGCTTAAGAAATTGACCTTGTGTCGTATCCTGTTCGTGTGGAGGAGTTGGTAAATATATATATTGTATAAAAACAGTATAGAATAGAATGTAATTATGTGCGGGAAAATGTTTTAATGGTGTTTTTTTTTTTATATATAATTTAATAAAGAAGATGAGGAAGAGTCAAAAAGTAATGCCATATCTCAACTTCCTTGTATATCAAATCATTTTCCACCATTGAAATAAACTTAAATGCCAATAATTCGTTCCGGACTCCCCAGAAACACTCAAATATTTTGTTATGTTTTTATATAAGAAAAATAGCACTATATTGTATAAAAACATAATTTAATAGAATATAATGAATTATATGCTCTAATATGTTTAAATGTTTATTTGTTCATTTATAATTTAATGTATATAATATATAATTTAATTTTTTATATTTCGTTGTATCATATATAACTGAGGTCATGCTACAAAAGCAGTCTGCGGTTGTAATAACACCACAAAAATCTCGAAATGTGGCGTTTGTTTCGTTATGGTCATCGTCGTAAAATATTAAACTCGGATACATGATTTCAAATCCTGGACGAGCCTGTTTATGTTTCACTTCGCTGCTAATGCCCTTGAGAAAGGCACAGATCCATATGTTCCCACTCCCAGCTACAGGTCATACATATATAAAGACAACTGCCATTTATATATGTATAGATTTATATATGATTTTTTTTTTGAGTAATAAATTTTAAAACTTAGATGTTTTTAGTGAACTTATTAACATAAATATATCTGAAGCACACTCGCACCTCGAATCTTTAGCTCAAAAAGAAAAAAATCGACCGAGTGACAGCTCGTAACTCGGAAAAACTCGTAAGATAGTGCTCTCGTAAGTCAAGGTACTACTGTATTTTGTCTATATACCATTTTTATTATTCCTTTCCATATATCATTTTTTCATGAATCTAACTTTGTATATAAATCTATTAATAATGGAGATTGTCTGTATTTCTGTCTGTAACAAAAACTACGTCATAGCTTACGTCACAATATTCTTATGCTATATACACCCAAAATTTGAGTAAGCAATTTTAAAAATTGTTTTTTACTCTGGTCTTTAGTTAACTAAAAAGTTTACAAATAAATAAATACCTACGATTTTGTGTAGAATTGATGTGGAAAATATTCAAAATAATTGTTTGATTATTACATGCATGCAACATTTTATTTGAGAGGGACGGGGCTCAGTTTTCCTTTTAAATTATTTTATTTATTTATTTATTATTTATTTTTTTACTCCTTTAATAAATATGAGGATTTGTCTTACTTATGATACAAACCCTCTGACATTGAATTTTTAACTCCCTCCCTCTCAGGCAATATTTTTCACAAATTGATTTTTACGACGCCCGGAGGGTGTTTTCTGTTGCTAGTATATATAAGAAAAGCTTGTGAAGAAAGGAAGTGAATACGACGGTATGTAGTATATTAGGAAAAATGAAAAAACACAGGTTTAAATGGGTTAAGTGGTGAGTTTATTGGCCGACGCTGCAGTGTTTCGATCTATTAATATGCCCTGAAGATGATCTAATTAATAGATCGAAACACTGCAGCATCGGCCAATAAACTCACCACTTAACCCATTTAAACCTGTGTTTTTTCATTTTTCCTAATATACTACATAAGAAAAGCTTGTATTTAAATTAATAATTTTAAAATTTTTTCACCGCTGTAAATTTTCCGATATTGCACCGAATGATTTTGAATATATAAGAAGTGAAAAATTAAAGATGCATTCGTGATATGAAACACGTTAAAAATATCCACCGGTCTTATTTATAACTAATGAAGAGGCGATTCTTGATAAGCACGTAACAGTAATTTGCTTATCAAATATAAATTCAATAATTAACAGCTTATAGAAGAGGAGTCTTCTTCGTACCTTCTTCGTTTTCGAAATCGATAAAAAAAAAGAAGAAATAACGAACATCATTATAAACTGGCTAACTTAATTCACACTCAATTAATTTGATGATTAATTTGTGTAATCATGATTTATTGCAAAATGACCCTTCAATTCATAATTCTTAATTAGCTTGCTTTCTACAGTGAACAACTGTTTTACAGGGAAAGTATGGAAGGCCTGATACAACACCACACGTATGCACGTTCGCCGTTGCGATCTTACGGCGATGGTGACTACAGCGACGCAGAATCGTTAAAACTCCGCGAATCTTCATTTTCAAAAGGTAAGGCTGTTTTTTTTTATTTTTTATTGTTAGTGAGTTCGAATCTCACTGGGCGCCCCATACTACTGGCCTTTTGCCACATCTAAGCTAGGTTTTGTAAATAACTATAAAGTAAAAAAGAAAAGTCGTTGGGGTGGCCTAAAGTCAGTATCAGCCAGACAGCGAGGGAATCTACCCACTTTTCACTATCGCTAGACCAAGGAGATTGTTTTCTCAGCGTTTGAGGTGGAGCCTCACCAACCATCAACTCCTCAATTTAAGGGACATATTCCAGTAATACTCATTTTGTATATATATATATATATATATAAAACTCCGTATTTTGTTGTTCGTTGGATTTTTTAAAAGGCATATCAACCTTTATTGGGTTATTTTATACCGAAGACGTTTTGTTTCATTCATTCTTAATGGTAATCAATTTTTTAAGCACATTTCTTTAAACACATATCTTTACTATTTGATCTATAGATGGGACCCTAACAGGTACTAACACTCCAGAGATAAAGTGACAGCAAGTCTTTTCAATAATTCCTTCAGTATTCTGGTTTATTTAAGTAACGCTGTCGTCTTGTCATATAATTCGTTCTGTTTTTCACTACTTCATAATTTTTTTTCTATTTGACCTATAGAGGGACTCTAACAGGTACTACCACTCCGGAGATAAAGTGTCTGCAAGTCTTCTTAATAATTCAATATTTCTTTCAGTATTCTTGTTATTTAAGTAAACGTCTAGATACATTTAATTCATTCAACATTCATAAATATTTGCCAGGGTTTATGAATGTTCCGTCCATATTGTCTAAAACTAGTTCAAACAATTTTTTTTACTTACCTTGTACAGCATAGATATCTATATTGTCTAGATTTTTCGGACTGTTGTCTTCATCTTTAATGTTTCGGCCGATGTGCCCTCAGGCCCTCTTCAGATGTTTCTTGTCGAACCCGGGAGCCTTCACGAGAAGATCCCCAAGTTCGACAAGATCGTTCCTGGGTCCGACACAAACACCTGAAGAAGGTCAAGGGCACATCGGTCAATATTTCGTGTATATAACAATGAAGATGTTGACAACAGTCTGAAATATCTAAATAATACAAATTCTCAAGCGTCATCACATAAGTCCTTATTCCAATTCTGAACGTGAATAATTCTATATTTTACGGGTACTTTGTGGTTAAATCCTACTTAACGGACATAAATTCCACCATTGTATGTCACCCCGCAGAAAGAAAAAATACTGAAAATCAAGAAATTAACCGAATTTAATGAAATTCTCAGTGTTGATACATTAATGAATAAAAAATATAAATATAATGCACAAGTTATTTTATTCAAAAACTTTTACATTTTTTCAGGTCAATTAACTTTGAACCACGTATGTTTTGAATCTGTGTTACACCTCAAAGATACGTGGTTCAAATTTAACTGACCTGAAAAAATGTAAAAGTTTTCAAATAAAATAACTGGTGCCTTATATTGGTTATTCATTAATCTATCAACACTGAAAATTTCATTAAATTCGGTTAATTCCTTGATTTTTAGAATTTTTTTTTTCTTTCGGTGGGGTGACATACGATCAGATTGAATAAATTATTACTTGGTGTTATTATTGGTTTCTAATATTAGTGTTTTATTCTCAGATGTATTAAATGCAATCCTATGTATTTCATATACAAATCAATTAAAATAAAACAAGAATAAGTGTATTAATTAAGTCAGTGAAGTGAATCTAATATCTATATATTGATACTCTTGTTCCATAATCTTCCGATCGTTATCCTCTTGCAACACCCTCTGGATGTCCATGATGAAATGCAAAAAGGTAAATGCTGATTAGCTGGTGTTGCTTATCCACCTAATTCTTATTTCTTATGAATGTCGTCACCCCAGCTAAATAATGGACCATTAGGTTTTTATTATGAAAAAAGAAAGGAAAGGAAAAGGAGATGCTATACAGAAAAAATATAAGAAAGAAGGAAGAAAGAAAGAGGATAGAGGAAAAGTACAGTGGGAGGTGATCACGCGGAAACGATAACGCTAAACTTTCAATTGAATAAAACGAAAAGATGAAAAGAAGGAAAGAAAGAAAAAAAAGAGTGAGAGAGTTAAATCAAGATTATTATAATTTTTACATATTTAAGAGCCGGGTTAGGTTAGTTGGTAGAGCGTTCGGCTAGAAACCACAAGGTTCCTAGTTCGATACCGGCCCTCACCAACAGCCCAGCGAGATCTGTGCGGTAAAGTAAGGTGCTGATAGTAGGTGTGGCGCTCCACCTCAGACGCAAAAACAATCTCCTTGGTCTAGCGCTATTGAAAAGGGGATAGACTCCCTCGCTGCTTGGCTGATATTTAGGCCACACCGACTACTTTACTTACTTGTGTAGATTCTGAATTAAAAGTCGTTGAAATTCGCTGTTTTGCTGATACCGACATTAGGCCGCCCCCACGATTTTACCTTACTTTTTACATATTGAACTATTTAGCAATAGCTCATAAGTAAACATATCAAACGTTGAAATCATTAGAATATCATACTGTGAAATCATTAGAATATCATACTGTGCTATATCCACAGGTCATGCTAGTAATATTTTATTACATTAAACATAAATACTTGCACCTTGCATGTTTTTGCTAGTATTTAAAAAAAATGATGCTGTATTTTAGTTTCAAATTTTAATATTTTTCTTTGTTTTTTTTTTTAATTTGACAGTTGGTGAACAGAGTCTGGACAAAAACGGGGCAATGATGTTACCCCACTGGGCTCTGTGGCGTCCATCTTTATCGGCCGGAAACACACCAGCCGCCTATTCAAATATCGACCAACGGTTATACGCCTGGTACGGAAGCATGTACGGGTTTCCCGCCACAGCGGCAGCAGCTGCAGCAGCGGGTATCGTCTTTCCAAATCTCGGACTCCACCCGTTACAGCTACCCGACAACCTCCGCGAACTAAGAAACGCAGCGGCAGCCGCCAATGCCTATTCGGGACTCACATCTTCAGACAATTCGTCACACTTCATAAGCGGTTCACACAGGTTCCACCCGTATTTGGTACCCGAAGAAGTAAAACGAGAAGGTGCGTCGTTGGTTGAGGGCTGTCGGCCATGAATGACTGTGATTCGAGACACTTTTTCTGACTAAGGATATTACTACAGCAGGTAAATATATACATATATAATATATATATATATATACATAATGAATAAAATCAATACAATTGTAACTATCAATCTACCTTCATTCTCAAAATTTAGTGTGCGTCACGTTAAATGGGTATAATTGATTAAAGTTAACGGTATTCAGAGGAAAAATCGAGACTATACAAACTACCGCATTGTTGAGGTCGGCTAAAATACTGAGAAGAGTCCTGGAGACCGGAGGAGACTTGCTGTCACTCAGCCTCCAGTAAACCACTGGCTACGGCAGATGTGAAAAGTTCAATAATAATAATAATAATGATGATGATAATAATAATAATATCAATTTGATGATGATGATAATAATAATAATATCAATTTGATGATGATGATAATAATAATAATATCAATTTGATGATGATGATAATAATAATAATAATATCAATTTGATGATGATGATGATAATAATATCAATTTGATGATGATAATAATAACGATGATGATAATAATAATAATATCAATTTGATGATGATGATGATAATAATATCAATTTGATGATGATAATAATAACGATGATAATGATAATAATATCAATTTGATGATGATGATGAATATCAATTTGATGATGATGATGATGATGATAATATCAATTTGATGATGATAATAATGATGATGATGATGATAATATCAATTTCATGATGATGATGATGACAATATCAATTTGATGATGATAATAATGATGATGATGATGATAATATAATTTCATGATGATGATGATGATATGATGATGATGATGATGATGATGATGATATCAATTGATGATGATGATGATTTAGTGATTACCAATTCTTACCTTTCTTTTCTGTTTCTTTTCCAGGTGTGTGGACAATTTGTATTTGGCAAAGCATCTGTTGAGTTCCACGTGATTAAATGATTGGACATTTTTGTATAGTAAAAAAAAAAAAAAACAACACCACCAACAACAACGCCACTGGGGTAATATATATAAATATATATATATATAAAATGGAAGAAAAAAAACCAAAAACAAAAGGAACAACAAAATGAAATAGAATTTAAAAAAAAAATTAAAATGGCGAACTAAAAGACCTTCGACGTTGCCGAACATCTTTTTCCTCACGACGGAGAGTTCGATTATCGATCTCTCGTTACAGAAAAAAAAAATCGACAAGATGAGCCGAAAGGGAATGGATCAAAATGTGACAACCAGAGCATCATCCGAGGGGAAAATAAAACAAACAAACAAACAAAGACATAAAAAAACAAAACAAGGAAAAAAAAAAGTGAAAGGAAAAAAATCCAGCCAATGAGAAAGCTGGATACGAACAAAGTGAAATGATAAAAAACATATCATCAAATGTTTTCTAATAAATGAATGAATAAAAAGATGGACACGAAGAGATGATGAAGAAGAAAAACGTAAATGATAAAAAAAAGATTTTGAAGATAAAAACAGATGCGCTTGCGCATGCGTAAACGCAAAATACATAGATATACTACTAACACACACACACACACACACACACACACATATATATATATATATATATATATATATATATAATATATATATATTCACATACACACACATATACATACACAAACAAAAATATACATATATATATATGAGGACCTAATGAGTCAGACACTACCTACCTAGGGTTCACCAAACGGCTCATCATGATAATTCCGACACACACACACACACACACACACACACATATATATATATATATATATATATATATATATATATATATATTATATATATGCACATGTATACACATATGCTCATATATATAATATATATATATATATATATATATATATATATATATATATATGCACATGTATACACATATGCTCATATATATATATATATATATATATGCACATGTATACACATATGCTCATAATATATATATATATATATATATGCACATGTACACATATGCTCATATATATATATATATATATATATGCACACGCATATACATATATAAATATATACACATATATATGCATACATAAATACGTACAGACACACACATATATATATATTTACACGTACACACTCATATATATATATATTGTTTTTTTTTTAAAGATTTTTATGTTTGGTTATCTTCGAAGACGTCAGAAAATTGAACATTTCTGTGACGAATATTTACGATATACGTTATTAACGAAATACGTTTTTAGATTTTACCAGAGTTTCTTTTTAATTTATTTTCTTTTTTCACAAATGGACTTTCTCTGAAGGAAGGCGTGATTAAAGCCTTATTCTCTTTTCTTTTTTTTAAAGAAAAATGACTTTAAACAAATATTTATGGTTCTCTAAAGAAAACATGGACAATGAAATTGTAAAAAAAAACTTTTGATTTTTGCTTTTTTTAAAACAAAAAGGACATACAAAGACACAGAAACAGGAAGACATACATAAACACAAGAAACAACATCCGGTGGAATAATTACTATTTAAAATATAAGATATTCCATACGGCCTGAAAAGTGCAATATTACATCATCATAGTCTTGCCATTCCAGTGATGCTGATAGCTTTTTGATTCAGTGCGTCCTGGGACGTACATATTTGCTTTGAATGAGTCCCCGGGAAAATTTATGGGTCCCAATTAAAGCCGTCTAACTCCTACCTTGTAATCTATGCTGTGTAATTCGTTTCTAAGAGACTATTGAAATGTATTTACACATAGCTTGAAATGGTGAGGGAAGAAAAAAGAAAACCACAGGACGCATGGATACGATTTTACTGCGTCCTTTTAGATTTTTGTGCGTCAGGGACGCAGCACGCGTATCTATCAGCATCTCTGCCATTCTATTGAATATATAAGTGAATTCCAATCGATTCCTGGAATTCATCAAAGACTGTTTCAAAATACTTTTTCAACTATCGCAGACCCGAAAGAATTTGAACATCTTAGGAAACAAAAAACGAATAAATAAAAGATAATAAATAAAACAGTCACACACAGTCGTGACTCACTATAAAGGTGGTCAGATAAATGGGGATAATTTGACATAATTGTCCAAAGCTTCGTCAAAAACGACAAAAAAAAAAAAAGATTTGTATTATTTTGATTATTCGGACTATTGTCCTCATTCTCATTGTTATATACACAACGTTTCGGCTGATGTGCCCTCCAGCCTTCTTCGGATATATCTTGTCGAACTCAGGAATTTTCTCAAATTCTGGAACGACAAGAAACACCTGAATAATACCGGAGAGCATATCGGCCGAATCGTTGTGTATATAACAATAAAGATAAAGACAATTGTATGAATAATCCAAATAATCCAAATTATCAAGCCTCATCTTAAAATTTCGGAGAAATTTAAGAAAAAAAAAGGCATCGTGAACTGAGCCATTAATGGCGGATATAATGGAAGTTTTTTTTTTTTTAAATAAAAAATGGCTGACACAGACGGTATAAAAAAAGAACCTGTAAATTGTTGATTTTAGAAGAGCAGAGAAAAGATCTTATTTTTTTATACAGCTTTTCTCAAAAAAAAAAAAAGAAAAGAAAAGAAAAATACCAGTATACACGAAAAAAAAAATTCCACTTCCATCATATCAAAATGGCGAAGCTTATACTAAAATGGTTATAAGATTCTTCCTTAGACAAAGATGTCAAATTTTGAATTTGTCTCTTAGTCGGTGTTGTATCGGCTTCAAACTAAGGGAGTCATTTATATATATATATAACATAACTAAATCTTAACTCACATTTTACCTTGCCGTGGTCAGAGCATTCATATATATGTACATTTACGAATCTTATAACACGTCACACACACAAGAAAATTCGAATTAATATTAATTTATTTTGTATTTAGGTTGTACAAAAGATTGCGATATATAAACCTGTATAGGCTAGTGTTGTACTGGCAGTATTCGTGGAAACGTGGGCTCAAATTCTCGAGAATATTTGGAACTTAAAAAAAATATTGTTCGCCGGATTCAGTGATTAAAGATGGCGATGTATAAGAATTCGGATAAAGAAAGACGAACGAACGAACGTACGATGTTCTATTAATACAAATAACGTCAGTGAATGTAGATTATAAAGAGTATTAAGGAATGAAGGCTTGATTAATAAGAACATCAAAATTAATTAATTAATTTATTAAAAGTGATAAAATTTTATAACCAGAATTGTTAGCGTAATTTTTGCTTATTTCATATATATATATATATAATGTACACACACACACACACACACACACACACACATATATATATATATATATATATATATATATATATATATATATATATATTACTCGATGATTAATCAGATTTCTTAAGGGTCAACAAAAAAAGAAAAATAACAAAAGAAAAAAAATATATATACTTCGGTGATGGAACCAATATTAACTCTTTGCCTACTATTTTGGTTGCGGGTCAAAATTTGTTTAAAAAAAAAAACTTCAAAATGGTTCAGTAGGGAGGTCAAACATGAAAGTGACTATCATAACCAACACTGCTTCAAATGACCGTCAACCCTAGATTTGCTTATTTTAATCTCCTCTATGGTATTTTCTTATGTCCCGTGATCTTGAAAAGCATAGGGTACAGCCACACCCACGTCTGTGAGGGTTGCTGTTGTTTTGTAGCAAGTGAGGTTGCTAGACCCACTCTTCTTGGTTCTGAAAACAGAATTTTCCTTCTCCCAGACCGGTTACCTTAAAAATGTTAAAGAATTCTGGTATATATGACCAGAAAGTTCTGGCTTTTGGGACGAGAACATTAATTACTATATATAAAACTAATAATAAAAAATGTCAGTTGGATTGTGCAGGAATCTTTTTCAACAGTGGTTCCATTTATCGGATTCGATTAGGGTTACCAACCTGAAAAGCAAGTACTATGTACACCAATTAGTGAAATCAAATGAGGAAATGAATAGAGAACAGATACAACTATTTGAACAAAACAATACATCGACATAAAGAATTTATAAGTATATAAAAAAGAGTGAAATGCAGTTTATTTCGAAACATAACGGACTGTATAGAATTAGTTATCTTGGTTAGAATGATATTCTAACACTTCTATTAACGGAATGTTATGCCGATTTGGACGAGGGTAAGAGGAAACCTAGGTAGGTAGTTTCTTACTCTTTAGGCATATTATATACATTTGTATTTTTTTGGGGGTGGGGAGAGTACAAAATTTTATTAGAGCTTTTTTTTTTTAATTCAGAAAATTATGAATTACATTTTTCTGTACACATATATAGTCGATATTGTTCAACTGATTTTCAATTAGGGTTGCCAACCTGAAAAAAGGCAGAGTGCTATGTATACAAATCTATAAAGAAACAATTCTTTAATTACAATGTTGGATTTTGTTTACTGTTGGAATTCAGAAAACATTTAGAGTTTGAATATGTTAACGACTATTAATCCCCTCTACAAATAAAACATTTATTTGAAAGTAGAGGGCATTCAGCGGGGATCGAACTCGCTATTAAATAGTAATTCAGGATTACTTAGGTCTCTTAAGGGCCCACACAAAAAAAAAAGAAAGAAAAAATAGATAAAGAAAAAAATACTTTGGGGGTAGAACTAGTGTTCGCTCTTTGCCTACTTTCAACCGCTTACAGTGGCTCTCATAACGACACACAAGAAAACACAAAAACCGATGTTCATTATAATTGAAAAAAGGACTCAGATTACAATAATGATGGGGATTTATTTGAATAGAATGAGTTCTGCGGTGAATAGATAGTGAACTTTGAAATATCACATCATACAGTTAAAAAAAAAAAAACAAATAAATTTTGGTACTACCGTGAGGGATATTTGGTTGGCAAAGAGTTAAACCACTCACAGTGGCTCTCCCACTACTGCGATACCACACCCAAGCAAAACACAAAAACCGATGGATAGTCCATTATAATTTTTTTAAAAAGGACTGATTACTATTGTAATAAGGAGTTATTTAAATAGAAACAGTTCTGGGATGAATAGATAGTGAACTTTGAAATATCCCATCATACAGATTAAAAATACCAAGAAAATTTGGTAAAAGCGTGGGGGAAATTTGGTAGGCAAAGAGTTAAACCGCTCACAGTGGCTCTCCCACTACTGCGATACCACACCCAAGCAAAACTCAAAAACCGATGGATAATTAACTATAATTGAAATAAGGGACTCCGATTACAATAATAATTGGACTTTATTTGAATAGAATGAGTTCTGAGGTGAATAGATAGTGAACTTTGAAATATCATACAGGTTAAAAATACCAAGAGAAATTTGGTATAGCCGTAGCGGAAATTTGGTAGGCGAAGAGTTAACTTATAATAATCTAATATCCCTGTTTTTATCACTCCGAAATAGTTAAATAAGACTAAAAAAATGTAAGTTCCATTACTTTTCTTTTTTCTTTTGATTAAAAAAAAAAAACTTTTTCCGAGCCCATCAGTTTCACGAGACAGTACAACACGTCGTTCACGGCCCATTTTGGCCATTGTACAGTAAATAAAAACAAACAAAAAAAAAAGGTTTTCTCCAAACAACATCAGAGCAAATTCATCACCCTTTTCTTTGGAGTGTGGGTGTTTATATATCTGTGTGTATAGATATATATATGTATATATCTATCTAATATATATATATGCATATATATATGTTTATGTATATATTCACATATCAATATATATGTAAGTGTATATCAATATATATATATATATATATATATATATATATATATATATATATATATATATATATATAGGTGTGTGTATAAAAGGTAATATGATTGTGGATGGAGATGCGCTTTTGCGCATGCTCAAAAACATTATGAGAATAAATGAAATTGTTTGTTGAAAAATTTCTGCTTTTTGTGATTTTTTAAAAACCTTCCTCCCCTTTCTCTCCCTCCCCCTCTCTCTTTCTCTCTCTTTCTCTTTTGTGACAGTATTTTTACTATTATAAATTGATTCCTACTGAGCCATTGGAGTCCATCTTTAACTCCACAGAGATTTTTATAAGCTGGATTCCAAGCCACATTTCCCAGGTTGGGTCATTGCTATACTCGGATACACAGGAAACACCCGAGGAAGACCGGAGGAAACAGCGGAGGAAACGTACTTACATGTAGTGAGGCAAAGGAAAGAACCGACTCGGCAGCCAAATCGGCTTTAGATTTGGCCTCGATAAATTCAAGTTTCCATGTATTGACTTAAAACCTAAAATTTATAGATTCCTTCACACAAAATGGCAACGTCACTGGAATATGGGCCTTTCGAGGCCTGTGTTTGTTAATTTAAATTAACAGCGTTGATCCCAGGTGGCTATCCCCCAGGCAACAACTGCCCCTTGATTTAAAGAGGTAGGGCTGGGTTTATTGGCTGAATATTAGACCTGAATATGTCGCAGTAATATGGTTGAAATAAATGATTGTAATGAAGCATATTTTATTTCCTTCATCATTTGTGAATATATATATATATATATATATATATATATATATATAGTATGCTATGTTTATAAGTAAATAGGGCTCAATATCATTGATACAGTATATATTTCTAATTTATGGTAGAACGGAGATGAGGTCAATGCTGCTTGGTAACTGAAAGTTTCTCACCAATGCGATTTTCAAACCAAGTTTAAAGAGCCCATTCCGCCCTACTATTTACACATAACTGATTTGAAAATCACATAGGCGAGAAACTGTCAGTTAGCAATCGCCGTTGACTGCTTATCCACGCTACCCTAACATATATATATATATATATATATATATTGTGATAAGCCACACTACTAATAACTGTGCCACCACTTACTTTCAATCAGCCCGAGGAGAACAAATCTGTCTTTGAGGAAGTGTTAAATAGTGTTTTTTACACAAATAAATGACAGATTTCTCTGAAGGTTCAATCCTTGCCATGGGCAGCAGTAGCATAGAATAATAGTTAACACAGCTTAACGCCTCTACCCCAGCTATGGTTAGTGGAATGAGAACAGGATGGCTCCCGTCACAGAACTTTGAACTCTGAACGATTACGACAAGAAGGTTCCCGATTACCACAAAAACCTTCCGGAGTTCGAAAAGAAGGTTCCGAGTCCGACAAGAAATACCCGAAGAAGACCGGAGGGTACATCGGCCGAAACGTTGTACAGATAACAATGAAGATGAGGACAATAGTCGAATGATGCAGATAATACTAAAATGAAAGATCTATTTTTAAAAGTCAACATAGATGACATTCAGTCATTTTTAATCATATTAATGATAACTAGCAAATATATCACCCTCCGTAGGGTGCAAGTATTTAAGTTTTAATATAATAGAATATTTATTAGATTAGAAAGTCTAATAAAAATAAATAAAACGCAAATAAAAAAGATTAGAAACAGAGGTGGGGTATAATCGAAAAATAGATCACCTGAAACTTGCTCTTCCATCACTCTTTCATTACTAAGTTTTCCTAATTTAATTATTTAGTTAAAATTGAAAGTAAAGAATGAAATTACTGTTATTTATTTTTGTTAATGGATTTCTTTTATGGTTTTTCCCCGAGATTTTTGCTCATATTCATTAAGATAAAACCAAACAATTAGAAATCAGTAATACCAAGCACATATTTATTAAAATCAAATTTTTAATATCTATATGCAAATTAGCTTTCCCGTTCACACTGTAAACCGCTATTTTGTTGTATATATAAATACTATAGCACGAGGGCCGGGTCTGCTGTAATTAACAGCGTTGATCCCAGGGGTCCATCTCCCCAGGCAACACCTGTCGCCTTGATTTAATAGGGCAAGGCTGTGTTTATTGCCCAGTGCCTGAGGCACCCCCGTGATGGCGAATGCCGACGGGATCAACGCATTTTTGCACCCACCATACATGAGTCTCGGTTTGTGGGTGGTTCCACATTAATAGGGCCTTGTGCCTAACCTGTACATGTGTGGTACGTGGTAAATATAGTATGTAGATAAGGCCAACAATATTAATAATGTAAAACAATTTTATTAATAATTGAGGTTTAAATAAAGATAAAATCATGGAGAATGTGACGTAAATTACTTAAGGAAATTGTGACTTGAATAGAAATATAGTTTCAGTTACAGACATACAAACACACTATCTCCATTATAATAAGATTATCTATAATCAATTATAATTATTTTAATAATTATAACAAGAATATAGACATAAATCTGATCAATGCCATACAAATGTAACTCCTGAACACAAAATCCGATGACGGTAGCATCTACATATAGATATAACATATACATAAAAAAATTATAAATTGTTTAAAATGGTTGGCAGCTTTCCGTCTACGAGAGACGATGGAGTAGTGTCCATTTTTTTTATTTGAACTACATAGCCTGAGCGGGTTCATATGGAGGATAAGCTGTTGCCCGTGCAGCAAATCGCCCCTCTCCACACTGCGGCTGTGATCCAAAGGAAAGGTAAGGTACCAATGCGGTTTGGCAACGGTAGTGTCGCATGAGTTGATGGGTAACACTGGATTTTAGCATAACATCACCTTAGGGAATCCAGCTCTGATTTGTTTTCGGGGTTTACTCCCTAAAATTGTTTGAAATAAGAAGTTATTTTTCACTCAGCCTGTATATTAAGGAACATACATTAAAATAATTGAGAAAAAATTAACCCCAACGACGCTAACATATAAATATTAATACTGGTGTTCCTTAATCTTTCGTAAGTTATCATCCTGCCACACCCTCGGGTTAAAAATGAGACAGTCCAAATCATCCAAGATGAAATACAAATATGTAAATCCTGATTATCTGGTTTATTTTGTCCGCCGAATTCTTACTTCTTATGAGTATCGTCACCTCAGCTAAATAATGGACCATTCCGTTTTTATTATGAAGAAAGAAAGGACATGCTACATAGAAAATTTGTAATAAAACAGAAAAAAAGAGAAGAGAAAGACAGTGAGCGGGGACGAGAACGCGGAACCCATAACGTTAATCTGTTTCAATCGATGATGAAAAGAATGAAGAAAAGAAAAAACAGTGAGAGAGTGGGAGCTAAATCAAGATTATTATACTTTTTACACATTGAACTATTTAGCAATAGCTCTAACTTAAGAAACATTGTAACACACTGTGGTACATGCACAGGTCCAGCTAGTGTTGTTTAAACCTTTAACAACAAAAGTATAAATATACTCTTTTTAAAATGTTATAATTTATTTAATTTAAAAAAAAAAAAAAAAAGAAGAAATATGAGAAGGACGCACATAACAGGGAGTTTTATTTAAAATTCTATATGGGGACCAGCATTTGTTGCCAGCCTCTCAAGCCGCTTAGAAATCGCATCAACTGATCTTTCCATGAACTCTTGAAGAATTGCTGGAATAAATTCTCGTCCGTCAAGTTCTTCCAATGTCGTTGGTTCGTAATGTAGACTTGCTCCATCAACCAACCACAAAAATAAATAAATAAATAATAACCAAATAAATAAATAAATAAACAAATAAGTAAATAAATAAATAAATGAAATAAAATAAAATACATTGCTCCTTCAACTAACCTAAAAAAATAAATGAATAAATAAAAAAAATTAGAAAAATAACATTAATAAAATAAAATCACTGTGTGTTAAATCAGGGCTTCTGGCCGGCCATTCATGTGAACCACGTATACCCATTCTTCTACCAGGAAAATGGTGATTTAGGCATTGTCGAACAATAGCAAAAGGTGGAGGGCCTCAACAACAATACATATTTGATTATCATATATTAAAGAATACCCATTAAAGAACTGAGAAAAATGTTACTGCATATGAAAAAACAACTTATAACATACGCACACGTGACATTAAATGAGACAATCAGTTCAGTGATTGAAAAAGAGATTTTATCTCGAAAATCAAGAATAAAATACACACACAACACCACACCTGCATTGTGATAGCCTTCAAAATCAAAAAATGTTTCAAGCAAATTATAAAAACTTATAAATAAATAGTTTAAAAGAAGGAGTTATTTTCAATAACTCTATTGACGCACAAGTTATATCATCCAGTTACCTCAAGACATAAAGTAACCCCTAACGAGTTGATATGCCGTTAAAATCTTTCAAACAAACAACCTTTTTGAGCCATTTTTGCGTCTTTTTATATATATATATAAATATTTAACCGCTGAAATTATGTCTGCCTGCCTGCCTGAAATTTTAGGGCCATCCAAATAATGAAAGATTGTGAATGTTGGTTATTTTTAACGGCATAGCAATACCTGTTGGGGTATTTAATGTTGAAGTCAGTCTTTTTTGTGGAGATAAGTAACAGCCAAACTATTTAAAAAGATTTCACAGATTTGGTCCTACGTTCAAATCAAGGCTGGATTCACCTGTTAACTTTTTTGCTAGAAAAGTTAGAAACATGGAAACATACAGAAAATACACATTCTCCAATATTATATACTTGGAAAAAAAACAAAAAACAAAAAAAAACAAACAACAACAACACAATGAAAAAAAAAAAAAAATATAATATATATATATATGTATATATATATATATACATACGAAATGTACATACAGAGATGACTTTTCTCGATTTGTTTACGCTTTACATTTAAACCGATATGCACGCCTAATTCATTTAGTTATAATTAATTGATTAACAAAATTAGGTATGACTTTCATTAAGCACATAATCTCCCACAAATTGTCGGTCTTTGCCATTTCAAACACATTGTTTGACTACTTTATATATATATATATATATATATATAATATATATATATATATATATATATATATATGAATAAGATAGGCCAATTTTCCATATTTATTTGATTCACTTTGTTACGTCCCATAACATCATTTCGCATTTTTCGTGGCTCGAGGGATGATTAAAAAAAAATAACAAAATCATTAAGATATGAATGAATCAACTGTTTGATCGTTTTCCGTTTCACTCTTATTTATATATACATGTCTATGAGAAGTAAATACACAAACGATGTGTTTTTGATATGGCTTTTTTTAGCCGACAATTTTTGGGAGAATATGTGCTTAATTGAAGTCGTACCTAATTAATTAGGCGGCATACCTGTTCAAATTTAAGACTAAACAAATCCTGAAAAAATCAATCTCTGTATGCACATTTCGGCCTATTAGGCCTCATCAGCAGAGCTATAGGTAGGAAGACCGCCTTGTGCGTGATTCGAACCCTGATTGTCAAGCTGACAGGCGTGGACCGTAACCCCTACACCAACCGGACTTTCTTAGATTTTTCGTTTTGTTTTAGAAGTAGGTATTATTCCTCTTACAGTGACTTTTTCTACACGACAGTATGAGAAGTAAATACACAAACGATGTGTTTTTGAAATGGCTTTTTTTAGCCGACAATTTTTGGTAGAATATGTGCTTAATTGAAGTCGTGCCTAATTTTGGAAGTTAATTAATTAATGTGTATGTGAAAGAAATCACTTGAATCTAACTGAAATCTCATTGGCTTAAAACTAATCAACCGGCTTTATAGAAATTCTAGAAGCGGCTACCCGGCGTCGCCTAGGTAGAGGAGTGGGGGATAAAAAAGGTAGTCTCGCAGATCCATTATTGTTGGATCACGAGTTGGATCATCGCAGGAGGCCCCATTAAAATCCGTATGTGAAAAAGACCTTACCTTGATCAAGCCACTCTGAAAAGAAAAATTAATGTCTCCTGTTTAAAATACTAAACGCAAAAAATAAATCCATATTTTTATTATTTAATTTAAAAAAAGAATTATCTTCACGAATATAAATCAAATCTTCATTATTTTTGCTAAAAAACCAAGCCCTGGTGATATTTAATGTGTATATATATATTTACTTGGTCGTTAATTGTTTTATTTTCGAAGTTTCTTCCGGACATACACATACACACAACTGCCCTTATATATGTATAGAAGTTTCCCCCGGACATACATATTCACACAATTATCCATTATATATGTATAGATCGATGTTCAGTTAGAAATGAAATATTTTATTGGTTAGAATTGCCAAAAATTAGGAGTCGATCATCATTCTACAATAAATTCATCATCGGTATATTCATCGCACCAGCAAGAATATGCACTTTCCTGCTGTAAGTATTTAAGTTTTAATGTTATGAAATATTCAATAAGAAAAACTTGCGAAATTAAATAAGAACGCATATAAAAAAATTACACTTATTTTAATCATATCTTATTCATTCGATTTCTATATAAAATCATTCATAGGACTGATTTGAATACGTTGGAAATAAAACAATAATATAAGAGGTCAATTACATCAAGTAATTATTTATTAACCCTGTTTTTTAAAAACCAGTATGCAAATCAATCTCACCATATATCATATATATATATATTTACCAACCCCTCCGCACGAGCAGGATGCGACACAAGGTCAATTTCTTAAGCGGAGTTTAACAGGTTTGAATTCAGAGTTTTTCCTTCTCCTAGACTGGTTACCTAATCAAGGTTAGAGCCCAGTCTGCCCTACTATTTACCCATAGCTGGAGGGAGAATTGGAATCATACCTTTCCCAAGGGTATTAGCGCTATGTGAAATGCCAACAGCTTCGTCCAGGAATTGAACTCGCGTTGACGAGTCCATTTCTTACGTCTCTAACCATTAGACCACGCGCCTCCATGCGCCACCATATATCTTGTATCATATATCTGACATAGAAGACACATTGCAAGATTTTAATGCGCTAATAACCCGTCTTTCGGGGCGGGGGTCCGGTGGTTTCGACCACTGGACTATTAGTGATAATTAAACAGCGTTGATCCCAGCGGGTTATCCCCCAAGGAAACCCCTGCCCCTCGATTTAAAGGGACAGGGCTAGATTTATTGCCTAGTGCCTGAGGAGCCCCCTTGAGGGGAATGTCGATGGGATCAACCCACCCCCGTTGAGTCACGGCTTGTGGGTGGTCCCACATTAATAGGCCCTTGTGAGTAACTCGTACACGTGGGGTTAGTGGTAAATACTGCAATAATTCCATAAGTTGTGCATGAAACCAAAGTGTCACAGATAAGCATCCGTGTAATTAAATATATATAAAAAAAGATTTTGTTAAAATCATTATAAAAATTAAACAAACCGTATATTATGTAAACCTTTATTTCTTAGTCACCTTGCAGGATTTTAAACGTATCAATACCATCGGCTGTTTTGAGACAAATCTTACTCAGATTTTCATCGAGACAGTTCTCTAGCAAGGTTCAAGTATTTGTCTATTTTTTCACTTTCTTTCATTTTCACTCGGTGGTCGACCGGGACTGCAAAATCCACGAGGTGATAGGTTCTCTTCTTCTTGTCGATCAATACTAGGTCCAGTCTCCTGGCCGTGATTTGGTGATCCGTCTGTATCTCGAAGGCCCAGAGAATTTCATGCGTCTCATTCTCTAGGAAAGGTTCAGGCTTGTGCATATACCCTTTAGATGTATGGTGAAAATCGAATTCCTTGCACAATTCCCAGTGCATTACCTTCCCACCGAGTCATGCCTAGTCTTGTACTCTCTTTGAGCTAGTTTGATTATTATCATTATTATTACTATTACTAGTACAAAATAAAAAAAAACACCTTCCGGGCGATGGAAAAATAGATTTTTGAAACATATTGCCTGAGGGGTGGGAGTAAAAAAATTCAATGTCAGCGAGTTTGTACCCTAAGTAAGTAAAATCATCAAATTCATTAAAGGATTAAAAAATAAAACAATTTGAAATGTAAACTTTAAATATGTATTAAAATAAAACAAACTATATATAGATATATAATACCATTCATATATTTATTAAAACTTGTTTTAAAAAACAATGAGGATTGTCTAATGTTGCATGTCCAAATTTTGTATGTATCTATTCTATGTTATGACGATTTTTGGTAATGTGACGTAAGCAGTGACGTAGTTTTTGTTACAGACAAAAACCGGAAGCAAATCTCCATTATTATTATTATTATTATTATTATTATTATTAAATCATTTTTTTTTTTCGTAGAGAAAAATTGGCTTTTCGAACGGCTAAGGCGGAAAGATGAAACAATAACTAACAAAAAGACAAGGGCAGATAACTTTTTATCACTTTCCAAGGGCAGGTAACTCGTATAGTAGTATAATCCCGACACTGCTATATATCTATTCAATATGTCCAATCTCCTTTTCTTAAAACTTTATCACAACTTTTTGATCAATAAAATCTTCGAACTTCTTCCTGTTTGAATGTTCGATGAAATAATAATAAGAGAAACAAAGTAGAAATGTTCCACACACAAAGAAATATCGACCTTCTTCAGAGTAAACTTGAACACTTTCTTCACGTGATTTTTTAAAAAAGTTATTTTTTCGAACATTTCAAAAATTCTCCGCGTTCCAACAAATTTTATTTTAAAAAGTAAGGATTCACTCTGAAGAATGTCGATATTTCTTTGTGTGCGGAACATTTCTACATTTTTTCTATTATTATTATTATTATTATTATTATTATTATTATTATTATTATTTCATTTCATTTTGTTATTTAAAAATAATAATAGATAGAACAATGTCCACATGGATAAACTGCTGACCGAAACACGTGTAACTTAAATTAATTAAAATATCCTATTTTATCCAGTCAATACTTTCTTTCCATTATTTCTCTTTTCAACATACCTTCGGATTCACTTCCATTTTCATTTTACACACACACACACACACACACACACACACACACACACACACATATATATATATATATATATATATATATATATATATATATCAAGTCTTCGATTGGTCGGTGTGACAAGCCAAGGTGTCCATTCAATTCTGTGTGGTCATGCAATGGACACAGGAGTCAAGGGGTATTTAAAAAAAAGTCTTTTGAAATTAGAACCAGAAATTACATTATCGAACGTAAGTTATTTATTTTTTTTTATTTTTTTTACAAGGATCTTTCCCAGCACAAAGAAAACTTTGATCTCTTTTGTAGACTTGTTACATAAAAAGACTTTTGAAGGTCTCTCTACCTTCCATGTGAATTTTCAACTTCAGTTAGACCCAAAATTGCCAATAAAACAAACAAGCAAACAACAACAACAAAAAACAGTTACAATGTGTCAGACGATTTTCTTTTCTTGTTAATTTTTTTCTTAAACGTGAAGTGTCCAAAGAAAAGATGCCTTGTGATTTTTCCTTAAAAAAAAAAAATAAAAAAATAAAAAAAAAAGATGGCGGCGAAAAAGATTAAAAAGACAAAAAAAAATAAATAAGAATACATGAACAATAGATTAAGAAAAGAGAAACTTCTTTGCAACAGTATATACTGTCAAAAAGCCAATCGGGTATATAAATATATATGTATATATATATATATATATATATATATATATATATATATATATATTAAGAAGGAATGAAAAAAACACAGGTTTAAATGAGTTAAGTGGTGAGTTTATTGGCCGACGCTGCAGTGTTTCGATCTATTAATTAGATCATCTTCAGGGCATTTGTTGGTATATGGATACCTTCCATGTCTATATTCTATGGTATAATTTTATTTCCCTCAAAAAGAAAACCCAAAAAGACTGACTTCGGCACTGAAAATGTGACATGCGTTGTCTGTTTTATACCTGTTACCTTCAAGAAATAAATGCTGTACGTAGTCATACAATTGCTTGAATAAAAAAAATCAAAAGACTGACTTCGGCACTGAAAATGTGACACCTATTACCTTCAAGGAAAAAATGGCGTAGGTAAGGCCAGGAATCCAGGACAACAACATGTTTATAGACCCTATAATTCTTTTAAAATAATTATTTACAGTTATTTGGTTGTCATACAATTGCTTGAAAAAAAGAAAAAAAGAATACAATAAGAATAGATTAAGAAAAAAGAAACTTCTTTACAACTGTATATACTGTTAAAAGGGACTCGCGTATATATATATATATATATATATATATATATATATGTGTGTGTGTGTGTGTGTGTGTGTGTGTGTGTGAGTACGTAAATAAACACTGTGTTTATTTGATATGGCTTTTAACCGACAATTTTTGGAGGATATGTGCTTAATTGAAGTCATACCTAATTTTTGAAAATTAATTAGTTAATAATTAATGAATTTAGGTGGGTATATAGTAGATATTGTGGATGATTAATATATCAAGTTATATATTGATATATCAAGTTGTTTAAAAGCTTAAAAATGTTTTAATTAAAAAAATTGTTTAAATGATAATTTACAGTTATTTGGTAGCCATAAGATTTCTTGTTTATTTACTTGAATGAAAAATCAAAAGACTGACTTCGGCACTGAAAATGTGACACCTATTACCTCCAAGGAAAAACATGGCGTAGGTAAGGGCAGCAATCCGGGACAACAAAATGTATATAGACCCTATAATTGTTTCCAAATAATTATTTAGTTATTTGGTAGTCATACAATTGTTTGAAAAAAATATAAAAAGACTGACTTCGGCACTGAAAATATGACACCTATTACCTTCAAGGAAAACAAATGGTGTAGATAAGGACAGGAATCCGGGAACAAAATGTTTATAGACCCTATAATTCTTTAAAAATAATTATTTACAGTTATTTGGTAGTCATACAATTGCTTGAATAAAAAAAAATCAAAAGACTGACTTCGGCACTGAAAATGTGACACCTATTACCTTCAAGGGAAAAAAATGGCGTAGGTAACGACAGGAATCCGGGACAACAAAATGTTTATAGACCCTATAATTCTTTAAAAATAATTATTTACAGTTATTTGGTAGTCATACAATTGCGTGAAAAAAATATCAAAAGACTGACTTCGGCACTGAAAATGTGACACCTATTACCTTCAAGGGAAAAAAATGGCGTAGGTAAGGGCAGGAATCCGGGACAACAAAATGTTTATAGAATTGCTTGAAAAAAATATCAAAAGACTGACTTCGGCACTGAAAATGTGACACCTATTACCATCAAGGAAAAAGTAACGGCAGGAATTCGGGAAAATAAAAAAAAAATCAAAAGAGACTTCGGCACTGAAAATGTGATGGCGTAGGTAACGACAGGAATCCGGGACAACAAAATGTTTATAGACCCTATAATTCTTTAAAATAATTATTTACAGTTATTTGGTAGTCATACAATTGCGTGAAAAAAATATCAAAAGACTGACTTCGGCACTGAAAATGTGGAAAAAAAATGGCGTAGGTAAGGGCAGGAATCCGGGACAACAAAATGTTTATAGACCCTATAATTCTTTAAAAATAATTATTTACAATTATTTGGTAGTCATACAAATGCTTGAAAAAAATTAAACAGACTGACTTCGGCACTGAAAATATGACATGCGGTAAAACCAGACAATCAATCCACTTCCTTATCTCTAAGATTGCGAATGTATCGGGACCTTAGATCACCAGGGAAAGGGTTAAGGTTGTGTACAAAAGCCAGCTGTACTCTTTAAATTCTAATGGTTTTATTCCGTTTAAGAAAATCCCCGCAATTATAACGAATTGGAGAACGCCCAGTGCAGAGTCATTGCGTACGCCGAGTTCACGGTGAGAGCACGGCCCAGCCATTATTAGCGGTACCACAAAGAAAGGTCCTTTCTTTTTGTTTGTTTCTTCCACTCACACCAAGATCAACATCAAAGACCGAGGCGGCAAAACTCAGACTTGACAGGATCACACCAATGGGAAGATATACGCTGCTAAAAAAATAGAGGTCGGGTGGGGTGGTGTGGGTGTGTGGAGCGCTACCTCACCACTCTCTTCTTTTTCCTCGTCTGCCCAAAAGCTGCGTGCTTAGAATAAACCCAGAGATTTTCTCAAGAAATCACGTCCAGTCCATTGTATTTCGCTGGGCAGAATCAAAAGTTATGCACCAGGGAATTTAGTCACTTTTTTTGGTATTCCTGCCTATTTTCTCTGAGGGAAATCTTAAAATGGTGACAAGGTCGCTGGATACTCATGAGATATGGGGAAGGAAGGGCGTAAAACAAACCTGTTAACAAAAATAGTTTTAAAAAATGGTACTGCTGGTGGCAGCGACAAGGGGTGTAAACCCCGAAATCAAATCCAGTGCTGGAGCCCCTAAGGTGGTGTGATGCTAAACTTCACCGTTATCCAGCAACTCCTGAGAAACTGTCGTTGCCAAATCGCATTGTTTTTTGGGTGGGTGTGGAGGTTTGTCTTTCTTTTGGACTACAACGGTAGTGTAAAGAGAATGACCTACTGCTTGGGTGACAGCTCATCCTCCATAACAAACCGCCCAGGCTACAAGGTTTCGGGTTTTAATCCTGTCCCGGGTATAATCGCATGAATGCGCCCTGGCCTGCTGCCCTAAAAAGCTCTAAGCGGTGCCTGCTCAAAATCCAGCTCGCGCTATTTATTTATTTAAAAATACGCAACAGTTTTTTTTTAAAATTAAAATGAAATGAAAATACCGATAAAAAAAGATATTTTTTAAATAAGAAATAACGTGATATTTTTTTTTTTTAACTAAAATAAAAAAGAATATCTAAATAATCTGATTTTTCAGTTATTTGTGTTTGTTTAATATCTTGATTGCTTTTTTTTTTCTTTTTTTTTGTTTTTTTTACATTTGTTTGGTTAAATAATGTATTCAAAACATCTTCAAACCGCTAAAACTATTTCAAAGTTAAGATATTTTAAAGGTAAGATATTAACATTTACTTATCAAGAAAAGACTTATCGCTTTCATGTCCCATTAACTTTTGGGTTTTTTTAGGGAAGGAGACCAGGAGACATTTATGCGATATGCAACCCGGTCCCCACAAACTTTAATCTTTTAAAAATTTATTTTACTTTTATTCAATTTTTAGATGAAGTGTTTTATAATAATAATAATAATAATAATAATAATAATAATAATAATAATAATAATAATAGAAGGTGATGGTCGTACCAAATGTAATTGGTACCTTTGGATCGGTTCCTAAAGCTCTGGAAAAGAATTTGGAAGAATTAGAAATCAGAGGAAGAATCGAAACCATCCAAACTACAGCATTGTTAAGATCGGCTAGAAATAACAGAAGAGTTATCGAGACCTGGTGATACTTACTGTCATTCAGCCTCCAGTGAACCACCGCCTACGGCATGTGTGAAAAAATGCCATGATCTACACAGAATAATGCCATAAGGACAAAATATATCAAAGCAAAAATTGATAAGACCCAACAAAATAGTAAATGTAGACTATGCGGTAATAGAAATGAGACTGTAAACCATGCACTAAGCGAATGTAGCAAACTAGCACAACGGGAGTACAAAACTAGGCACGACTGGGTTGGAAAGGTGATTCACTGGGAATTATGCAAAAAATTAAATTTTGACCATACAACAAAATTTTATATGCATAAACCAGAATTTGTTTTTGAGAACGAAACGCATAAAAGTCTCTGGGACTTTGAGATAAAAACCAGCAAGAAGACCAGACCTAGTGTTGATTAACAAAAAAGAAAGAACTTGTCAGCTGGTGGATCACAGGGTGAAGCTGAAAGAAAATGAAAAAATTGACAAATACCTGGACATTGCCAGAGAACTAAAAAAGTTATGGGATATGAAAGTCAAAGTTATACCAATTGTAGTTGGTGCACTTGGAAAGGTCCCAAAAAGATTGGAAAAAAACTTTGGAAAATCTGGAGAATCGAGACCATCCAGAATACTGCATTGCTGCAATCTGCCAGAATACTCAGAAGAGTCCTGGAGACCTGAGGAGACTTGTTGTCACTCAGACTCCAGTGAAAGGCCATCAGCTAACGCTGATTTGAAAAACTCCAAAGGAGTGAATAATAATTTAATGATAATGATAATTTAGTGATTACTAATTCTTACCTTTTTTTTCTGTTTCTTTTCCAGGTGTGTGGAAATTTGAATTTGGCAAAGCTTCTGTTGAGTTCCAAGGGATTAAATTATTGGATATTCCAAGAACTGGAAATCAGAGCAAGAATTGAGACCATCCAGACAACAGCATTGCTGAAATCAGTTAGAATACTCAGAAGAGTTCTGGAGACCTGAGGATACTTGTTGGTACTCAGAGTCTACTGAAAGACCACGAGCTAACGCTAGTGTGAAAAACTCACAGGAGAAATATAATAATTGAATTATCATACTGTGATATATCCATGGGCCCTACTAGTATATACATATGGTGATTGCCACTTCTTCACAGAATAAGGCCATTTCTACAAGTTCGGCTGTGAGTGCGCAGTGCCCAGGCGTTCAGCTTTGTTTTTATTCACTGTCATACATATGAACCTCTTCCCCGATTTCCTCTTGTATGCGACCGTACATGACTGAGAAACCCAGTCTTTGACATGCAGGCCCTGCCACATGCGTAACATATATACTCCGGGTTAAATGTAGGAAATGTGTCCATGACGTCCGTCATGTGCCAATTGCGTAGAGACCGCTTCAGGATGGAGTGTTCGAGCCGTCTTACCTCAACCCCCTTGCAGCTATCATAGACACGTTTTCTCCAAGCCACATGATTCGTAGCTATTCTCTCTCACTCATGAACGTTTATGTTGAGAGTTTTGATGTTGTTGTTGATAGCATCCCTAAAACGCTTTTGGGGCTTGTGCCTCGGACGCTTCCCACATTGCAGTTCTCTGTAGAATAATTGCCGTCTTGGATTCTGGCAAGATGCCCAGCCCAGCGCATCTGGTTTCGTATAATGCGCATTTCTATGCTGGACGCATTGGCTTGTTGCAGGACTTCAGCGTCTGACGTGAGGGATTGCCAGCCTGCGTTTACTATCTTTCTGAGACATGTCTGATGAAATCTCCCCAAGAAATTACGCCCAACCCATCGTATTTTGCTGAGCAGAGTCAAAAGTTATGTACAAAGAAATTCAACAACCTTTTGGTTGGTTGGTTGGTTGGTTGGATTTTAAGGCATGTTAACCGTTAATGGGCTATTTTATGGCCAGGATGTTTGTATTATCCATTCTTATGGGTATTCCAAAAAAATTGATCTTGAATCTTTAAATACATATTAAAAAAAAAGAGTGGGTCCGGGAGTAATGGCAACTAAAGTGTACTCTAAGCTGCAAAATTGAAACTTCACCATTAGATACAGTTTAGCGTCATACCCAGGATACTAAAAAACCTCAGCCTCCACCTCCTGTACATATATGATAAAAGGGTTGGCGGTTTGCCATGAGGGCAATAGGGTCGGGACAATCATATATGTGCTATGACTTGATATAACCAATCTATTGACCAGAGTCGGCTTCTCCGAATGTCCGCCCGTCTAGCCTAAGTAAGAACCAAAGTGAAGTGTTTCATGTCATGGATTGCTCAGTCGGTGTGCCCTCCAGATTTCTTCAAGTGTTTCTGGTCAAACTCGGCAACCTTCTGGTCAAACTCGAGTTTGACAGGAAACACCTGAAGAAGACCGAAGAACACATCGGTCGAAACATTGTGCATATAACAATAAAGATGAAGGCAAGCGTACGAAAAGTCCAAATTGATACAAATTATCAAGCCTCATCAGAAAAATTCAGGAAAATAATACTACTCTTCTACAAGGATTGTACAGTATTAGTTGGTAAATATGTATGTATACACTTAACTGCATGATGACTCTAGACTACCAAGTCCAGTCGGCTGGGACTAGAAATGGAAAAAAAATTGTTTATAAAAACTGTTAAAGAAAACTTTCTAACAAACTATCGCTTATAAAAAGAATTTGAACTTTACCCTATAAACTTATCCCTTAAACTGATTTCCAATCCTCTTTGAAACAAACAACTGCAAACAGCATATTCTGAAAATCAATAAAAATCCTTGAAAAAAGACATGCCAATAAATTTGAGCATCCCTCACAATCTACCGCTTGGTATAAAATAACCCTGGGTGAGTTGACATGCCGATAAAATC
>CM042166.1:38233552-38238552 GCA_023376005.1 Doryteuthis pealeii | reverse complement strand
TAATATGAGTAGCACAGGTATCTGTGCGGTAAAGTGAGGAGCTGATGGTAAGTGCGGCGCTCCACTTCAGACGCCAAAACAATCTATTTGGTCTAGCGCTAGTGAAAAGGGGATAGACTCCCTCACTGCCAGGCTTATACCGAGTTTAGTCCTCTCCCTCGACTTTACACTAAACCAATCACAAGATTCCTGGTTCGATACCGGCCCTCGTCAAGTAAGAGTATGAATAGCACAGAGATCAGTGCAGTAAAGTGAGGAGCTGGTGGTAAGTGCGGCGCCTCACTTCAGAGGCCAAAACAGTCTAATTGGTCTACCACTTGTGAAAAGGGGACAGACTCCCTCGCTGCACGGTTCATACCGGACTCACACAGGGCTACTCCCTTGTCTTTACCCTAACCATCCACAAAAATAACAGTTTATCAGTATACAGCAATTGAATTATTAATAATTATCCATAATAATCCTCCTGTCTCATGATCGGTGAAAAATAAAACAAATATTGTTGAGTTAGAAATACTTTTAACCATTTTGTATTATAATTTGTTTTTGCCTACCATGCTGGGTTCTAATATTGTGTTTAGCCAAAAACAATTTGTTCAAACAGTGCGGGAATATTTATTATTTCTTTAAAGAATTTGTTTGGTATCTTTGACAAATGATATATCAACCTTCGTGGGTTATTCAATGCTAGATGGCTACAGTGGTCAGTGGCGTTTTTGGGGTCAGGGGTGTTGATTTCTCGGCCCGCCTTTGATGATCAGCTCATCTCTTGATTGGCTGCATTGGAATTGGCTGGAGTCAGGGATGTTGATTTCTCGGCCTGCCTTTCAAGTTCAGCTCCCCTCTTGATTGGTTGTGTTGCAATTGACTGGAGTCAAGGGTGTTGATTTTCTCGGCCTGCCTTTGATGATCAGCTGTCTTCCTACCCACTTCATTGGTGGGGTTGGGATGTAGACATGTAGATCGTTGGTGCGGAGGGTGTTGAAGTATTTGTTAGCGTTTCAGTTAATATATATATATATATATATATATATATAATATATATATATATATATATATTTACTTCCACTTTTTCTACATTATATATATATATATATATATATATATATATATATATATAAAGATAAAGTGGAAGTAAATCCGACAATATGTAATATAGTAAAAATTGAAAAAAACACATTTGAAGATCAACAAAAGCAGCCACACACCAAAAGCAGAGGCTGGCAGACTTTTTGTTTTCATTAATAATTTATTTTTTCCTTAAACCAACGAAAGTACTGATGATGGTTTATTACAACAGACCGAAACACTGCAGCGTAGGCTTATTAAACATCTTTTGTTAATGAATCTTGTGTTTTTTTCCCAATTTTTCCAATATTATATATTGGGTTGATTTCGCAGGGATTGTTCGCTATGTACCGGCGGCCGAACGGATATGGTCTCTGACTATGCCTGTGAAGTCCCGGTTTCGATTCCTGTCGGAGGGGAGTCGTTGGTATACATCGCTGAAGAGACTTGGTGGGGTCGAAACGGTCTGTGCGGTGTTCTACATAGCGAGCCATCCTTTGCGGGATTTGCTTGTCAAGATTATTTTCTATAATTATCGAATCTTATTCGATACATGCATTTGTAATTGCCTTCAAGCAGAAAATATAAATAATAATTTATTCAACTTGCTTCTATAAAAAAAAAAAAAACAAACATCCAAAAATCTTATTCACTTCGCCGAAGAGCTAACGGCCGGGTTTGTTTACTAAATAAAAAACGTCCACTTGCCTGCTATGGCAGGGGCGTGTAATAGTAGTATCATCATTGACAGGGTTGATTTCGCAGGGATTGTTCGCTATGTACCGGCGGCCGAACGGATATGGTCTCTGACTATGCCTGTGAAGTCCCGGTTTCGATTCCTGTCGGAGGGGAGTCGTTGGTATACATCGCTGAAGAGACTTGGTGGGGTCGAAACGGTCTGTGCGGTGTTCTACATAGCGAGCCATCCTTTGCGGGATTTGCTTGTCAAGATTATTTTCTATAATTATCGAATCTTATTCGATACATGCATTTGTAATTGCCTTCAAGCAGAAATATAAATAATATATATATATATATATATATATATATATATATATATAAAGTAATTGGTAATTTGATTGAAGCATTGTTAAGTATGTTATAATATATTAATGATTTGAAGGCAATTACAATGCATATAAAAATAAAACGAAAAGATGTTTTTTTGTCTTAT
Organism: Doryteuthis pealeii; assembly: GCA_023376005.1. NCBI lineage: Eukaryota > Metazoa > Mollusca > Cephalopoda > Myopsida > Loliginidae > Doryteuthis > Doryteuthis pealeii. The sequence goes on along the minus strand of CM042166.1, from coordinate 38,236,310 downwards.
CGATTTCAAAGCAAAAAATTATCTTCAGAGACGGTTATCAGAAATGTACGTGTTTCAGTCTTTTTTTTTATGGTTATATTTTTTTCTTTCTTTTGTTTTGTTCTCTTCTTCTTTTTTTTCTTTCTCCTCCTTTCTTTTTTTCTTTATGTTATGAAGGAAATGGGCAAATAACTGTAATTTCTTATTTTTGGAATATCTGTTGAGAATGAATGTTTGAATTTTCATGTATGTATATGTATCCAGTATTGTCTGGTTACCTTCCGGTGTGTGTGTGTGTGTGTGTGTGTGTGAGAGAGAGTGTTTGTATGGTGTCCTACTTTTTTGCAAGGGGCCCAGTTGATGCATTCTTGACCCTATGAAAATGATAGAATTTACAGGGAGGCCATTGGAAGTTTTATTCCAATTATCAAATGCACATAATGCTCGTTCTGCTGACCCAGATTTACCACTTAAAGTCGGGCGTATCAATTAGTTTGGGTGGGGGCAGTCTCTTTATAAACCCCGCCATTGATTGGTATGTCAAACCTTGTTGGATTATTTTATGCCAAATTCAGTTGAATAATTTCGGGGTCCAATTATAGAAGTTATGAAAATGGAAATTAACATTTATTTTAAACTGTTAAGCACTTGATAGTTAGTTGGGGAGAGTTCTGTGTATATAGTTTATTTATTTGATAATACGAAAACACTTAAACTATGTTTCTAATTATAGATGGTTGGAAAATGGAAGTTAACATTCATTTTAAACTGTTAACCATTTGGTACTTAATTAAAAGAAAGTTTTGTATCTATAGTTTATTTATTTGGTAATACGGAAACAATTAATAAACTATGTTTCCAATTATAGATGGTTGGAAAAGTGAACTTAACATTCATCTTAAACAGTTAAACACTCTATACGGAGCAGCTATATCAATGTTTTATGAGTTTATGTATTAATTAAGGTTATAACCATTTTCATTTCATTTTAGATGAGCCAGTTCAGTGTTCCCTACCAATAACCTGCACTTGTAGGTGCTTTAGTCTTGAAACATTTTAGATTATAAAGAAATTACAAGGGTGATATATTTTACATCTTATTATAGTGGAGATTGTGTGTTTGTTTGTCTGTAACCGAAACTGTATTACTACTCATGTCACAATTCCCTTAGTTATTTACATCACATTCTCCATGATTTTATTTTTATTTAAACCTCAATTATTAATAAAATTGTTTTACATTATTAATGCTGTTGACCATATCTACATACTAATAACATGCAATTATATTTATATATACAACAAAATAGCGGTTTACAGTGTGAACGGGAAGGCTAATTTGCATATTGATATTAAAAATTTGATTTTAATAAATATGTGCTTAGTATTATTGATTTCTAATTTTTTGGTTTTTATCTTAATGAATGTGATCAAAAATCTCGGGGATGAATCTTAAAAGAAATCCATTAACAAGAAGAAATAATTGTAATTTTATTCTTTACTTCCTATTTTCACTAAAGAGTTAAATTAGGAAAATTTACCAATGAAAGATGGGAGTAATGGAAAATGATGTAAGATTTAGTTTCAAAGTTGTTCTAATTTTCAATCATACCCCCTCTGTTCCAAATCTTTTTATCTGCATTTTATTCAGTTTCATTAGCCTTTCTAATTTAATATGATATTTTATTATATTAAAACTTGAATACTTGCACCCGGAGGGTGCATATATTTGCTAGTACAAATAAAACATGGAGCACTGAATGAAAATTCAAGACCAAGTTGTTGGAACTTAACAAGATTTTATTTAATACAGGGTAGAGAATGCTCCTACCCTAAAGTGTCTTTATAGCTGACGCTTGTGTATCAGTGTCCAGTCAGCACGAATCTTAATCTAAAAGTGTCATGGCGGAAACCCCACTTCCGGGTTCCCACAATGCAAATTTCAAAAAAGGCTACTGTCCCCTGCTGACCAAGGGAAGTAACTATAATAAGTAAATACGAGTAACAAACAGAGGGTAATCTCAAAGGAAAAGACTCAAATATATTTAGAAATCACAAACGTTTATTGTTAATGTTTATATCACTTTAGTGGTTAAGATTCCTGGCTTTCACCCGGGCGGCCCGGGTTCGATTGCCGGTGTGGGAACGTATCTTTTAAGGGCCGGGTTAGCTCAGTCGGTAGAGGGTTCGCCTAGAATCCACAAGGTTTCTAGTTCGATACTGGTCCTCGCCAACTCAGCGTATGAGTAGCACAGGGATCTGTACGGTAAAGTAAGGAGCTGATGGTTGGTGTGGCACTCTACCCTAGACGCCAAAACAATCTCTTTGGTCTAGCTCTAGGAAAGGGGATAGACTCCTTCGCTGATTGGCTGATACCGACTTTAGGCCACCTCGACGACTTAACTTTTAAAGTTTCAACTTGTATTTATTTTTCTACATAATCACTAGGCAAGCACTGGGTAAGCACTCCATACTCAGTTGCAATAGGAATAAGTTCAAGTGCCAGTGTATCAGAAAAGTTTACGGCACTCTTGAAATTTTTCGACCGTAATGGCGGTGTCAAGTAAATTCTTATACCTTAAGAAAATAAGACCATTAAGCAATAGATAGGTTTGAACAATGTGTTATATACCCATGTTGCAGGTATATAAACAATGAGTTCTTTTGTGTCAGACAGAGAGAGAGAGAGAGAGAGAGAGAGAGAGAGAGAGAGAGAGAGAGAGAGAGAGAGAGAGTATCAGAAGCATCAGAGAGAGATATCAGAGAGATACATATAACT
>CM042166.1:38191052-38228552 GCA_023376005.1 Doryteuthis pealeii | reverse complement strand
AGAGTCCCATCTATGGATTTAATTATATTTTCTTTAAAAAAATTTTATTTAAAAAATGAGTTTAAAAAGATCTTTTTTTTTTAAATACATTCAATAACGAATAAAACAAAACATCTTCAGCATCATCATCATCATTATCATCATTTCGCACATGCAGCAGGGATATCCATGACAATCTCTCGCCAACCTTTCCTATCATTCATTGCACCTGGGAGGTCCTCTGCAGAGCAACCAGCATCTTCGCATAGCTGGTCAATTTAGGTCCTTGCTGGGCGCCCCACACTTGCATTTCCATGTGTTGGCTTCTACTGGAGAACGTCGCTTATAAGCTCATCCTTGCTTCTCCAGCAGTGTCCTGCATGCCTTGTCCGTCTCACTAGATAGTTTGTGAGATGGGGGCGGGGGGCAAGTGATCGTACAGCTGCTTCCTTGTGGGGTGCTGTTTCCACGATTTGTTCAAGACTGCACGCAACATTCTTGTGCAGCTCCCATCTAGCTTATTCTCAAGACGCTTCGTTAGGGTCCAGGTGGTGCAGCCATACAGCAGCATTGATGCAACCACAGCCTGGAAAAACTGTCGCTTTAGCTTGTCAGAGAGATCGGACCTCCATATGACTGATAATCTATTTGTAGCCGACCATGCCTTTGCTATTCGTGTATTAACATAGCTCTCTGTGGATGAGATATCACCACCCAAGTACGTGAATTGTTCTACTGGCTTAAGAGGCTTGCCGTTGAGTGTGGAGATGTTTCCTTTCTTTTTGAAACTCATGAACTCTATTTTACCGGAGTTCACATAGAGGCCGATATTCTTTGCTGCCTCCTCCAAGCTACGTACTAGTGACTCAGCCTGTGCAGGTGTATCTGCAAGAAGTGCAAGGTCATCAGCATAGTCTGCATCGACATACCGTAAAATCCATCCATCCAACCAACCAACTACTCGATCTCCTTGCACCGGACGAAGTGAATCAACACTGAGTACTATTTATCATGTTCCAATTCTGGAGCTTTGGGGAGTGTGAAGTACCCCTTCATCACCATTACTCCCAGGCCCACACTCACCCATCGGTATTTATCATGTTATGAGTTGGTAACTTTTAGTTGTTGACTAAGAACATTTAAGATTAACTCCAGTTCAGATTGGGTGTAGAGTAACGAGTGCAAAGAGAGAGAGAGAGAGAGAGAGAGAGAGAGAGAGAGAGAGAGAGAGAGAGAGAGAGAGAGGAGTGGGGGACTCTAATGGTGTTTTGGCAAAACAACATCTTTTTATCAGATTTGTGAACACAATTAGAATTAGAGAAAATGCATTCGGAAGGATTGGGAGGGGAGGGGTTGGCTTTTGATTTTGTTTTGTTGTCTTTTTTGGGTTTTTTTTGGTTATTTTTTGTCTATTTCGATGTGTGTGTCCTTATCACTGACTTTGTTAACACATTTTCACTCACCTCGACACATTTAACTTTTTTTTCTTTTCTTTGTTTTTTTTTTTTTCTTTGGTGTTATCTTTTGAGATTCTTTGCTCTCTTCTTTTTTGTTCATTTTTATTTGTGCCTTTCTTTCTTTTTTCCTTTTCTGCATCGTATCTTTGTTCTTTTTTCTTTCTTTTCCTTTTTTCTATTTTTTTCTTCCTTTTTTGTTGTTTTTCTTTAGTGTTGCCTTTCGTGATTCTTTCCTTTTATTTTTCATTTTGTCTTTCTTCCTTTCTTTGCATTGTATCTTTGTTTTTTCTTTGTTTTTTTTTATTTTTATTTTTGTCTTTCTTTCTTTCTTTCTTTTTTCCTCGTATCTTTGTTATTTTTCTTTCTTTTTTTCTATTTTTTGTTCCTTTTTTGTTGTTTTTCTTTGGTGTTGCCTTTCGTGATTCTTTCCTTTCATTTTTCATTTTGTCTTTCTTTCTTTCTTTCTTACTTTCTTTCTTTCTTTCTTTCTTTGCATTGTATCTTTGTTTTTTTTTCTTTTTTTTTCTTTCTTTCTATTTTTTCTTTCTCTTTTGTCATTTTTCTTTAGAGTTATCTTTTGTGATTCTTTGCTATCTTTCTCTTTTTCATTTTTCTTTCTTTCTTTCTTTCTTTCTTTCTTTCTCTTGCATCGTATCTTTGTTCTTTTTTCTTTCTTTCATTCATTTTTTCTTTTTTCATTCTTTCTATTTTTTCTTTCTTTTTACTTTTTCTTTCTTTTCTTTTCTTTTTTGGTTTTCGTTTTTTGTGCTTTCATTTTTGCTTCTTTTTATTTCTTTTTTACTTTTTTCTTTTTTCTTTGCTTCCTATCTTCCTTTATTTTTCTTTTTCTTTTTTTTTCTTTTTTCTTTCGTTTTATCTTTATTTCTATTTTTGCTGACTATCCTTTCTTTCTTTTTTATTTTCTTTCTTTTTTTTCTAATTCGCTGACAATTTTTTCCTCTTTTTTTCTTTTTAAATTTTTCTTTCTTTTCTGTGCTTTCTTTCTTTTTTCTTTTTTTCTTCTTTATCTTTTTTTTCTTTCATTTTTTCCTTTTCTGCTTCTAATTTTTCTTTCTTTTTAATTCATTCCTCTATCTATCTGTCTATTTATCTATCTACTTTTTACATCCTTCTGTTTTCTTCCTCTTTTATTTTCTTTCATTTTTCTTCCCTTTCTCGTTTTTTCTCAGTATTAATCAACATGAATCCACAAGAAAAACTCTCTTTTATTGTAGAATTTGGCCAACTTAAGCATTTTATCTGTGGCAAAATATCACTAGAATTATGGCAACGAACAGTATTATTTAACTAGCTTAAAAGCCGCCATATCGGTGGCAATTAAGCTAGTAAGTTTATGATAATAAAAAAATGATGAAATCCAGCGTGGAACAGAATAATGAGGAAAACTTCTGACTCACTCTCTACTGAAACAAGTCACAACTTATATATATAAATTTTCTGTATGTTTGTATATGTGTTTGTACAATTACAGAGTGCACGTTTACAAAGGAAAATTGGTGGAGAGGTGCAAAGACCAAAGTTCAATAAAATCCACAACCCTATTTTTTGGTCGAGAGAATTAAAAAAAAATTTACCACTCATTTTGCATAATGAAAATATAAGGGAATAAATGGATGATATATTAAAAATGATTAAAAGATAAAACAAGATGATAAAGGATAAAACATGACAAAGAAAGAAAAAAGAAAGAAAAAGAAAGAAAAACGAACATATCATTTTTCTTTTTTTTCTTCTTTTTTTTCTTTCTTTCTTTCTTTGTCATTTTCTTTTTTTTTCTTTTTGAAACGGTATATCTTTCTACATAGGTTTTTCCTTTCTACATCTTTTTCCATCCTCTCTCATTATTTCTTTCTTTCTTTACTAAAAAACTTTCTTTCTTTACTAAAAAACTTTCTTTCCTTTTTCTTCTTTCTTATTTCACATTTTCTTTCTATTTATTTTCTTGTGCTCTTTTCTTTCTTTCTTTCTTTCTCTCTCTCTTTCTTTCTTTCTTTCTTTCTTTTTTAAATCTTCCTTTTCTTTTTTTTCTTCTCTCAATCTTTCTCTTTTTACTTTTTTCTTTTTAAAACCATTTCAATTTTCATTCTTTCTTTTTTCTTTCTTTTTCTTTCTTTCTTTGTTTCGTTATTACTTTTCTAAATCCTTTTCTTGTTCTTTCTTTCTTTCTTTCTTTCTTTCTTTTTTAAATCTTCCTTTTCTTGTTTTTTTCTTTTCTCAATCTTTCTTTTTTTACTTACTTTCTTATTTAAACCATTTCAATTTTCATTCTTTCTTTTTCTTTCTTTCTTTCTTTCTTTCTTTTTCTTTCTTTCTTTGTTTCTTTTTAAAATCTTTTCTTGTCTTTTTTCTTTTTTTTCTTTCTTTTTTTACTTTCTTTCTTTTTAAAACCATTTCAATTTCCATTCTTTCTTTTTCTTTGTTTCTTTATTTCTTTATTACTTTTCTAAACCCTTTTTCTTTCTTTCTTTCTTTCTTTCTTTCTTTCTTTCTTTTTTGAATCTTCCTTTTCTTGTTTTTTTCTTTTCTCAATCTTTCTTTTATTACTTTCTTCGTTTTTAAAACCATTTCAATTTTCAGTCTTTCTTTTTTATTTATTTATTTATTTATTTTTCTTTCTTTCTTTCTTTCTTTCTTTTCTTTCTTTCTTTCTTTCTTTTTCTTTCTTTCTTTATTACTTTTCTAAATCCTTTTCTTTCTTGCTTTCTTTCCTTCTTTTTCTTTCTGTCTTTCTTACCCCAACTGGCCTTCCACAGCATTTCATTAGAATCTCATTATCTATCCTTAAACCATTTTATTTTTATTTCTTATATTTGTTCCTCGTTTAGGCGTTCACCGTACTGACATCACTCCCCCTCCCTCTCTCCCCCCCTCTCTCTCTTTCTCTTTCTGCTATCCATTCCGTGAATCTTTTGTTATGAGTTGCACACATCATTTTGGCGCCAAAAAGTATTTAGTACGGACTCCCATTTTCTGATGAGTCAGTTGAAAGTCAGGTAAGGTCATCCGATAAGGAAACGGGGAGATGCCGAAAAGCAAAGAGACATTTTTTTTCAATTCCTAAACCCATTGCTCGGCACAAGAACTCTTTGTCCAAAGAAATAAGATTTTTCTTCATTTTCCGTTTTTTTGGGGGGTGGGGTGAGGTGGCTGTCTTTATTTTTTGTTCTTTTTTTAAAAAAATCATTATATTCATCAGATTTATTTACTGTACCTAAACTTCTTAAGCAGCAATGAATAAACGAACCTTCATTAATTTTTAAAAATAATTCTTGACGTTTTTGAAGGGTTTATTGCCCGAATTTAATGTTCAGTGTCGAGTTTGTTGTAGACAGTTGGATTTGACACCAGAGAAAGTCGGGATCCAGAAAGAATTCATAAAGTTTACCCCCCCCCCCACCGCGCACAATAAATAAATAAATAAATAAATAAATAACGGGACCTTGTTTGATAATAATTATAATATTACTTTTGTAGAACATAACTTATATAACATAATATTCTTCTTTAACTGTTATGTGAAAACAACATTTTTATGTAATAGAAATTAATAATAATAGCAGGATAGTGAAAGTGATACCAATTGTAGTTGGTGCACTTGGAACAGTCCCAAAAGGATTAGAAAAGGTGTTGGAAAGTTTGGATATCAGAGGAAGGAGTGAAACCATTCAGAACACTGCACTGCTGCAATCTGCCAGAATACTCAGAAGAGTCCTGGAGACCTGAGGAGACTTGCTGTCACTCAGACTCCAGTGAAAGACCATCAGCTAACACTGATTGAAAACTCAAAAGGAGTAAAATAATAAGTAAAGTAAAGTCGTCGGGGCGGCCTAAAGTCGGTATCAGCCAATCAGCGAGGGAGTCTATCCCCTTTTCACTTGCACTAGACCAAGGAGATTATTTTAGCGTCTGAGGTGGTGTGCCACACCTACCATCAGCTCCTTACTTTACCGCACAGATGCTGTGTTACTCATACGCTGAGTTGGCGAGGGCGGGTATCGAACTAGGAACCTTGTCGTTTCTAGCCAAACGCTCTACCGACTGAGCTAACCCGGCCCCTATAATAATAATAATTGATACCAATTGTAGTTGGTCTGCTTGGAACGGTCCCAATAAACTTGGAGAAAAGACTGGAGGATCTTGAAATCAGAGGAAGAATTGAGACCATCCAGACTACTGCACTGCTGCAATCAGCTAAAATACTCAGAAGAGTCCTGGAGACCTGAGGAGACTTGTTGTCATATCATCAGCGTTAGTAAAAAAAAAACTCAAAAGGAGTGAAAATAATAATAATAATAATAATAATAATAATAATAATAATAAATAATAAATAATAAATAATAAAATGGTAAATGTAGATTATGTGGTAATAGAGATGAGACTGTAAACCATGTACTATGCGAATGTAGCAAACTAGCACAACGGGAGTACAAAACCAGACAGGACTGGGTTGGGAAGGTGATCCACTGGGAATTATGCAAAAAATGTAATTTTGACCATACAACAAAATGGTATATGCATAAACCAGAATCTGTTTTTGAGAACGAAACACATAAATCTCTCTGGGACTTTGAAATAAAAACGGATTACCTTATCCCAGCAAAAAGACCAGACCTAGTGTTGATTAACAAAAAAGAAACTGGTGGATTTTGCAGTTCCAGCAGATCACAGGGTGAAGCTGAAGGAAAATGAAAAATTGAAACAAATGTCTGAACCCTTCACCAGAGAACTGAAAAAGTTATGGAAATTGAAAGTTCAAAGTGATTACTAATTTGTAGTTGGTGCACTCTGAACAGTCCAAAAGGATTGGAAAAGGGTTTGGAAAGTTTGGATATCAAAAGAAGGATTGAAACCATTTCAGAACACTGCACTGCTGCAATCTGGCCGAATACTCAGAAGAGTCCTGGAGCCTGAGGAGAACTTGCTGTCACTCAGACTCCAGTGAAAAGACCATCAGCTAACACTGATGTTGAAAACCAAAATAAACTGTAGAAATGATTGCCTCAGCTGTACAGAACTTACAAGCTCAAATCATTGACAGGCAGTTTGGCATTACAGTGGAGTTTGTAAAAAGATTAATATGATTTATAATTTTGGTGATGATGAAGATGACGATGTCGGATTTGTGGTGAAGTCTTGTGACATTTTCGTCCCTTTTTTTCTGATAAATGGTATATTTTATCTGATAACACATAAATAATATATAGTAATATATGATATACAACATATATTGTATATATATATATATATTATATATATATATATATATATATAAAAAGATGAAAATATGGGGGGGGGTCCTTTTAAACCCATAATTCTACTTGCATGAAACTGGCTTTTGTAAGCGATTATTCGATAACTGAGCTTCAATAGGGATGTCTCAATCCTTATTTGTTTTGTAACTTACCCACCCCCTTGAATATTTCTTTGTTTCGTTTATCTATTTTCCGTGATAAATATGCAACAATTCCTTTACACTAGAAATCCTCCTGTGTCATCCATTATTTTTAATTTTTTTTTTTTCCTTTTTTCCTTTACTTACTTTCTTTTTAAAGAATCCTTTTTACTTATATTTTCATTTCCCTTTTCACGGCAACATTATTTTTTTCATTTATCTTTCGTCTCGACGTGAAACTCCAGATATTCTCGATATTAAACAGACATTTGTATTCCACGGATTACTTCGACTCGAATCGTTATCCTTTCTTCTTTTTTATCGCAGGTTTCGACCGGTTAATTCCCCGACGAATTTAATTTGATAAAACAACAACGATAAGGGTAAGACCATGAATTATACGTAAAATAATGTATCAACCCATTTTCGATACAGACAATGAAGAAGGCTAAAGAATGCATCCAGTGCAAAATATTTGATAAAAACAGCAACGTTGGTGTCAAAAACTCTAAGAGTGTGAAAATAATAATAATAATAATAATAATATAATAATAATAAAATAATACACAACAAAAGCAAAAGAAGATTACTTATGGCCCGCCAAAACAGCAGATGTAATATATGGACAAACAGAAAACAACGAAACGACAAATCGGAGAGTTTTGCAATAAGAAAATACTTTGACATGGTTAAGAAGAGGATAACTCAAGAGAGAAACGAATCACTAATAAAAAGAGACAACGCAACAGTAAATGTAGACTATGTGGTGACAATAGATGAGACTGTAAACCTGTATTAAGCAATGTAGCAAAACTAGGCACGACTGGTTGGGAACGTGATCCACTGGGAAATATGGAAAATATGCACCATATGCACGCTTAGAAATGTAATATACCCATTCAATATCTTCGGGTATTATAATGGAAGAGAGACAAGAGAGGGGGACAGACAGACAGACGAGGATATAATATATGAGATGAGAAGGCTCTGACTTGTTACTCGGCTATTTCGGTTGAGAACCATTGGTATAAACTCATTTTTTCAGTCTGGTCATTTCTTGTTTAAATGAATCAACAATACTTTGTTGTTTTTCTTAAGTCTTTTTTTAAAACAACCCAGCTCATAAAGATTACGTGCGGATCGGGAGTGACATCTCGAGAGCCGTCCGCTCTCCACGACTGTCTATTCGCATCGCAACTAAAACCTAAACTAATTCTCCCACGCTTTAATCACGCGTTTTCAAGAAATTAAGTAAAAAGGTTATCACCCATCAGTAACTGTCGAGGTAACTTCCACTGGATCCCCATTAATTCTGAATCTATCAACCCTGATTCAAATATTCTCTACCTCTGTACGTACATAATTCATTGCCATACGCATGAATTATGTAAAATAAAGAATAAACGTTTTTAACAAGAGCCATGTCTTTAAGGTTTAAGCATGCTCAAAACTGCACAAAGGAAAGGGTCGCACCACCCCTAATGTATCAATGGGACACGCCAGTAAGGTTCTGTTTTGTTTTAATGCCAAATCAACGACGTCTTTTCAGGTTATTTAATGCGAAGCAAATCATTTTGATTAAATAAAAAGAGTCCAGTTTTGTTTACAATATACTGCAGTTGTGCTGTCAATGGTCACCCATGTAATTATTGAAACAAGATCCTCCTGCTTACTTTGGTGATCGAGCGAAACCGCTGCTTTCAACATAACTTGCAGTCACCCATTTATTAAGAATAAAATTTTAGCAATAGTCATGACTTTTGATACCAGCTTGCTAAAAACTAACACGGGAAGGCATGCATCGCGAGTAATTACCAATATTACCGTAGCAAAATGGTTGTTTTGTTTTACGCCAATATCAACCTTTCCGGTCATTTAATGCCGTAATCAAAGTAATTTTGATATCAGTTTAACTTACAGTACCTGCTGTTGCTTAAATGGTCCAACCCATCTAAGTATTGAACAAGATCAAACACTGCTTAAAATTTGGTGATCGAGCGGAAACCGGTGCTTTCAACGTGATTTGACCGTCAGCACACTTAGTAAGACTAGAAGCGGCTACCGGTGGCGCCTGGGTAGAGGAGAAAAATGAAAAAGAAATAAGAGAAAAAAACATTAAAACGCCGAAATGGCCGAGTAGAATTTTAACGTTATCTTATATTTGTTATTTTCATTCTTAAATGCATTCGATAGTATAAATCAAATATTCACTATTTTTGCTCAAAAATCAAACGCCTGTTGAATAGTTGATGTTTATATATATTTACTTTGTCGTTAATTGCTTTATTTTCGAAGTTTCCTCCGGACATACACATACACACAACTGCCTTTATATACGTGCTAGAAGCGGTTAACCCGGCGTCGCCGGGTAGAGGAGGGATAAAAAAAACCTGGTGTATTGATTTATTTACTTTTGAGATTTACAAATCCTAGACATTTTAAGGTAGAATTTTAATGCTATTTCTATGTATATTTTAATTTTTAAATATTTACCTTTACCTTACAAATCCTAGACATTTTAAGTAGAATTTTAATGCTATTTCTATGTATATTTTAATTTTTAAATATTTACCTTTACCTTACAAATCTAGACATTTTAAGTAGAATTTTTAAGCTATTTCTACGTATATTTTAATTTTTAAATATCTTTGAATTAGAAATCAAATCTTCATGATTTTTGCACAAAAAACTGGAACGCGGTGATATTTAATGTGTATATATAATATTTTACTTTGTCGTTAATTGTGTATTATTTTCTGAAGGTTTCCTCCGGACATACAGATTCACACAAGTGCCCTTTATATAATGTATAGATAGATAAGTAAAACGTTTTACAATAGTTTTTTTATAATTGTCTTGGCGATCGGATAACACGCACCGCCCACTAATATATCAATGAATTCACTTGTCAGTAAGAGGCTATCGATCAATCCACACGAATGTTAACTGACACTGGATCGACGTATACATGTGCAGACCCAGACAAGAAAAAAGAAAGAAAAAAGAAAAAGAAAAAGAAAAGAAAAGAAGATATAACAAGAAATCTAAAACCGTAATAATGGATAAGAATAGATAAATAAACTAAATAAATAAAGTAAGGAACAAGAAAGAAAGAAAAAATAAGACCCTTCCCCCCAAAAAAAAAAATCAACTAACAGGAAGAACGATTACGTCACAATTTTTCCCGCGTTTTTTTTTTTTTCCTGTGTATCTGGTAATATTTTCTTCTTTTTTATCTTGTTGGATTATAGCCCGAAAAGCGAGTAAATACAAGTGAGGATTTTACCCGCTTATCTCCTTGGGGTTCAGATCCCCTCTCTGGACTTTTTCCTACTGATATATTTCAATCTGATGACAGAGGAGCAGAAGACCTTATGAATAATGGGATTTTATCTGCATGACAACAAATGAAATAAACGCTACAAAGATAGCCATGCGCTGATGAAAAAAAACCAAAAAACAAATAAAAAACGGAGAATTTATATGAAAATACAAGAAACTATAAAAAAGAATAAAAACCTTGAAAGGACAAACGTAATAGGGTTAAATCCTACTAAACGGACATGAATTCCATCATCGTATGTCACTCCAACGAAAGAAAAAAATACTAAAAATATCCTAAAATATTTACAAACTTTTACATTTTTTCAGGTCAATAACTTCGAACCACGTATCTTTGAGAATCTGTGTTACGCCTCAAAGATACGAAAAATATATGATATGAAAAATGTTATTATCTTTTAAATAAAATAACTGGTGATTATATTGTTTATCATTAATATATCAACACTGAAAATTTCATTAAATTCGGTTAATTCCTTGATTTTTGTATTTTTATTTTATTTCGCGGGGGGGTGACATACAATGGTGGAATTTATGTCGTAAGTCGGATTTAACCACTAATAGTAGTAATTTGTATTTAACACTGGCAGGATGTGAACAAAGTCAATTCTTAAGCGAAGTAAGCATATTTGAATTCAGCGTTTTTTCCTTCTCCTAGACTGGTTGCCTAACCCAAGCTAAAGAAACCTCTGTCTTACTACTTACGCATAACCAAGGCGAGAACAGATGGATTGATGTCTTTTCCAAGGGTATTAGCGCGAAGTGAAATGCAGCAGAGTCTCGTCTATGATTTGAACCCGCGTCGCCGATTCAATTTCCTACATTACTTTAACGTATGCTCAAACCTGTTCAGGGGTAATTTAGCATAGAAGTTAGGCAGCGGTTTTATTATACATTTTAGAACTAGCATACTAATAGGCGGTGGCTGAGGTCTTCCTGTCCTGGGAATGACGTTAAACTCTATCTGATGTGAGGTTCTAGTTCTGGTGGTCTGGGGATTGTGAGGTACTCTTCATCACCAATTCTCCTCAGGTTCACTCTTATCCGGTATGGTAGTAACTGTTAGGGTCCATCTTGGGTTTAATGAAAAATTCGTTTAAAAAATATCTTGAGGCAAATAATCTACCCAATCTTTCAAAACATTGCCAGCTTAAATGACCTATCGAGGTGGATATCAGTGATTGCTGTAAAAAAACAAAACAAAAACAACCCCACCACATATATTAATCTTAGTACAGTTACAGTTTAATTACTATTATATACTAATAAGTCTATAGTTAATAGCATCAACTATTCCTAACGAATACGAAATATTTTAAACAGACCTTTCTGATTCATAGATGGGCCTAAAGGCTAGTCTACAATCCAGGTAAAGTGGAATCTGGGGGCTAATACAATCTCTAGAGCAAGAGCCTCATATCAGATGCAGTTTAGGACACCCATATTTTGGACATGGGAGATATTACCCTCGCAAAAGATGCAATACTGCGTATTTAAAGCCCCGATAATAGGTGAAACTTGGATGGGGGGGTCTTACGGATGATAATCATATTTGCTTTCTGGTCGAATTAGACCTTCCTGATCAATTCTAAAGCTAAAAATGTTTCGGCACACTTTTGGAGCAGAGTAGATCTCTTCACAATTCCACGGAAGAATTTCACAAGAAAGAAAAAAGAAGAAGAAGAAGAAGAAGAAGAAGAAGAAGAAGAAGAAGAAGAAGGAAGAAAGAAGAAGTTTAAGACAGGAAGGAAGAAGAAGAAGAAGAAGAAGAAGAGAAGAAGAAGAAGAGAGGAGGAATAAAGAAGAAGAGAAGAAGAAAGAATCGAAGGAAAAAGAAAAAGCTAGAGAAGAAGAAAAGTAGTTAAAGTTGTAGGTAGTGGCAAGAGGAAAATTAGGAGGAGAGTGATGAGGATAGAAGAAGAAGAAGAAGAAGAAGAAGAGAAGAAAGAAGAAGAAGAAGAAGAAAGATAACAGAGTCGGAAGTTAGAGGAGAAGAAGAGAAACGAAAAGGATCGAAAGAAAAGAAAAGCTAGAGAAGAAGAAAAGTAGTTAGAGTTGTAGGTTGAGAGATAAATAAGAATCATAAATAATAAGAATAATAAGAATAAGAATAAAATAAAAGAAGAAGAAAGAAGAAGAAGAAGAAGAAGAAGCAGGCAAGAGAAGGGGGATAGGAATAAAAAGAAAAGCAGAAGGAGGAAGAAGGAAAAAGTGAATGAAGTAGAGAGTAGTTGAGATGAAGATAGCACGTTAGAAAGAAGAAAGAAGAAGAAGAAGAAGAAGAAGAAGAAGAAGAAGAAGAACGTGATTAACCTATTCTTCAAGTTATATATAATGAACAATGATGTTTGTAGCTGTTCACTGAAGGTGACCCTCTAGCTTAGGGAGTTGATGAAGATTCAATCAAATAGATTGAGCCATTACAGATCCTAAGAAGAGTAAAAGGACGCATTTCCCAAAGATTATTCAAGAGATGGAACCAGGCAATCAGATTAAAGTTCTACACACTCTTTTCGCAAAAATTCAAAAACTGTATATTTGTTGCTGGGCGACAAAGATGATAAAATAGAATTCCGTAGATCGTAGATTTGGACCCATCCTTAGATTGGGATAACTTTCTAGTAATATTAAACACAAGACCAAAGAAATTCCAATCTTAAGTGACTTTCTGCGTTTGGAAGTTGAAGAATCAGTCTGATTGAAAATTCTGGAATTGCTAAATCAATATTCAGGAATATTTTATGAGATTTCTTGAAACTTTGTTTTGATAAATACGAGGTGCGTTCAAAAAGTATCGAGACCTGAAGCTGTATATTCTAAGAGAGAAATGAACAAGAATGAAACGTTAATTTTCTTTTACATACCGGGAGATGTGTTAGAATTAAATGTAGAGATATAATCGTTGTTAGTATTCACTCCAAGAATAAAATTGAAAAATTGACGAAAAGCTTAATTTTACTTATTTCTCGAATTTTTTTTTCTTAGATCGAGGCTTGATTGATAGTATTATCTGCATTATTGCGGACTATTCTGTCATTGCATCTCATTGTTTATGCTGTAAACGTTTTCGGCGGTATAGGCGCTTCCGGTCTTTCTTTAGGTTATTTCATTGTCGTATTCGGGATACTTCTCTGGACACCCGATTACGACAAGCAAGCCTCTGCGAGTTTGCGAAAGTACGGTCGTTTTACCGAGTCGTAGATAGGTTCCCCTGAGCCTCCCAACACCCAGCAAATGCCTGAACGAGCAAGGTCGGGCGGGGGGGCTCACATCCGGCGACAACGCTTGTACCATTAATTAATAATGAAGATGGGCGAACAATAGTTGAATATATGCAGATTAATCGTAATTTTTTTTCTAAATACGGGTGTGTCCAAAAGGTTCACGTGACAGAGCTGTAGTTTATCAAGACAGAAATTAAAATGAATTGAAACGTTAAAATTTTCGCTTTTAATTATTAAGTTGTTAAAATGAAATTACCGTATTTGCCAGTATATACAGACGCACGGGTGCATATAGACCCACTCCCCAGGTCGATTCAGAAAAAAATTGAAACCTGTGTTTAGTTCTTTTCTTCGCCACCATACCTCCTGTTAACCTTACTACTTAACAATACCAGCATAAAATTAAGGATGTCTATGGGTTTAGGGTAGGTAAAGTACTGGATAAGGCTGGGTTAGTGAGCATCATAGAGAAGATTAGCCTAAGCCTACTGGGAGGCTCCTTCGACCTACGGATGTATAAGGAGCAGGTAATTTTTTGAGCCGAATTTTGGAAGAAATGCGTCCTATATGCCGTCAATACGGTAATTGCTGCAGTTATTATTACATTGAGTTTTGGGATGTAACAATTTTTGTGGACATTTTTGGCTTCAAGTGAGAGTACTTAACAGTGAGAGCACCTTACGTGGAGATCTAAGATACTTATATATATACTATATAATCATATTACCCCATGATACAAGGCGGATTATACAGAGTATTGTATGAGATGAAATGTCTTAATATGAACAGTCTTAGTAGAGAAAACTGTTAATATGTAGCTGGAGGAAAATTTAAATTTAAAGATTTACCGTAGTTGGACAGCATATAAGATGCACGAGCATATTAAGACCCCCCCCCCCATCGCAGGTCAGATTCAGGAAAAAAAGTTTTTAGTGTATTTTTAAGCTATATTTTCGTGAAACAGTCTATCTACGCTTCCTAACGTATTATAACAATACCAGCAATAACAATAAGCCGTCTCCATGCCATGGGGTTTACATGGTAGGCTAAAGTACTGAGTTGTCAGCTCGCTGGGTATCTCGCAGCTGCGCGAGCATCCCTTAGGTAAGGTTAGCGCACTCCAGGCCTTAACGGCGGAGGTCTCAATCCACTTCGCCCTCACAATGTACACAGAAGACCGCCAGGGCAACTTTTTTTGACGCCAACCAATTTTGGTCCTTGAAAAAAAAAGTCGCGTCACCTTATCCAATCGCCGTCAAATAAATACGGTATGCTGTACTTGTACTCAAGAATAGCAAATGAACAGTATCTCACAGATTATAGAAAGTTAATTTTTCTTCCTTTAAGATACGAGGTGATTTAAATATATCGAGATTGAAGCTGTATTTGCACAGACAACAGTTGTTAAATAAATGAAACGTTTTATTTTTTCTTTAAAACATGAATGAGATACTTCGAAAGTTATCGTGAGACTGAAGCTGCTATTTACAAAGAGAGAATATGAAAATGAACTGAAACGCAATTTTCTGTCTACAATACGAAGACATGTAGTTAAAAGAAAAAGTAAGGATTTAATGCTTGTTTAATTCTTACGCGAGATAGAAAAAATGAAGAAAATTCAAAGCGAAACGGTTCATTTTCTTCTACATACCGATCAGGTAACTGAATCAAACAAGCTATCGAGACCAAGTATGTATTGCACCAAGAGACGAAATTAAACAGAACATGAGATACTGAAACGTTTGTTACACTTTCTTTTAAATATGGACTTGACTGTCTGTTAAGAAAACAGTGTATAATATTCGAGTAAGGGGGGCCCGACGCGACTGGAATTACGACCATCACACCACCCCCGTATTCCTCACAGCCGAATAATACCAAATGACTCATTGAATCTTAAACAGTTTCGTCAAAAGTCCTAGCCAAGTATTCAACAAATACAGAGAGTGAAGCTGTACTTACCAAAAGTAGTACCATGCTGCAATTGGCGATTGACACGTTAATTTTCATCCAACAATATGACCGCGGTGAGTTGTATACAAATACTGTATTGAGCATTTCTGAGATAAGCTGCTCACTTTACATTCAGTAGAGAGAACCACTATAAGCATTAGACAACAACCAATTACAACAAACGTTCTATCATATTCACTTGTAATCAATACAAGCTTAGACTGTGGCTTCTTAAAAAGGATTGAACTGATAAGGCTGGCGATCTTAACCCCTAACACCAGATATGGATAAACTATAAATGCACAACGTTCTACATATTTTTATTATTAAATGCCCGCCGGTGTGGAGTGCTGTTTCAAAAGAAGTAGATTGACGATGGACAGTCTGTATTATTTGCCACCTCTATGCTCAACACGACCGAAACAGCGACCAACTGTACATGACTTGAATAACCCTAATTATTTTTATAAATATTTAGCAGATGTGGTTCAACAGCGTAGATCATTGGAGGGGGCTAAACGACTTGCTTATGTGATCCAAATGTACAAGAATACAACAAGATGAACATGAAAACCGGTTCAATTTCTTTTAAAACAGATGTGTTCAAAAAGGTAGAAACTCGAATCTGTCGTAACTTACCTACAAGCACAGAAATAGAAAACATAATTGCAAACAGTAAATAATCTTCTATGATAAATCATCGCAGGAGGATGTGTTTCTAAAAGTACTTTGAGACAAAGCTGATTTTTTCTCCCCAAGATAAATGAAACATTAAAATGAACTAACGATAAGTGAAACAGTTAATTTTTCTTTAAAAGACTGGTCATATTCAAAAAGTATGCACACAGAAGCTTGTATTTACCAAGCTTCGAAATCGAAAAATAAATGAAGACTGGTTCAGTTTCCTTTCTAAGTAATTACGGCAGACTGCTGCTTAAAATATTTTGACAGAGCGAGCTATATCTACCAGAAGCATCCCAGTACACAAACTGGAAAAAGATTATCGCAATATCAACAGCCGTGCATTTTATTCAAACTACAGTGGTGCTGGATCCAAAATAGTGATTTACGACTGAAGCTGGATATTTACCAAGACAGAAACTTGAAACAGAATTAATAAACGCTCAATTTCTCTTTAAGAAATGTTTATAACAGTAATTATTGGGTGCGTACTATAAGCCTGGATGTATTTACCAAGGTTCCATATATTTGCCCTCATATACTCCCACTTGTATTGGTAGCTCTGGGCACAAAGGCCTCTTTAATGCTGGTCGCCCACCACAAGCGACCAGCCTCATTGGGTGTGGAAAAGAAAAAAGTTGCGTCGATCCCCTTCGGCTTCCCCCACAATGGGGCACCTCAGGCGCTGGGCAATAACCCAGCCCTGCCACAGGTGCTGCAGGTAACGCCCCTAGGCTGGAACATCGACGCTATTATTTCTATTAAACCGTTCACCGGTTCCATTTTGCCAATTTGCCAAGGCGAGGGAACTATACCACTAAGACACAAAACGTTAATGATCACAAGTTTTAAAAAAATATTGAAGACCTGATACGCTGTCGCGTACCAAATTGTATTACAGCGTCCTGGTACGCCGGGGCTTTAGAACTTCAACCGGACTGGCACCTCTTGAAAGGATTGGTAAGACTCCCCCAATAGGCGCCACTCTGTGATCATTGGTGCGCACGGCTAATGCTTAGGATTGCGACCCTGGGGGCGAAATCACAGCAGTTGCATGGCATGCAAACACTCCACTTTAGGATTTATTAGGCTCAGGACAGGCCAGTCTTAGGAACCCCCCGGACTCCATCGGCTGGTCACGATCAGTCGCCAGAGCCTAGTATAACTGCCGCCACCATTCATATGCCATGTATTGGCAGCCCCATCATCCTTTATCATAATATATGGGTCGCCTAGAATGTGAAGAAACGAGATGGTTCATGTCCGGGAAATGACGTATTAACTCTGTATCTGTATGAAGAGATTAAGTCTTCCTGCGACCGCGGTTATTGGGAATATGGAGCTTGCAGCCTTCTCTTCATTTGTCCATAAATTCTCTTGCTTCGCCGTCCGAGTGCCGGTCACTCAACGTGTGTGATTATCCCTGCCAGTTAGTACCTGTTAGAAGTCCCCCATCTAGGGTTGAATAGATAAACTGTGTATAAAAAAACGAGTATCCTTTTAAAAATGCATGTATTTCCCCAAAACTTGTATGCCGCATTTCTAAATAACCACTGAGTTGATATGCCGTAAAACAAAACCCACCCAAACCAAATATCTTAAAATAGGGAGTTACTTTTGAATCACCTGTATCATTGACAGGAAGTAAAACTGTCACATGCTGAAATTCTGAGGACGATCCCGATATTATATATTATATATATATATTATATATATTTTGCGTGTATTATAATATTTTGTGTAAATTGAAACATGTATTCAATGTGCAGCAATAATAATTACAAATATATATGTAGCAACAATCTGTAAATTGATATATTATATGTATATATTATAATATATCATATATATATATATATATAATATAGTATAATTATAATACCTATATACTTATATACAGACATACGTGGTACCAACTGATATTAATCGAAAACTCGATTAATTCAGCGGAATGTAACCTGACGATTCAGATGATGAAACTCGAGTAGGTTACTTTATATCCATTTCTTAAATAAATTTTGCTCTACATTGTATTTAGCACTTGTATTTTGTTTTTCACGGTCTTAACCCCTGGTACTGTGCTAAATCCCAACGGTCGTACCCGTACCTACCGGTAAGCAACTCACTCCATACATTAACGTATATATATATTATATAATATATAGAGAGAGAGAGCGAGACGGATTAGAGAGAGGGGGGGGAGAGAAAGAAAGAAAGAAAAGAGAGAGAGAGAGAGAGAGAGTAGATGAGAGAATGAGAGAGAGAGAGAGGATAATTAGATAGATATATATAGATATGAATTGGATGCGATATCTAGATAAATACATGAAAAACATATGGATAGGATATAATAGATAGATATTAAGAATATAGTGGTGGATAGATATTAGCAATTTAGCGAGATAGATATGAAGAGGATGAGATATCTATCTTCATAATTAGATACATAGATAAAAGAAAGGTTTAGACATGGACAATCAAATATGAATAGATAGATAGATGATAAACAGAATGAGATAGATGGATAGATAAGAATAGGATGGGATATCTATCTATATAGGTATCTATATATCCATCCATCTATCTATCTATTTATCTATCTATCTATTATATAGTGTGTACAGAAATAACCTACTCGAGTTTCACTATAAGGATCTTCAAGATCAATCAAGATATTGATTAATTACAGGTAACTGCAGTAGTTCTACTTACGTATTGAGCACTGTATATTTGTTATAACGCTGACTTATTCAGGTAAAACTTGTACGAACCAAATATTGAGACCAACCCAATATTTTCACCGGTAAGTCATTCCTTCATCTATCTATCTATCTATCTATCTATCTATCTAGATAGATAGATAGATAGATAGATAGATAGATAATAAACAGAATGAGATAGACCGATAGATACATAGACAGATATTCATAATGTAAATATATATATAAATAGATAAATAGATATATATTAATCTAGGGATGGATTGATATTAACAACTTTTATATAGATAGATAGGTAGATAGACAGATAGATAGATAACAGGTAGATATGTTTTGGATGGGATATCTATCTGTCTATATAGATCGATAGACAGATAATAAAAAGACTGAGATAGATAGATAGATAGATAGATAGATAGATAGATAGATAAATAGATCGAAATGTATTCAGAATCTAAAGATAGATATATATTAATTTAGAGATGGATTGATATTAATAATTTTCATATAGATAGATTGGTGGAAAGAAAGAAAGATAGATAGATAGATAGATAAACAGATGGGATATCTATCTGTCTATATAAATCGATAGACAGATAATAAAAAGAATGAGATTGACCGATAGACCGATAGATAGATAGATAGATAGATAGATAGATAGATAGATCGAAATGTATTCAGAATCTAAAGATATATATATATTAATCTAGAGATGGATTGATATTAATAATTCTTATATAGATAGATAGGTGGAAAGATAGATAGATAGATAGATAGATAGATAGATAGATAGATAAACAGGTAGATATGGTTTGGATGGGATATCTAGATAGATAGATATAGATATTCATAATGTAAAGATATATATATATTAATCTAGAGATGGATTGATATTAACAACTTTTATATAGATAGATAGGTAGATAGACAGATAGATAGATAAACAGGTAGATATTCATTGGGATGGGATATCTATCTGTCTATCTAGATCGATAGACAGATAATAAAAAGAATGAGATATCTAGATAGATAGATCGATAGACAGATAATAAACAAAATGAGATAGATAAATAGATAGATAGATAGATAAACAGATAGATATGGTTTGGATGGGATATCTAGATAGATAGATCGATAGACAGATAATAAACAGAACGAGATAGATAGATAGATAGATAGATAGATAGATAGGCAGGTATGACCAAATCATCACTTTCCGAGTTTCAACACGAGTTGTGCAGTATGCTGGGGTATGTGGAAGGGGTCGCTTATGCCAAAGTCAAATTTTCCGGCAAGAAACAAAAAAAAGTTAAAAAGACTGATATGTCGTAAACAGGATGTGAGATGCAATCATTCTAAGGAGCAACTTTCCAAAATTCAATTCCATTATTCGAAGAGATTCGAAAAAGGATTTTCCTTTTCAAAGTAGCACTGAACAAGGATTCAGGGTAGATTTATTTATTGTTCTTACATATCGCCAGTGCCATATATATATATATATATATATTATAATATATTATATATACAGTTAAATTATTGGATTATATTTATATATTTTGGATATTATATATATATTAATATATAAGTATATATATAATATATATATCTGTGTGTGTGGGAAAAGTAGACAAACATGGGATGTTATGGAAACTGGTTTATTGTCGACGATGCAACGTTCGCGTCATTTAGACCTTCTTCAGGACACAAATTATAGTTCTTGCTTCAATTCAAGGGCATTTTCAAAATGGTGAAAACAGTGGTTGTCAGTAGGGGCGGGGGTGTTGGGGGTGGGTAGCGATTTTCTTCTCTCTAGATGGGGAGTGTTTATATGGGGATGCAGGTCTGGGTCAGAATGTTTGATGATGCGGTGGGTCAAGATTGAATGAGTATGTGTGTGTGCGTATGTCTGTTTTAATTGTTTTTCAATATATTATATATATATATATATATATATATATCTATATATATAAAAGACATAAAACAGAATGTCCATAACATCCGTTCGTTTGTCTACTTTTTCCGCATATTGTCGATTAACCTCATCATATTTCTCCCATATATATATATATATATATATAATAAGGTTTGTGGTTGGTTTTGAGGCTATCACCAATTACAATGTAAAAAAAAAACGGTAACTGTATAAAAAAAAGAGAATCAATGTTCCTGTAAATAAACAGACAGACTATGCCTAAATAGTGAGCCAAACCTGGAATGATAATCAGACACTTTGAACAAGCACACGCACGTAAAGCACACCAAACACACACATAAACCAACGACCCCCCCACGCACACACCACAAACACGAACAGAGAATTTGGAAGGCATGAGACAGAACCAAATGGAAAGCCACTAGCAACAACTTCAGTTTCGGAGATCTTCTGTAGATGAAGATTTTATCTCGAAATATTTTAGAATTATTAAAAGAATTACAGGTTAACAGACAACACCATAGTTACCTTCTTTTTTCTTTACACTTGCATTGTGATAGCCTTCAAAACCAACCATGAAACAATATAAAACACAAAACTTCAAGCAAACTATAACACACCACACACACACAACGCACACACACACACAACACACACACACATATATATATATACTATATAGAGTACTATAGATATATATATATATATACGTCAGTTGAGCATCCGTCTTAGAATAAGCAAGGTTCCGGGTTCGATATCTGTCCCCCGAAAACTGTTGGTGCTGCTCCATATTATACAGCATAGATTCGGTTTAATATACATATGAAAATGAAGAAATGATTCACAACACACACACACACACACACACACACACACCACACACAATATACTATAATATATATTATATAATATTTGTGTGTGTTTGATGGGAATTTTAGGACCCGTAGTTTTCATGCAGTTAGTGCATGTTAACGCACTACGGCATTAAAACTTAGGGTCAGAAATTCCCATGTAATATAGATATAATATACTATATAATATAATATATATATTATATATCTATTATATATATATACAACAGCTCTTGCATTGGATATCGAGCACTCCACTAATAATACCGCAAAAATTTTGGTCACTTACAAGTGAACTAGGGATAACCATATAATCTACAGTACATGTATATATTGGTATCTCTCTCTCTCTCTCTCTTCTACTTATATATATATTATTAGTCATAATATATATAATAATGTAAGTAAAGACAAACTGGACTGTAAATTGCACCTTCACCTTTCGCAATTCATAATCCATTCCATCATTAATTGCAAAATATCCCCACCATCCCACATCACAACACCTCCCCACCCCCCATTCCCACCCACAGCAGAAATTGTCTAATTTATGAAAAACTGAAAGAAAATCTCATCAAACTCTTGAAAATCCCATTCTCAACCCGGCTGAATGAACGATAGAAATCAATCAACCCATAACATCCCACAATCCGTTCAAGAATCAACCGCACCCCCCCTCACACACAACTCTAAGAATCAACCGCCCCCCCACTTGAAGAATCAACCACAGCCCCTCTAAAAATCAACCGCATCACTTCCCCCCTCCACACACTCCGCGAAAAAAAGAAAGCAAAATAATCCATTAATTCTCGTAATAGAAATATTTTTGATTAATATATTAGTTTTTAGCTCGCACCAAATCAATGCCTATGCATAACGGTTAGGTGTATGGTAACGAGTTTATTATCTACTGTCATACCGTATAATATTCGCGTATCACACGACGTAATTTGAGACGTTTTGCAGCTGGAAATTATAGGCGTACCAGTTGGCCTAGGTCTTAGCCTTTGCCAATTATTTACACACACAAGTAAAAGTACGGTCAAATCCCAATTATAATAATATATGAAAATATAACCCTATGTAAAACTTACTAAACCAGGGAACTATTCAAACGATTTTGTTGCAAGAATATTTGTCAATAAATAAAAAATATTGTCGGATTTAGATGTTACATAATTATTGGATTCCTAATACTTATATAAGGTAGTGTAGAAACATAATGGCGATTAGTGCAGCTGATGGCCTTGAGAGTGAGTGACGGCGGTTGACCTCACTCTCACCTTGCCCTCCGGGGATAAATCGTGAGAACCGGAGGGCATAGAAGATCGTCTTCCGGTTTAAGGATAGTAAGTAACTCAGTCAGTTAGAATGTAGGAGCCGAGCTCGTAGGATGTAAGCATTTGCACAGACAATAAAATAAGATCAAAAGTAAATCGAAGTCTTGTGTTTATTACCTAAAAACTAACAATGACACAGGGCTTCTGATAAGGAGAAATCCCTAACAGAAACCAGACCCGAAGTCCCCAAGAAAGTCCAGACCTTAGAAGATAGAACAAGATAGAAGATAGAACCAAAGCCGGCCAGAAGAAAAGACGACAAGAAGTAAGAAGTAAGAAAGGGTATACAACAAGACGTGAGTGTGTCAATACTTTAGTGAGTCAAAAGTTTTGCAATATTTTGGTAACATGAAGCACAATTAAGTAACCCCAGATGCTGTGTATATTGCGTTTGGTGTAACCCCCTAAATTTAGGCTACAGAAAGTTTTGTGATACGCGTGTATCAACGGTATTCGGTTAAGTTTTGGAATAACTTGTTTTAGATGACGGAAATATACGTGTAGGGCAATTGGTTGGTTGGTGGGTTGGATTTTACGACATGTCAACCCTTGTTGGGTTATTTTATACCGAAAACGTTTTTCTTTTATTCATTCTTATTTGTCTGTATTTTTTTTAGACGAGCCTTGATGTAAATAATTTTGATTTATCGGACTGCTGTCTCATTTTTATTGTGGTATATATAAAGTAAACGCGAACTATTCGCAGAGTTCCGTCCCGGCCTCCTGCCTTAAAAACACTAGGCGGTGTTAGCTTAAAAACAGTACCAACTACGATTGAATTCCCTAGCTCTAGCGGTGTCAGTTGAAAAAAATATCAACCAGCGCTTAGGGAATTTTTCCCAAAAAGTTTTTTTTCTATCCCCTCCATTGTCGATAAAAACGCCTTCAATGAAACATGAAAAAATGAACCGACTAAAAACGATTTTTACTTTTTTTTCTATAAAGATAAGTTTGTATAATTATATCAGAAGACTTTTATAAGTTTCGATCCGAGAGCTTTTTAGTAAAAGAAATATGAATACAGAATTCTGATAGAAAGAATCAACAAAGAAATTGAACCTGTTGTAAAAAACAAAAAACAACCAAAAACGGACGGTTTTAGCATAAAATCATATTTTTTAAATTAAAAATGTAATTGTACTGTTTTTAAACTAACACCGCCTAGCGTTTTTAAGGCAGGAGGCTGGGACGGAACTCTGTGAATAGTACCAGAAAACGTTTCGGCCGCTGTATCCTCCAGTCTTCCTCGGGTGTTTCCTATGTATCCAAGCATTCTGTTCGCTCTTAAAAAACTTATTTATTTATTTATTTACTTCTATCTATCTATCTATCTATCTATCTATCTTTCTTTCTTTGTCTTTTATTATCCCTTTCTTTTTTTCTTTCTTAATGCTTTTTGTACACGACTAGGATGCAACACTAAGTAAATCTTTAAAGGGGAATTTAATTCCCCGTTTTCCTTCTCCTAGACTGGTTGCCCTACAAAGATTAAAGAGCCCAGTCTGTTCTACTATTTACCCATAACTGGAGGGAAAATAGTTAGATACATACCGTTCCCAAGGGTATTAGCGACACGTGATATGCAAACAGACTAGTCCAGGATTTGAACTCGAATCAACGTGGTCCATCTCCTACGTTGATAACCATTACACAACAAGTGCATCTTGGAGATTTGAATTCAGAGTTTTCCTTCTCCAAGACTGGATGCCATAAACAGTTGTTATATGCCTGTTTGATCAACAGTCAAATTATTAGAAATGATTTACCAGGTTGGATCAATACTGTGCTCGGATACGTAGGGAACACCTGTGGAAGGCTGGAGGATAGATCTGCCGGAACTTTGTGTTTATATATATCACAATAATGACGAGGACAACAGTCCTGAATATCAAAATGATCTATAATCTTTTTTGTTATATAAACCGTTTGTGAATATCTTATATATGGGCAATTCCATGTCAAATAATAAAAAAAAGAAGTTAAATTGTCACCCACCTCCTTCAATTTTTCTAAAATTTTGTACAGCTGTGGAATATCTTAAAGTTAGACAGTCCCCAAAATTTGAGCTTACAATTCTAAAAATTGGCGGCGTTATGTCGATATTTAACTCTTCAAACTATCTTTTTGATAAAAATAATGTTCAATAGAAATGAAATAATAATAGAAAAAAATCTTTGTCATAGATGCAGTGCCACATTGAGATATTGATCTTGCTATAAACATTTTTTAAAAATCATCAATAACTTAAAATCGGTTCAGACTTTTCCGATAGCATTTTTTAAATTTTCCAGGCAAAGATGCTTTTATAAACCAATTTTTAGTAGTAGGGAAGCTCTAGAATTTATTTTACAGACAAAAATAGATTACCAAAAGTCGCCATTTTTCCCGAACCCCTCAAATTTGGAGAGCTAAAAATCGACATAACTCCGCCAATTCTTGGAATTGGAAGCTCACATTTTGGGGAATGTCTAACTTTAACATAGTCCACACATGTACAAAATTTCAGAAAAATTGAAGGGAGTGGGTGACAAGGCCTGGATTATTTGATATGGAATTACCCATATATATATATATATATATATATATATATATAATATGTATATATATATATATATATGTATATATATATATATATAAGTCGACGAGGCGGCCTAAATCGGTATCAGCCAGTCAGCGAGGGAGTCTATCCCCTTTTTCAATAGCGCTAGACCAAGGAGATTATTTTTAGCATCTGAGGTGGAGCGCCACACCTACCATCAGCTCCTTACTTTACCGCACAGATCCCTGTGCTACTCATACGCTGAGTTGGCGCGGACCGGAATCGAACTAGGAACCTTGTGGTTTCTAGCCGAACGCTCTACCGACTGAGATACGTATCCGAGTATTATTGGCATTTCAGTCTTGGAAGACTATAGTATAGTTTTTGTGCCTCTGAAGTTAAATGTATTCAAATTATTTGTGCTAAGAAAAATTACCGCAATCTACAGTTGATTACTAAGAATTATTATCTGTGAGGTAAAATCAATTTAATCATATGCAAATTATTGGTGTTAGATTGGAATATTTGAAACCATGTAACTGTGTGGAAACGAATTATTATTAACAAGACAAACAAGTTACAGCGCCTACTTTGACTGTAAATTCCAATGTTAAAAAAACATTCTCGACCACAGATGTCGCATGTGAAGGCTGTCCCTGAAGATGTTGATGTGCCGGTGCTTTGTTGTCGCTGCTTTCTTCTAGACCTCCTAGCTTTATGGTGTTGCACCAGGGTAACCTCAGACATGAACAGTTTTCGACAATTGTTTGATCAAGGGTCAAACTCTTAAAAAAGATTGGTGCCTCTCCGATCGCGCAAATAAGTATTTACAGACGTTCCACCATGTCCGTTGAACACAAGGATCATTATAATGGGGAACTACGCATAAACCGAAGCTCATGCGGGGCTACGGTTTTAAAAAAAATCGATGAGTCCCTTCGACATTCCTCTTTTGAGGCGCCTCAAGCACTGGAAAATAAACACAGTCCTGTCCCTTTTATCTTCCCAATAAACTACAGCAAATATAGAGCAAGAAGATGTCGATATGTTTCCTCTTAGTGAACAGACTCAAAGATGTTCTTAACAAGAATATATTCACCATCGTATTTTAAAACAATAAGTACTGTGGTACCTTGACTTAACAGTGTAATTGGTTCCGCTAATAAATCAATTTCCTCATATATCAAATCAATTGTCTCCATTGAAATGAACTGAAATGTCATTAATCCGTTCCACCTCTCAACAAAATACCCTTTTTTTTATTACATCTTTTTTAATAAGAAAAATAGCACGCAATACTTCTTTTTTAATCTATAAAAGTTTAATAAAATAAAATCTATTGAATTATGAGCTGTAATCTGTTTTAATGTTTATTCTTCTATAAATTATATTTTTCTTCAGCGAAAAAGTTTGGAAACTTAAATGGGATCACGCTGATATAAAATATTTTGGCGGTCAAATGGCCGAAACCAGTAAGGAGTGTTGCATGTCATGAACAGCTCAGCCCCTAGATTGAGCATTACGGGTCGGCAGGCACAGCCAACAAGTGACCCCATTGGGGATGGACTTACTTCTCTGCAGAGGTGCAGTCGGTGTATTTTACAGCCCCAGCTGACAGGGTTTCTCTTCCAGATTTCAGGCATTTAAGGATCATGCACTAAATAACCTTTTTAACAAATATATATATTCATGAATATATAATTTTCAAAGTCGGAATATTTTACTATAAATCAACAATTTTCCTACCTCTCCGTTGGGCTTTATTAACAAAGTTCATTTCAGTACACAAACACGGGAACAGAAGGGCGGAGTAAGGGTAAAGTGGGTGGGACAATGAGTTACAACGAGTGGAGAAAAGGGTGGGGAAATTTAAGGCCGAGTCGTCCATAGTTAGGATTTAGTCACGATTTCTATTTTTCTTTCTTTCTTTCTCTCTTTCTTTCTTTCTTTCTTTCTTTCTTTCTTTCTTTTTCGCTCTTTTTTTTCGTTTCTTTCGCTCTTTTAATCTTTCTTTCTTTCTTTCTTTCTATCTTTCTTTATTTCTCTCTTTCTTTCGCTCTTTCTTTCATTCTTTCTTTCTTATTTATTTATTTATTTTTTATCTCTCTCTTTCTTTCTTTCTTTCGCTCTTTCTATATTTCTCTGATTCTTTCTTTCTCTGTTTCTCTGTTTCTCTGTTTCTTTCTTTCTTTCTTTCTTTCTCTCTTTCTTTCTTCACGTATCTTCAAATCTTTCTTTCCTTTCTTTCTTTCTTTTGCTCTTTCTCTCTTTCTTTCTTCCTTTTGCTCATTCTTTCTTTCTTTCTCTCTTTCTTTCTTTTCCTATTTCTTTCTTTCTTTCTTTCTCTCTCTCTCTCTCTCTCTCTCTCTTTCTTTCACTCTTTTTTGTCTCTTTCTCTTTCTTTCTTTCTTTCGCACTTTATTTATCTCTTTCCCTCTTTCTTTCACTCTTCCTCTCTGTCTTTCTGTCTTTCTTTCTTTCTTTTGTCCTTCACATGTCTTCAACTCCCTCTTTTCTTTACTCTTCACTTCATTTATTTCACTCTCCAACTCTTTCTTTGATTCTTCGTTTCTTTCTTTCTTGCTTTCACTCTTTCTTTCTTTCTTTCTTTCTTTCTTTCTTTCTTTCTTTCGCTCTTCAAATCTTTTCTTTCTATCGTTTACTCTTCGCTTCCTTTCTCTCACTCATCAACTCTTTCTTTGATTCTTCGTTTCTCTCTTTCTTTCTCTCTTTCATTCTGTTGTATCGTGGAAGTGGAATGATACACAAAAGAAATTGAGCGCTTAATATATTTATTCAGCACTAATATCCGGTGCTAACGGATACATACAAAAACACCAAACAATAAGTTACAAACAATTAACAAGACAAAACTTACAATAAATAGAGGAGGGTGAAATGTGGTATAGCCAAACGCATTCCGAATATTATTCAGCTAATTAATCCACTTTAATCGTAGACTATTTCAGGCTATGAGATAGTCCATATGGTAGAGTGTTGGAGGGGTGCTAGCTACTCTACGACACTTTCTTTCTTTCTTTCTTTCTTTCTTTCTTTCTTTCTTTCTTCACTGCTTCACGTATCTTCTTTCTTTCTTTCTTTCATTTACACTTCACTTTTTTGTGTCACTCATCTAATCATTCTTTGATTCTTTTTTCTTTCTTTATCTACTTCTTTCTTTCTTTCTTTTCTTTTTTTCATTCTTTTCTTTCTTTCTTTCTTTCTTTCATTCATTCTTTTTTTCCTTTTTTCTTTCTTTTTTTCATTCTTTCTTTCTTTCTTCTTTCTTTCTTTCTTTCTTTCATTCATTCTTTCTTTATTTATTTCTTTCATTCATTCTTTCTTTCTTTCTTCTTTTCTTTTGTTTTTTCTTTCTTTCTTTCTTTCTGTCTTCTGTATGTTAAACCGCTCATGTTCACTTACAAGATTAACTGCAATTCCTAGACTTGCTATGATCAAACACACTTTTCATTCATAGTTTTAAAGAATTGCAAATAATGTTTCAAATTTTCTGGTTTAAGAACCAAAAGTTAGTTTGAAATCAGCAAAAGTCACAAATAACCAGGATCACTGTGAATTTTAGTGAGAAGGTAACTATATCTATACATTTATAAAGGTCAGTTTGTATGTATGTATGTATGTCCGGAGGAAACTATGAAAATAAAGCAATTAATTAGAAGGTAAATATATATGCACATTCACTATCACCAGATCTTGATCTTTGAGCAAAAATAATGAAGATTTGATTTATATTCGTGAACAAAATGGAGAAATAACATTTAAATGATAACAGCATGACATTTTTTTTTTACATTTAATATTTTACAAAGGAGACATTAACTTTTCTTTCAGAGTGGCTGGATCAATACAATGTCTTTTTTACACAGGGATTTTAATGGGGCATACTACGAGATTCAATTATAATTGATCTGCGAGACTATCTTTTTACACCACCTCTACCTAGGCGATGCTGGGTAGCTGCTTCTAGTCAACATATAAGCATAAACCTGATCAATACAGTACAAAAGTAACCCTTCAACGCTTTTCCTGACAATGCTAAATCATTAAAAGTAACTAAGAAATAAAACAGTAAAACTAAGAAAATGTACATATAGACATACAACGTATATTATTCTCCAACCACTAGGCATAAAATAACTCCACACGGGTTGATATGCCTTTAACCCTTTGCCAACTTTAAATGCTCACCACGACTTTCCTACCACTGGGATCCTACCGTAAAGCACTGACAGCAGCTCTCTAACGTGTCACTTCAGATTGGTACTTGAGTTTTTGCAATAGAGAACCCGTTGAGCTTTGAAATATTCCATCATACAGGTAAAAGATACCAAGAAAATTTGTTACAGCCATAGTGGAAATGTGGTAGGCAAAGAGTTAAGATATAAATGTAAACCTGATCAATACTATGTAAATGTACCTCTGGCGAGTGGGGCTTTAGAATACACCAACTTCACCTCGGCAGAGGGGTAGGACAACCCCCTCCCCCTGGGGTCGCCTGTTAGCCATATGTGGTGATACGTCAGGCTTAAGGACAGAACCCTGATGAATGAGTAGTCCATAACATGGAACACTCCACTTTGGCTCTTACTTAGGCTAGACTGGCGGTCGGAGAGGACCCTACCAATCAATCTGCTGGTCACGCCAATCCTTAGTAATTATATGATTGTCCCAACCCTATTGTCTTTATGGTAAGCACCAACCCTTTTTATCATATTTGTGCTAGAAGTCGATGACTGAGGGTCTTATTGTCCTCGGTATGACGGTAAACTGCATCTAGTCATGAAGTTCCAATTCTGTAGCTCTTGGGAGTTTGGAGTACCCCTTCATTAACATTCCCCCCTGCTCCCAACCCTATTGCCCTTATGGCAAGTCCCAACCCTTTTTATCATATATGAATGCGGGGGCTTAGTGTCCTGGGTACGAGGTTAAACTCTATCTAGTGGTGAATTTCTAATTCTGGAATTGGAGACTTTGAAGTACCCCTTCATCAACATTACTCCCAGGTCCACTTTGTCCCAGATTGTTATTGCCTGTTAGGGTCCCATCTATGGGGTAAGTAGAAAAACTATTTTTTTAAATTGAATTTAAAATATTGAGTTTTAAAAACAAATGTGTAGCCATCAAGAATCAGACAAAATGTCTTCGGTATAAAATAACTCAACAAGGGTTGATATGCCGTTAAATCCAAGTAACCAAACAATCCGTACTTCGTCTACACTGATGTCACGATATCCATAGTTATTTAAGTTATATTTTCAATGATTATGAAATAATCATCATTCAATCTTAATTAGCGATGTCCTTATTAAAGTTTAGCTGAGTTAGATTTGCTGCAAAACTGCCAATATTATTAATGCATTTAAAATCCTGAAGTATGTGTTATATATATATATATATATATATATATATATATATATATATATATATGAGAGTAAGTAAACAAACAATGTGTTTATTTGATATGGCTTTTAGCCGACAATTTTTGGAGGATATGTGCTTAATTGAAGTCATACCTAATTTTGAAAATTGATTTGTTAATAATTAATGAATTTAGGCGGGCATATATGTTCAAATGTAAGGCTAAACAAATCAAGAAAATGTCAATCCCTGAATGTACATTTCGACCTGATGAGACCTAATAGGTCGAAATGTACATCCAGGTTTGAATTCGTAGATTAGTCCACCGAAGTTTTTATCCCGAGTGCTTTCCATCCAAATGTAAAAAAGTTGGCCAGAAAGCTCGAAAAAGATTGTTAATAAAATCGTTAAAAAGGAGATGTGCCTTTTGTTTAATTCTACATGTATGAATGAGAGAATGCTGTCCAAACACAGACACACACACACACACACACACACACACACACACACACACACACATATATATATATATATATATATACTGTTATATATTTACTGTTACTGTTTTCTGTAATTTATGAGGAAGTGCGTCCCGATCTCCTGCCTCAAAAATTGCTACCCGGTGACTATCAAAATAACAATCCCAGCTCGTCGTAATTCTTGTTTATTTATCGTAATTTGTCGTAATTCTTGGTTAGATATGAAGATGGATATATAGTTTGGAATAGACTGATATAGATAGATAGATAGATAGATAGATAGACAAACAAAATCATATAGATAGATATGAACAAATGGAGATAGATATTTTCGACAAGAAAATGTATTTGGGGGGGGGTTGCTTCTTTTTTTTTTGTCGTAATTCTTGTTTATTTAAACTAAAAACATGACATTAAACAAACATGAATAAAAAAAACTTAGTATTTAAAATATAGATAAATATAAACAAATTGAGATGGATAGATAGATAGATATGAAGATGGATAGTTTTGAATAGACTGAGCTGGGTCGTTATTTTAAAGGTCACTGGGTAGCAATTTTTGAGGCAGGAGACCGGGACGCACTTCCTCATAAATTACCCTGTTTTTAAATACTATCATATTATTCTCAAATGCATTAAAAGTTATCCTATATATAATACTATGAATAAAGCAATCAAAATAACATTAAAATAATTGGAATATGTTCATATTTGTTCGTATTTAGTTGCATTAGTAATTCCGATTGAATATAATATTTTATTACATTAAAATATTAATAATAATGTTCACATATTAAATTTGAATACAGATTATCTAGTTTCGCTTCATTTATTATGTGTGCCATTTTATTTCACCCAATTTTAAAAAGGTAACATTCCAAATGGTCTATAAACTTCATTCATTGATAAATCAATATTGAAAGTTTCATTAAAATCGGATAATTTCCTTATTTTTGATATTTTTTAAAAATCGATAATGTTACATTAATTTTGTAAATACGCCATTTTTAAACAGCGTTTCAGCCCCTACGCGATCGAAATTGACCGAAAACATCGTTTTAAATGAATTAAAAATAAATTACATCTGTACATGTGTAAAGGGCCGGTATAGCTTAGTTGGTAGAGCGTCGGATTAGGAACCACAATGTTCCGGGTTCGATACCGTTCTTCGCCCACTCAGCGTATGTGTAGCACAGGGTTATGTGCGGTAAAGTGAGGAGCTGATGGTAGGCGTGGCGCTTCACTCCAGACGCCAAAACAATCTCCTTGGTCTAGCGCTAGTGAAAAGAGGATAGACTCCATCAGTGTAAGGCTGAAACCGACTTTAGGCTACCACGACAACTTTACTTCTTTTTTTTTTTTACATTTGTAATATTATTTTACTCTTTTTTATTGATGCTCATTATGTTACTACTTTTCGACTTGGACAAAAATCTGACCTTCAATAATCAATTTAATTAATTTTAATTCGTTTTTTTTCTTTACATGTGTAATATTATTTTACTTTTTTTTTATTGATGTTCATTATGTTAGTACTTTTCAACTTGGACAAAAATCTGACCTTCAATAATCAATTTAATTAATTTTAATTCGTTTTTTTTTTACATGTGTAATATTATTTTACTTTTTTTTATTTTATTGATGCTCATTATGTTACTACTTTTCGACTTGGACAAAAATCTGACCTTCAATAATCAATTTAATTAATTTTAATTCGTTTTTTTTTTACATGTGTAATATTATTTAACTTTTTTTTATTGATGCTCATTATGTTACTACTTTTCGACTTGGACAAAAATCTGACCTTAGATAATCAATTTAATTAATTTTAATTCGTTTATAAAATGAAAATCAGACGAAAAAATGGTTATCCCTAGTTTAAGCCAACTTTTCTTTTCTATTTTCTTTTCTATTTTCTTTTTCTTTTGTTTTTTTTTTTATTGAGGCAAATAAAGACTTCATCATTCGGGCATCTCTTTACGTTATCTTCAACACACTTGCTAATACAACAATTCAATTTACTCAGGATACACGTGTCGGCGAGAAACAAACATGTGTAGCAACATCACTAACATTAGAGGCGAACAAAATAGACGATGTACTAAAACAAAAAAACAAAACGAGAGAGTGAGTGAGAGAGGGAGGGAGAGAGAGAGAGAGAGAGAGAGAGGAGAGAGAGAGAGAGAGAGAGAGAGAGAGGGGGAAGTCCGGCGTGAAAGGTGACGTGAAAGAACAAATCATTGAAGAACATTCTGGCGGAAGGATATCAAAAAAGTAAAAGAAAAAAAAAGGAAAAAAAAAGAAAAGAAAAGAAAAGAGAATCCACGAAATAGTGCGTCTTTCTCTTCTTTCTTTCGCTATCACTTTCTTATTTTTTCTACCTTTTTTATCTACCTTCTTCTTCTTCTTCTTCTTCTTCTCTTCTTCTTCTTCTTCTTCTTCTTCTTCTCTTCTATTTAAACTTCTTTTTTTCCCATCTTTAAACTTCTTCTTTTTTGTCAGCTTCTTTTCTTTTCTTTTCATTTATCTCTTTAAACTTCTTCTTCTTCTTCTTCTTCTTCTTCTTCTTCTTCTTCTTCGTCTTCTATTTAACTTCTTTTTTTCCCATCTTTAAACTTCTTCTTCTTTTTGTCAGCTTCTTTTCTTTTCTTTTCATTTATCTCTTTAAATTCTTCTTCTTCTTCTTCTTCTTCTTCTTCTTCTTTGTCAGCTTCTTTTCTTTCTTTCATTTATCTCTTTTAAACTTCTTCTTCTTCTTCTTCTTCTTCTTCTTCTTCTTCTTCTTCTTCTTCTTCTATTTAAACTTCTTCTTTTTTGTCAGCTTCTTTTCTCTTTTCTTTTCATTTATCTCTTTAATCTTCTTCTTCTTCTTCTTCTTCTTCTTCTTCTTCTTCTTCTTCTTCTTCTTCTTCTTCTTCTTCTTCCTTGAATTCCCCGTGGGGGTTTTTGCACAGAATAACGAAGATCACGTAGAATATTTATGAGCAAGTGGAAATTTGCCTCGACAATGGCGAGTGCAAATGAATGAATAAACAAACGGAGAAATGAAGAAACAGCTAATAGGAAAACAGAGACGAGAACGGTGAGGGGTATCTTGAAGAACGGGGGGGTGAATATCTTGATGGTGGTGGTGGTGGGTGTGCGGTCGGGATGGAGAATATAGAGCCGCATTTCAAGAGGATTCTTTTAAATAAAAAAAGCGATTGAAAAAAGATAAAAGATAAGAATGAGGGAGCAAGGCGAAAGGAGAGAGAGAGAGAGAGAGAGGAGAGAGAGAGAGAGAGAGGAGAGAGAGAGAGAGAGAGAGTAACTAAGAAAGAGCAAGGATTAAAGTGCGAAAGGCTAACGGATGTTGGATCTTGAATCTAAATGTGGAAACTTACGGCTTTGAAGAAATGAATACGAACTTATAATATCTATCTATCTATCTATCTATCTATTCGTCCATTTATCTATGACTAGGAACTACAAGGTTCTGGGTTCGATACCCGCCCTCGCCAACTCAGCGTATGAGTAGCACAGGGATGTGTGCGGTACAGTGAAGAGCTGACGGTAGGTGTGGCACTCACCCTCAGACGCCAAAACAATCTCCTTGGTCTAGCGCTAGTGAAAAGAGGATAGTCTCCCTCGGTGTTTGGCTGATACCACTTTAGGCCAACTCGACAATTTATTTACTTATATATAAACACATACACACACAGACACATACATACACACACACACACATATATATATATATATATATATATATATATATATATATATACCGTGAAAAAAACATGAATTAAGTCCAAATTTGGCATTTTTTAAGCCGTCACTTTATTTAAAACATTAGGGGGGCTATTATTAATCCTTACTCATTAAAGGTTGATGGTTTGAATAAAAATTAAAACGCTATAGCGACGGCTTAAAAAAGTCAAATTTCGAATTAATTCATGGTTTTCATAACTGTTATTATATATTTACACTGTCGGATTTATATCCATTTCTTTCTTGATATATATATATATATATATATATATATATATATATATATATATATATATATATATGTATAGATAGATAGATAGATAGATAGATAGATAAAAGTGGCTTACCGGTGAATATGGGCACGATCGTTGGAGTTGCACAGAATCCAGGGGTTAAGTCAGCGATATAACAAATACAAAGTGCTCAATACAAAGTAGAGCAAATTTATTAAAGAAATGGATACAATAGAAACCTACTCGGGTTTCACCATTAGGATCTTCAGGGTTAAATCCACTGAATTAATCGAGTTACCGATTAATTGCAGCCGATTACACGTGTGTTCATTGAATAGGATGTTACGTTACAGTGAGACGCTTGTTTACACACGTGTAATCGGCTGCAATTAATCGTTAACTCGATTAATTCAGTGGATTTAATCCTGAAGATCCTAATGGTGAAACTCGAGTAGGTTTCTACTATTGTATCCATTTCTTTAATATATATATATAGATAGATAGATATGTGTGTGTGTGAAAATAAATATACAACTGCTAATATGGCCGGTATATAAGCCTTTTTCTTTGCTAAATATATTGATCTATTATTCATTGTCTCTGGAAAGTCCTATGCGCAGCATCCAGTATCCTCGTAAAGATGGTCAATGTAGGTCCTTGCTGGGCGGCCCACACTAGCATGTTCATGTGTTGGCTTCCACAGGAGAACATCGCTTAAGTTCGTCCTTGCTTCTCTAATAATTCTTCTAAGCTGTGGTCGTGTCAGTGCTGCTGTATGGCTGCACCACTTGGACTCTAACGAGGCGTCTAAAGATTAAGCTAGATGGGAGCTGCACAAGAATACTGCATGTGGTCTTGAACAAATCGTGGAAACAACACCAGACAAGGAAGCATCTGTACGGCCACCTGCTCCCTATCTCACAAACTATCTGAGTAAGATAGACAATAACTGCTGTTATAAATCTATTTACACCGATATATATATATATATATATATATATATATATATATATATATATATATTGTTTGTTGTTATCCTTCCGTCTACTAAAGACGATGGCGTAGTGTCCACTTTTTTTATTTGCAACTGCGTGAGTGGCTGAACAGACCAATTTTTGAATGGCAATCTCTGGTGCACTGACTGCAAACAAACAGTGATACTTGCTGGAGATGCTGTTGTCTCTCCTTCCTTTTGGCTCTCTTTTCTGTGGCGGCTTCTTTCCTCTCTTTTTCACTCTTTTTCGTTCCTTGTTTGACGAGGAGGCGCCAGGTCGCACGATCTTTTGCACAAGCCTCCCATGTGTTGGTGTTGATGTGGCATGTCTTCCTGTCCCTTTTGCAGACATCTTTAAAGCACAGGCGTGGTCTCCCTACCGGTCGGGTGCCTTCTACTAATTCGCCATACAATAGGTCTTTGGGGATGCGACCTTTGTCCATCCTCCTGACGTTGACCAAGCCAGCACTATATATATATATATATATATATATATATATGTCTTTCAAAAACAAAAAGCGACATCTCCACCATCGATGGCAAACTCCTGAACTCGGTAGAACAATTTAGATACTTAGGCAGTAACATTTCCTCCACAGAAAACGACGTTAATGCACGTATAGGAAAGGCAAGGGCCGCTATAAATAAATTATCGGTCATATGGAAATCCAATCTCACAGACAAGTTAAAGAGACAGTTCTTCCAGGCCGTTGTCGTATCAGTTCTGCTGTATGGCTGCACCACCTGGACCCTAATGAAGCGACTAGAGAATAAACTAGATGGGAGCTGCACATGAATGCTGCGGGTGATCCTGAACAAGACGTGGAAACAACACCCTACGAGAAAACAGCTGTACGGCCACCTGCCACATATCACCCGAACCATCCCAGTAAGACGGACAAGACACGCGGGACACTGCTGGAGAAGCAAGGACAAACTCATAAGCGACGTCCTCCTGTGGAAGCCAGCACATGGGCACGCCCAGCGAATACGTACATTGATCAGCTCTGTGCGGATACAGGATGCTGCACAGAGGACCTGCCGAGAACGATGAGCAATAGGGACGGGTGGAGGGAGATTGTCATGGATATCCGTGCCAACAGCGCGACAGGAGGATGATGATATATATATATCGCCTTGATCAAACAGCGAATCTGACGGAAATACATAATTATAATATATGTTTTGTATATCATTCCCCAATTATTCGTTCACTGAAGCTATACTTCTC
>CM042166.1:38171391-38186391 GCA_023376005.1 Doryteuthis pealeii | reverse complement strand
CTGTGAATAGTACCAGAAAACGTTTCGGCCGCTGTATCCTCCAGTCTTTCTCGGGTGTTTCCTGTGTATCCGAGCATTCTGTTCGCTCTTAAATAAACTTCTTATCTATCTATTTATTTATTTACTTCTATCTATCTATCTATCTATCTATCTATCTATCTTTTTTCTTTCTTTCTTTGTCTTTTATTATCCCTTTCTTTCTTTCTTTTTTTCTTAATGCTTTTTCTACACGACTAGGATGCAACACTAAGTAAATCTTTAAAGTGGGGTTTAATTCCCCATTTTTCTTCTCCTAGACTGGTTGCCCTAAAAAGGTTAAAGAGCCCAGTCTGTCCTACTATTTACCCATAGCTGGAGGGAAAATAGTTAGATACATACCTTTCCCAAGGGTATTTGCGACACGTGATATGCAAACAGACTAGTCCAGGATTTGAACTCGAATCAACGTGATAACCATTACACAACAAGTGCATCTTGGAGATTTGAATTCAGAGTTTTCCTTCTCCAAGACTGTTTGCCATAAACAGTTGTTATATGCCTGTTTGATCAACAGTCAAATTATTAGAAATGATTTACCAGGTTGGATCATTACTATGCTTGGATACATACCTGTGGAAGGCCGGAGGATAGAGCTGTCGGAACATTGTGTTTATACATATCACAATAATGACGAGGACAACAGTCCTGAATATCAAAATTATTTATAATCTTTTATGTTATATAAACCGTTTGTGAATATCTTATATATGGGCAATTCCATGTCAAATAATAAAAAAAAAGAAGTTAAATTGTCACCCACCTCCTTCAATTTTTCTAAAATTTTGTACAGCTGTGGAATATCTTAAAGTTAGACAGTCCCCGAAATTTGAGCTTACAATTCTAAAAATTAGCGGAGTGATGTCGATATTTTACTCTTCAAACTATCTTTTTGATCAAAATAATGTTCAATAGAAATGAAATAATAATGGAAAAAATCTTTGTCATAGATGCAGTGCCACATTGAGATATTGATCTTGCTATGAAAATAATAAAAAAAAATTAATAACTTAAAATTGGTTAACTTTCAGGCTTTTCCGGTAGCATTTTTTAATTTTCCAGGCAAAGATGCTTTTATAAACCAATTTTTAGTAGTAGGGAAGCTCTAGAACTTATTTTACAGACAAGAATAGATTACCAAAAGTCGCCATTTTTCCCGAACCCCTCAAATTTGGAGAGCTAAAAATCGTCATAACTCCGCCAATTCTTGGAATTAGAAGCTCAAATTTTGGGGATTGTCTAACTTTAACATTGTCCACACCTGTACAAAATTGCAGAAAAATTGAAGGGGTGGGTGACATGGCCTGGATGATTTGATATGGAATTACCCATATATATATTTACCAACCCCTCCGCACGAGCAGGATGTGAAACAAGGTCAATTTCTTAAGCGGAGTTCAACAGGTTTGAAATCAGAGTGTTCCTTCTAGATCGGTTGCCTAAACAAGGTTAAAGAGTCCAGTCTGCCCTACTATTTACCCATAGCTGGAGGAAGAGTAGAATTCATACCTTTCCCAAGGGTATTAGCGCTAAGTGAAATGCAATTACGCCGTCCAGGATTTGAATACGGGGCGACGAGTCCATTTCCTATGACTTTAACCATTACACCACGCACTTCCTACCCATATACCCATATACCCATATATCATATATATATATATATATATA
This sequence comes from Doryteuthis pealeii, assembly GCA_023376005.1. Classification (NCBI taxonomy): domain Eukaryota; kingdom Metazoa; phylum Mollusca; class Cephalopoda; order Myopsida; family Loliginidae; genus Doryteuthis; species Doryteuthis pealeii. The sequence goes on along the minus strand of CM042166.1, from coordinate 38,184,687 downwards.
TATATATATATATATATATAGTATATATATATATATATATATATATTATATATATATATATATATATATTATATATATATATATATAATATCCGAGTATTATTGGCATTTCAGTCTTGGAAGACTATAATATAGTTTTTGTGCTTGAAGTTAATGTATTCAATTATTTGTGCTAAGAAAAATTACTGCAAAATTACTACAGTTGATTACTAAGAATTATTATCTGTGAGGTGAAATCAATTTAATCATATGCAAATTATTGGTGTTAGATTGTAATATTTGAAACCATGTAACTGTGTGGAAACGAATTATTATTAACAAGACAAACAAGTTACAGCGCCTACTTTGACTGTAAATTCCAATGTTAAAAAACATTCTCGACCACAGATGTCGCATGTGAAGGCTGTCCCTGAAGATGTTGATGTGCCGGTGCTTTGTTGCCGCTGCTTTCTTCTGGACCTCCTAGCTTCATGGCGTTGCGTCAGGGTGAACTCAGACATTAACAGTTTTCGACAATTGTTTGATCGACGGTCAAACTCTTAAAAAAGATTGGTGCCTCTCCGATCGCGCAAATAAGTATTTACAGACGTTCCATCATGTCCGTTGAACACAAGGATCATTATAATGGGGAACTACGCATACAGTATATCAACCCTTTTCAGGTCATTTAATGCCAAATCAAGTCATTTTGATAAACAAGGACTCAGGTGGCTTATAGTACCTGCTGTTGCTTCAGTGGTTACCCAAATTAAGTATTGAACAGGCTCATTGCCGCTAAAATTCAATGATCTAGTTGGAACTTGTCCTTTTGGCATGACTTGACTAATAAAGAAGGAAGGAAAGAAAAAAAAGTAAGAAAGATAGAAGGGAGTAAAGGAAGGAAGATGGTTGGTGGGTTGTTTTGTTTTTGTTGTAGAATGAACATCCTACTCACCTTCTGTGACTAGCATCCAGTTACCAGACAAAAATGACAGTATAACTGAATACACTCTGTAGCAACTGACAAGACATGGTCAAGTGTTCAGTATATATGGATACAAATATCTACAGTAAAAGATTCCATCATGTGCGTTGAACACAAGGATCATTATAATGGGGAACTACGCATAAACCGAAGCTCATGCGTGGCTACGGTTTTAAAAAAACTCGATGAGTCCCTTCGACATTCCTCTTTTGAGGCGCCTCAAGCACTGGAAAATAAACACAGCCCTGTCCCTTTTAGACGAGGGGGTAGGGTCTGCCTGGGGGTATTTTTCCCCCCCCCCTGGGATCACGCTTGATATAAAATATTTTAGCGGTCAAATGGCCGAAACGATTTAGCGTAAGGAGTGTTGCATGTCATGAACTGCTCAGCTCCTAGGTTGAGCATTACGGGTCGGCAGGCACAGCCAACAGTTGACCCCATTAAGGGTGGACTTACTCCTCTGCAGTGGTGCAGGCCGTGTATTGTACAGCCCCAGCTGACAGGGTTTCTCTTCCAGATTTCAGGCATTTAAGGATCATGCACTAAATAACCTTTTTAACAAATATATGTATTCATGAATATATAATTTTCAAAGTCGGAAAATTTTACTATAAATCAACAATTTTCCTACCTCTCCGTTGGGCTTTATTAACAAAGTTCATTTCAGTACACAAACACGGGAACAGAAGGGCGGAGTAAGGGTAAAGTGGGTGGGACAATGAGTTACAACGAGTGGAGAAAAGGGTGGGGAAATTTAAGGCCGAGTCGTCCATAGTTAGGATTTAGTCACGATTTCTAATTTTCTTTCTTTCTTTCTTTCTTTCTTTCTTTCTTTCTTTCTTTCTTTCTTTTTCGTTCTTTTTCTTCCTTTCTTTCGCTCTTTTAATCTTTCTTTCTTTCTTTCTTTCTTTATTTCTTTCTCTCTTTCTTTCGCTCTTTCTTTCATTCTTTATTTATTTATTTATTTATTTATTTATCTCTCTCTTTCTTTCGCTCTTTCTATATTTCTCTGATTCTTTCTTTCTCTGTTTCTCTGTTTCTTTCTTTCTTTCTCTCTTTCTCTCTTTCTTTCTTCACGTATCTTCAAATTTTTCTTTCCTTTCTTTCTTTCTTTTGCTCTTTCTCTCTTTCTTTCTTCCTTTTGCTCTTTATTTCTTTCTCTCTTTCTTTCTTTCTTTCTTTCTTTCTTTTCCTCTTTCTTTCTTTCTTTCTTTCTTTCTTTCTTTCTCTCTCTTCTCTCTCTTCTCTCTCCTCTCTCTCTCTCTCTCTCTCTTCTTTCACTTTTTTTATCTCTTTCTCTTTCTTTCTTTCTTTCGCGCTTTATTTCTCTCTTTCCCTCTTTCTTTCACTCTTCCTCTCTGTCTTTCTGTCTTTCTTTCTTTCTTTCTTTTGTCCTTCACATGTCTTCAACTCCTTCTTTTCTTTACTCTTCACTTCATTTATTTCACTCTCCAACTCTTTCTTTGATTCTTCGTTTCTTTCTTTCTTTCTTTCTTTCTTTCTTTCTTTCTTTCGCTCTTCAAATCTTTTCTTTCTTTCTATCGTTTACTCTTCGCTTCCTTTCTCTCACTCATCAACTCTTTCTTTGATTCTTCGTTTCTCTCTTTCTTTCTCTCTTTCATTCTGGTGTATCGTAGAAGTGGAATGATACACAAAAGAAATTGAGCGCTTAATATATTTATTCAGCACTAATATCCGGTGCTAACGGATACATACAAAAACACCAAACAATAAGTTACAAACAATTAACAAGACAAAACTTACAAGAAATAGAGGAGGGTGAAATGTGGTATAGCCAAACGCAATAAGATCAGTCCGAATATTATTCAGCTAATTAATCCACTTTAATCGTAGACTATTTCAGGCTATGAGACAGTTCATATGGTAGAGTGTTGGAGGGGTGCTAGCTACTCTACGACACGTTCTTTCTTTCTTTCTTTCTTTCTTCACTGCTTTCTTTTTTGTGTCACTCATCTAATTATTCTTTGATTCTTTTTCTCTTTCTTTATCTACTTCTTTCTTTCTTTCTTTCTTTTTTTCATTCTTTCTATCTTTCTTTCTTTCTTTCATTCATTCTTTTTTTCTTTCATTCTTTCTTTTTTTCATTCTTTCTTTTTTCTGTCTTTCTTTCTTTCTTTCTTTCATTCATTCTTTCTTTATTTATTTCTTTCATTCATTCTTTCTTTCTTTCGTTCTTTCCTTGTGTTTTTCTTTCTTTCTTTCTTTCTTTTGATGTTAAACCCCTCACGTTCACTTACAAGATTAACTGCAATTCCTAGACTTGCTATGATCAAACACACTTTTCATTCATATTTTTAAAGAATTGCAAATAATGTTTCAAATTTTCTGGTTTGAGAACCAAAAGTTAGTTTGAAATCAGCAAAAGTCACAAATAACCAAGATCACTGTGAATTTTAGTGAGAAGGTAACTATATCTATACATTTATAAAGGTCAGTTTGTATGTATGTATGTATGTCCAGAGGAAGCTATGAAAATAAAGCAATTAATGACAAACTAAATATATATACACATTCACTATCACCAGATCTTGATCTTTGAGCAAAAATAATGAAGATTTGATTTATATTCGTGAACAAAATGGAGAAATAAAATTTAAATGATAACAGTATGACATTTTTTTTTGCATTTAATATTTTCAAAAGGAGACATTAACTTTTCCTTCGGAGTGGCTGGATCAATACAAGATCTTTTTTACATAGGGATTTTAATGGGGCATACTACGAGATTCAATTATAATTGATCTGCGAGACTATCTTTTTACACCACCTCTACCTAGGCGATGCTGGGTAGCTGCTTCTAGTCAACATATAAGCATAAACCTGATCAATACAGTACAAAAGTAACCCTTCAACGCTTTTCCTGACGATGCTAAATCATTAAAACTAACTAAGAAATAAAACAGTAAAACTAAGAAAATGTACATATAGACATATATTCTCCAACCACTAGGCATAAAATAACTCCAGACGGGTTGATATGCCTTTAACCCTTTGCCAACTTTAAACGCTCACCACGACTTTCCTACCACTGGGATCCTACCGTAAAGCACTGACAGCAGCTCTCTAACGTGTCACTTCAGATTGGTACTTGAGTTTTTGCAATAGAGAACCCGTTGAGCTTTGAAATATTCCAACATACAGGTAAAAGATACCAAGAAAATTTGTTACAGCCCTGAGGGAAATATGTTAGGCAAAGAGTTAAAATATAAATGTAAACGTGATCCGTACTGTATAAACGTACCTCTGACGGGTGGGGCTTTAGAATACACCAACTGCACCTCTGCAGAGGGGTAAGACCCCCCCCCTTGGGGTCACCTGTTGGCCATATGTGGTGACACGTCAGGCTTAAGGACAGAACCCTGATGAATGAGCAGTCCATGACATGGAACACTCCACTTTGGCCCTTACTCAGGCTAGACAGTCGGTCGGAGAGGCCTCCACCAATCAATCTGCTGGTCACACCAAGCCCTAGTACCTCTATGATTATCCCAACCCAATTGCCCTTATGGTAAGCGCCAACCCGTTTTATCATATATGAATGCGGGGGTTTAGTGTCCTGGGTACGAGGTTAAACTCTATCTAGTGGTGAATTTCTAATTCTGGAATTGGAGAGTTTGGAGTACCCCTTCATCAACATTACTCCCAGGTCCACTTTGTCCCAGAAAGTGTCTGTTAGGGTCCCTATGGTAAGTAGAAAAACTTTTATTCTTAAATTGAGTTTAGAAATATTGAGTTTTAAAAACAAATGTGTAGCCATCAAGAATCAGACAAAATGTCTTTGGTATAAAATAACTAAACAAGGGTTGACATGCCGTTAAATCCAAGTAACCAAACAATCTGAACAACGTCTCACTGATGTCACGATATCCATAGTTATTTAAGTTATATTCTCAACGATTATGAAATAGTCATCATTCAATCTTAATTAGCATCATTTATTACCGATGTCCTTATTAAAGTTTAGCTGAGTTAGATTTGCTGCAAAACTGCCAATATTATTAATGCATTTAGAATCCTGGAGTATGCGTTATATATATATATATATATATATATATATATATATATATATATGTGTGTGTGTGTGTGTGTGTGTGTGTGTGTGTGTGTGTGTGCAATTAAACAAAAGGCACGTCTCCTGTTTAACAATTTTATTAACAATCTTTTTCAAGCTTTCTGGCCAATTTTTTTACATTAGATGGGATCCGTACATTAGTCCACCGAACTCCTTATCCCAAGTACTTTCCATCCAAATTTTAAAAAAAGTTGGCCAGAAAGCTCGAAAAGACTGTTAATAAAATTGTTAAACAGGAGACGTGCCTTCTGATTAATGCTACATCTATAAAACGAAAGAATGCTGCCCCCCCCCCAATATATATATATATATATATATATATATATTATATATATATATATATATATAAGAAATAAGATTTACATAGCATATGGTTGGAATAATTTGCATAATGATTTTAACAAACTGGATTTAATAAATAATTATTTTCTGTGACTGTTTTCTGATACTATCATGTTTTCTGATACTATCAAATGTATAAAAAGCTATCCTATATATAATTTTATGTAGTGATCAATCAAATTAACATTAGAATAATTGTAATATTTTTATATTTGTTCGTATTTAGCTTCGTTAGTCATTTTGATTTAATATAATATCTTATTATATTAAAACATTAATAATAATGTTCACATATTAAATGTGAATACAGATTATCTGGTTTCGCTTCATTTATTATGTGTGCCATTTTATTTCACCCAATTTTAAAAAGGTAACATTCCAAATGGTCTATAAACTTCATTCATTGATAAATCAATACTGAAAATTTCATTAAAATCGGTTAATTCCCTTATTTTTGATATTTTTTTAAAATCGCGAATGTTACATTAATTTTGTAAACACGCCGTTTTTAAACAGCGTTTGAGTCCTTGAGCGATCAAAATTGACCGAAAACATCGTTTTTAATGTATTAAAAATAAATTACATGTGTACATGTGTAAAGAGCCGGTATAGCTTAGTTGGTAGAGCGTCGGATTAGGAACCACAATGTTCCGAGTTGGATACCGTTCTTCGCCCACTCAGCGTATGAGTAGAACAGGGTTTTGTGCGGTAAAGTGAGGAGCTGATGGTAGGCGTGGCGCTCCACTCCAAACGCCAAAACAATCTCCTTGGTCTAGCGCTAGTGAAAAGAGGATAGACTCCATCAGTGTAAGGCTGAAACCGACTTTAGGCTACCACGACAACTTTACTTCTTTTTTTTTTACATTTGTAATATTATTTTACTCTTTTTATTGATGCTCATTATGTTACTACTTTTCGACTTGGACAAAAATCTGACCTTCAATAATCAATTTAATTAATTTTAATTCGTTTTGTGTTTTTTACATGTGTAATATTATTGTACTTTTTTTTAATTGATGCTCATTATGTTACTACTTTTCGACTTGGACAAAAATCTGACCTTCAATAATCAATCTAATTAATTTTAATTCGTTTTTTTTTTTTTACATGTGTAATATTATTTTACTTTTTTTTTTTGATGCTCATTATGTTACTACTTTTCGACTTGGACAAAAATCTGACCTTTCAATAATCAATTTAATTAATTTTAATTCGTTTTTTTTTTACATGTGTAATATTTTTTACTTTTTTTTATTGATGCTCATTATGTTACTACTTTTCGACTTGGACAAAAATCTACCTTAGATAATCAATTTAATTAATTTTGATTCGTTTATAAAACGAAAAGCAGACGAAAAAATGGTTATCCCTAGTTTAAGCCGAGTGTTTTCTTTTCTATTTTCTTTTCTATTTTCTTTTTCTTTTGTTTGTTTTTTTTATTGAGGCAAATAAAGACTTCATCATTCGAGCATCTCTTTACGTTATCTTCAACACACTTGCTAATACAACAATTCAATTTACTCAGGATACACGTGTCGGCGAGAAACAAACATGTGTAGCAACATCACTAACATTAAAGGCGAACAAAATAGACGATGTACTAAAACAAAAAAACAAAGAGAGAGAGAGAGAGAGAGAGAGAGAGAGAGAGAGAGAGAGAGAGAGGGGAGAGAGAGTCCGGGGTGAAAGGTGACGTGAAAGAAACAAATCATTGAAGAACATTCTGGCGGAAGGATATCAAAAAAGTAAAAAAAAAAAAAAAGAAAAGAAAAGAAAAAAGAGATCCCAAGAAATAGTGCGTCTTTCTCTTCTTTCTTCGCTATCACTTTCTTATTTTTTCTACCTTTTTTATCTACCTTCTTCTTCTTCTTCTTCTTCTTCTTCTTCTTCTTCTTCTTCTCTTCTTCTTTCTTTTCTTTTCTTTCTTTTCTTTCATTTATCTCTTTAAACTTCTTCTTCTTCTTCTTCTTCTTCTTCTTCTTCTATTTAAACTTCTTTTTTCCCATCTTTAAACTTCTTCTTCTTTTTCTTCTTCTTCTTCTTCTTTGTCAGCTTCTTTTCTTTTCTTTCATTTATCTCTTTTAAACTTCTTCTTCTTCTTCTTCTTCTTCTTCTTCTTCTTCTTCTTCTTCTTCTTCTTCTTCTTCTTCTATTTAAACTTCTTCTTTTTTTCCATCTTTAACTTCTTCTTTCTTTTTCTTCTTCTTCTTCTTCTTTGTCAGCTTCTTTTCTTTTTCTTTTCATTTATCTCTTTAAACTTCTTTCTTCTTCTTCTTCTTCTTCTTCTTTGTAAGCTTCTTTCTTTTCTTTTCATTTATCTCTTTAAACTTCTTCTTCTTCTTCTTCTTCTTCTTCTTCTTCTTCTTCTTCTTCTTCTTCTTCTTCTTCTTCTATTTAAACTTCTTCTTTTCCCATCTTTGAACTTCTTCTTCTTCTTCTTCTTCTTCTTCTTCTTCTTCTTCTTCTTCTTCTTTCTTCTTCTTCTCTTCTTGTCAGCTTCTTTTCTTTTCTTTTCATTTATCTCTTTAAACTTTCTTCTTCTTCTTCTTCTATTTAAACTTCTTTTTTTCCCATCTTTAAACTTCTTCTTCTTTGGCAGCTTCTTTTCTTTCTTTTCATTTATCTTTAAACTTCTTCTCTTCTTCTTTGTCAGCTTCTTTTCTTTTCTTTTCATTTATCTCTTTAAAACTTCTTCTTCTTCTTCTTCTATTTAAACTTCTTTTTTCCCATCTTTAAACTTCTCTTCTTTGGCAGCTTCTTTTCTTTTTCTTTCATTTATCTCTTTAACTTCTTCTTCTTCTTCTTCTTCTTCTTCTTCTTCTTCTTCTTCTTCTTTCTTCCTTGAATTCCCCGTGGGGTTTTTGCACAGAATAACGAAGATCACGTAGAATATTTATGAGCAAGTGGAAATTTGCCTCGACAATGGCGAGTGCAAATGAATGAATAAAACAAACGGAGAAATGAAGAAACAGCTAATAGGAAAACATAGACGGGAACGGGAGAGGGGTATCTTAAAGAACGGGGGGTGAATATCTTGATGGTGGTGGTGGTGGTGCGGTCGGGATGGAGAATATAGAGCCGCATTTTCAAGAGGATTCTTTTAAATAAAAAACGGATTGAAAAAGATAAAAGATAAGAATGAGGAAAGAAGAGAGAGAGAGAGAGAGAGAGAGAGAGAGAGAGAGAGAGAGAGAGAGAGAGAGAGAGAGAGAGAGTAACTAAGAAGAGCAAGGGATTAAAGTGCGAAAGGCTAACGGATGTTGGATCTGTGAATCTAAATGTGGAAACTTACGGCTTTGAAGAAATGAATACGAACTTATAAAATCTATCTCTCTCTCTCTCTCTCTCTCCTCTCTCTCTCTCTTTCACTCTCCTCTTCTCTGTATATATATATATATTATATATATATATATATATCAATGAAAAAAGGCTCGAATACCGGCCAAAATAGCGGTTACAAATTTATTTCCCCCATATATATATATATATATATATATATATATATATATATATATATATATATAATTGATAATTGAATCATATTACCTCTGTAATCCTGCGATGGAATAGACGGCAATACAGGTTAGGTGGCTGCGCAGTTAGAATTAATGTTACCATTGACTAGATGATTTGGCATTTTCCGTTTGTGGCATGGGCTGGTGGCCCAGTGTGTTGAGTCCCCGCTCTTCACTGTGGTCCACTGCTTCAATCTCTTGTCGTATGCACCGCTGATGAGACCAAAAGGAGGTTGAAACAGCTGTCCAGTGCTCCGGATGTCGCAAATGGTGTTTGCCGAGTTGTCTGGTCGTGGTAATATGATTCAATTATCAATTATATATAATTCCTTATTATATATTGATTCCTCTATCAAAAAATTTAATATATATATATATATATATGTATGTACTGTACTGTATAATCAGGCAAATGTATTTGATATTTGAAGTTAAAAGAAGAAAGACGTTTTTCCTTTGTATGCTTTAATATTTTATATTTTTCTGCAATTATTATTATTATTATTATTATTATTATTATCATTTACTCCTTTTGAGTTTTCACATCAGCATTAGCTGATGGTCTTTTACTGGAATCTGAGTGACAGCAAGTCTCTTCAGGTCTCCAGGAATCTTCTGAGTATTCTGGCAGATTGCAGCAGTGCAGTGTTCTGAATGGTTTCAATCATTCCTCTGATCCCCAAACTTTCCAGACCCTTTTCCAATCCTTTTGGAACTGTTCCAAGTGCACCAACTACAATTGGTATCACTTTCACTTTCATATTCCATAATTTTTTCAGTTCTCTGGCAAGGTCCAGATATTTGTCCATTTTTTCATTTTCCTTCAGCTTCACCTTGTGATCTCCTGGCACTGCAAAATCCACCAGTTGACAAGTTCTTTCTTTTTTGTTAATCAACACTAGGTCTGGTCTTCTTGCTGGGATAAGGTGATTCGTTTTTATTTCAAAGTCCCAGAGAATTTTATGCGTTTCGTTCTCAAGAACAGATTCTGGTTTATGCATATACCATTTTGTTGTATGGTCAAAATTAAATTTTTTGCATAATTCCCAGTGGATCACCTTCCCAACCCAGTCGTGTCTAGTTTTGTATTCTCAATTATTATTATTATTATTATTATTATATTATTATATTATTATTATTATTATTATTATTATTTTATTTCATATTTAAAATAGTAATAAATAGAGTACAATGTGTACATGAACAAACTCTCGGCCGAAAGGCGTGTTGGTATTTCATTAAACCATTTTTATCAATTCAACATTTTCTGTCCTTTATTTTTTTTATTCTTTCAACATATTGTCGGATTCATTTCCACTTTTCAACTCTCTCTCTCTCTCTCTCACACACACACACACACACACACACACACACACATATATATATTATATATATATATATATGTGTGTGTGTATATCATCATCATCATCATCATCATCATCATGTCGCACTGTTAGCACGGATATCCATGACAGTCTCTCTCCATCCGTCCCTATCGTTCATCATTCTCGGGAGGTCCTCTATGCAGCATCCTGTATCCGCACAGAGCTGATCAATGTACGTCTTTGCTGGTCGGCCCACACTGGCGTGTCCATGTGCTGGCTTCCACAGGAGGACGTCGCTTATGACCAACTCATATATATATATATATATATATATTATATATATATATATATTAGGATAGTGTAGCTGTCAGTTTCTCACCTATGCGATCATCAGGCCAATGAATGAACATCATGGAATTTTTGCAATATATTGGTCTACTTCTCGATAAAACGATTAAAGTAGGAAATACCTGTGAAAATCCATCACTCTTTCTTAAATAGAAGTTTTAATATCACCAAACGGCTCTTTTAACAGGAACCCTATAGTTTCACGGATCGTCTAATTTCAAATAATGTTCTTTTTTTTTAATATTCATAGCTTTTGAACATCTGTGCTTTATATCTCAGAGGGTGTTACAATCAGCACCAACCGAGTTAATTCCCCACCCACAATGTTATTATTAACAACACAAAAGTTCATAAATATATCATAAAACTACAAACAATGACGCCCAATAAAATAAAATTGACTCCCTGTCGGTACCAAATTATTTTAATTTCTACGTCTGTCTGTCTGACAGACTCTCTTTCTCTCTCTGACAGTCTCTCTCTCTCTCTCTCTCTCTCTCTCTCTCTCTCTCTCTCTCTCTCTCTCTCTCTCTCTCTTTGTTTATTTATTGTGTTTTGTTGTAGTTTTATCTACTTGGTGTTTTTCGCTAACTACGTATACCCTACTGGATTTAAAAAAAAGAAAAAGAAAGCTATCGACACAAATGTACAGAGACGTCTTTATTGTTTGTGATTATCCGTTAGAGGGGTCACCCTTATTGTATCCTCCTGTGCCCCCCCCCCTAGGGCCGACTTTGAAGTATCGTCCGAAGACATGCCGTGCGCAGGCTGTGTCCATCTGTTATGTGTTCAGATTACAACAAGGCCGCAGCCTCCACTGACCGGCACCCACGTTCGCACTTAGCGTCCGCACCGTCAGCCTTTTTGACAAATGGTTATGTGTGAGTGAGGCGGTGTGCGCGGGGTGGGGGCAGGGTAAGGAAGGAGAAAGAACCGTTCGTCTTCACCTGCGACTAAATTAACACTATGACCTCTCTATCTCTCTTAAAGACTATCAGTTAATTTGAATCCTTCTTTCTTCTCTTTCTCTTTCTCTCTTCTCTTCCTTTCTTTCTTTCTTCTTTTTCTTTCTTTTTCTTTTTTTCTGTTTCTTCTTTCTCTTTCTTCTTTCTTTCTTTTCTTTTCTTTCTTTTCTCTTTCTTTTCTTCTCTTTCTTTTCTTTTCTTCTTCTTCTTTCTTTCTTTCTTCTTTTCTTTCTGTTTTCTTCTTTCTTTCTTTTCTTCTTTCTTTCTGTTTCTTCTTTCCTCCTTTTCCTTTTTCTTTCTCTTTCTTCTTTTCTTTCTTTCTTTCTTTTTCTTCTTCTTCTTTTCTTCTTTTCTCTTTCTTCTTTCTTTCTTTTTTTCTTCTTTTCTTCTTTTCTTCTGTTTCTTCTTTCTTTCTTTCTTTCTTTCTTTCTGTTTCTTCTTTCTTTTCTTCTTCTGTTTTTCTTTCTTTCTTTCTTTTCTCTTTTTCTTCTTCTTCCTTCTTTCTTTCTTCTTTTCTTCTCTTTCTTTCCTTCTTTCTTTTTTCTTTTCTTCTTTTCTTCTTTCTCTTCTTCTTCTTTCTGTTTCTCTTTCTTTCTTTTCTTTCTTTTCTTCTTTCTTCTTTCTTCTTTTCTTCTGTTTTCTTCTTTCTTCTTTCCTTTTCTTCTGTTTCTTTCTTGTTTCTTTTTCTTTCTTTTCTTCTTTCTTTCTGTTTCTTTCTTCTTCTTTCTCTTTCTTCTTTTCTTTCTGTTTTCTTCTTTCTTTCTTTCTTCTTTCTTTCTTTCTTTCTTCTTTTCTTCTTTTCTTCTTTCTTTTTTTCTTTCTTTCTTTCTTCTTTTCTTTCTGTTTCTTCTTTCTTTCTTTCTTTCTTTTTTCTTTCTTGTTTTCTTCTTCTTCTTTTCTTCTTTCTGTTTTCTCTTTCTTTCTTTTCTTTCTTTTCTTTCTGTTTTTCTTCTTCTTTCTTTTCGTTCTTTTCTTTCTGTTTTCTTTCTTTCTTTCTTTTTTCTTTTCTTTCTGTTTTCTTCTTTCTTTCTTTCTTCTTTCTTTCTTTCTCTCTTTTATTTCTTCGACGTTTCTTTTTTTTTCTCTTTCGTTCATTTCGTTCTATGCATTCTTCTTTCTTTCTTTTCCTGATCTTTTCTTTTCTTTCTTTCTTTCTTTCTTTCTTTCTTTCCTTCCTTCTTTTTCCTTCTTTTCTTCTTTTCTTTCGGTTTTCTTTTCTTTCCATTTTCTTCTTTCGTTTCTTTCTTCTTTCTTTTATTTCTTCAGTCTTTCCTTTTTTTTTCTTTTTTCGTTCATTTCATTCTTGGCATTCTTTCCTTTCTTCTGTTTTCCTTTCTTTCTTTCTTTCTTTCTTACTTCTTCCTTTCTTCTTTCTTTCTTCTTTTATTTTTTTGCTTTCTTTTCTTTCTTTGCTTTGTTCTTTCTTTCTTTTCTGTCTTTTCTTTCTTCTTTCTTTTGTTTGTTTGTTTGTTTGTTTGTTTCTTTCCTTTCTTCTTTCTACTTGCTCATATTTTCTTTTTTCTTTCTTTTCTTTCTTTGTCTTTTTTATTTCAGTCTTATTCCTTTCTCTTGATTTCATTCTTCTACATGTTTTCTTTCTTTCTTAATTTTTTCTTACGTACTTTTTAAAAAACTCTCTTTTTCTTTCTTATGTTCATTCATTCTCTTGTTTAATTTTCTTTATTCTTTCTTTCTTTCTTTCTTTTTCTTTCTTTCTTTGCTTTGTAATTGTTCTTATTTGTTTT
>CM042166.1:38158891-38166391 GCA_023376005.1 Doryteuthis pealeii | reverse complement strand
ATAGTATACTTACATTAGGGCCGGTTTAGCTCAGTCGGTATAGCGTTCGGCTAGGAATCACAAGGTTCCTGGTTCGATACTGGTCCTCGCCAACTCAGCGTATGAGTAACACAGGGATAGGTGTTACGCTCCACCTCAGATGTTAAACTAATCTCCTTGGTCTAGCGTTAGTGAAAAGGGGATATAATCACCCTCTGCTTGACTGATACCGACATTAGGCCTCCCCGACAACTTTACTTTTTTTTATAGTATACTTATTAGGCAGTCATACTGGAAATATCATATCTGCAAAGTAATTATTATCATTACTGAATAGAAACCATATACAGTCATATCTCTATTTACATCGTTTCGACTTCTATCATTTTCGAAGATATGTCGCTTTTCAAAAATATTGATAAATTGAAATCTTAAAAGCTATATAATATATTATAATATTTATATCGTCTGTAAAAACAGCTGGATCATTCATACCGTATAGTACCGTTAATTCCGGGTTGTATCGATTATTGACGCTTATTTTCGTACCTGAGAAGTAAATGAAAAACAGAGATAGATACATATAATATTTAGAGAATAATTTACCGATTCAGTAGGCTAACATAAAAAAAAACTAGGTTTGCCTAGGCTAAAGTTCAGAATTTATCAAAATATGCTGATTACTTAGGCTAGCATTAAAAAAAACTAGGCTAGGCTACCGTTAGGCTTCATAATGTACCGAAATTTACCGATTACGTAGACTAACATAAAAAAAACTCGGTGAGGCTAGGCCTAGGTCAGACAATTGTATCGAAATAATGGCCATTTCAACTTAAATCGATTTTCGACTTAAGTCGTGTCCTCTGGAGGCAATTAACGATGTTATTTAGAAAAAATAAAGAAAAAAAATTAAAGAAAAACAAATGAAGACGATTTTTCATTGCAAATAAGTAACCGAATAATAATTGTAATTATTCAGCTAAAATGTTTTTTTGAATACACATACACACATATATAGATATATACATTCGTACATATAAAGAACAGAGACAAATAACGTGCGTTTGCATACACATACATATAAAAACACATTTATATACATTAAATTTGAGCAAATGTTTCCACCTCCTTCGCCATAAGGTGTCATCAGGTGAAATATTGCCCAAGGGGTCGGCAATAAGAACCACTGTTTACAGTTGCGCCTCTTTCATGAAAATCAATTGTGATGAGTCAGCAATACCTTCTTTATTTACCGATGTGCCAGGAACTTTTCCTATACCGGAGAGTGAGTATGTTTCTACTCCATGAGGTGTCTATTCCACTTAGACTGATAGTAGCAAACCCATGTTTAGCCGATTTGTAAACGTTTTATTTACCAAAACCAACTAATCAAACTACTAACCATGCCTGCTGGACTACCGGTTTCGATTTCTGTCGGACAGAAATCGTTAGTATACATCGCTGATGAGAGTTAATAAAGTTGAAACAGACTGTACGATGTTCTAGCATCGCATAATCGTTTAGGGGCCGGGTTAGCTCAGTCGGTAGAGCGTTCGGCTAGAAACCACAAGGTTCCTAGTTCGATACCGGTCCTCGCCAACTCAGCGTATAAGTAGCACAGGGATCTGTGCGGTAATGTAAGGAGCTGATGGTAGGTGTGGCGCTCCACCTCAGATGCTAAAAACAATCTCCTTGGTCTAGCGCTATTGAAAAGGGGATAGACTCCCTCGCTGACTGGCTGATACCGACTTTAGGCCGCCCCGTCGACTTTACTTTACTTACTTGCCTGTCACATCCTACTCGTGCGGAGAGGTTGGGTGTTGGGTAAATGCATTTATACGCAAACATGCAAATTTCTACACACACATACACACGTGCTCGCGCGCAAACACCCTTACACACATACGCAAGCACAAACAGATAGACATTGACATACACAAGCCCCCATGGGCATACATACATCATTCTACACGCACACATACCATTGTATCTCACGCCACCGAAAGAAAAAAAACGAAAATCAAGGAATTAACCGAATTTAATGAAATTTTCAGTGTTGATATATTAATGAATAAAATATATAATGCACCAGTTATTTTATTTAAAAACGTTTACAATTTTTCAGGTCAATTAACTTCGTACCACGTATGTTTGTGAATCTGTGTTACGCCTCAAACACACGTGGTTCAAAGTTAACTGAGCTGAAAAAATGTAAGAATTTTCAAATAAAATAACTTAGGCATTATATTGTTTATTCATTAATATATCAACACTGAAAATTTCATTAAATTTGGTTAATTCATTGATTTTTGGTATTTTTTTTCTCTTTCGGCGGGGTGACATACGATGGTAGAATTTATGTCCGTTAAGTAGGATTTAACCCGCAAACCTATACATACCCTCACTTACAATTCTAACACCTTGCACCCCAAACACATATGCATACACACCCAGACTTACTTCTCGCAATTCTTTACGCTCATACGCTCACACACACACACACAACACACACACACACACACATACGCAAGCACAAACCCCGCTTAAAGAAAATTGGACGCCTGTAACATCCTACTCGTGCGGAGGAGTTGGCTGTTTGATGTTGAGTAAATACATTTATACGCAAACATGCAAATTTCTATGCACACACACACACACACACACACACACACACACACACACACACACACACACACACATCGACAAACGCAAGCATCCATGGGCATACATGCATCATCATAAACGCACACATACGTAGATGAATGCATACACACCTCTACATACGCAAACCGGTTAAATCCTACTTAACGGACATAAATTCCACCATCGTATGTCACCCTGCCGAAAGAAAAAAAATACTAAAAATCAAGGAATTAACCAAATTTAATGAAATTTCAGTGTTGATATATTAATGAACAAAAAGTATAATGCGCCAGTTATTTAATTTAGAAATATTTACATTTTTCAGGTCAATTAACTTTGAACCACGTATGTTTGTGAATCTGTGTTACGCCTCAAACACACGTGTTTCAAAGTTAACTGAGCTGAAAAAATGTAAGAATTTTCAAATAAAATAACTTATGCATTATATCTCCTGATTTTTAGTATTTTTTTTTCATTCGGCAGGGTGACATACGATGGTAGAATTTACGTCAATTAAGTAGGATTTAACCCGCAAACCTATACATAACCTCACTTAAAATTCTAACCCGCCCCCAATACACATGTATACACACCCAATCTCACTTCTCACAATTCTTTACGCTCTCAGGAGTTGTTAGTACATTGTATTGGTGCGGAGGCAGACAGTCATCCTTGTCATTGAAAACCTCGTTTATTTATCATCATTTGTATTCTTCTCGGGGTAATTGCTCCTAAACGCTGAATTTACAACGGTGCCAGGGCCGGGGAAGTGGAAGCAGCAGGGTTTTCGGAATGACGGTGAGGGGCAGGGCGATCCCCAGCAGAGCCCAGCCACATGACATGATGCCAAAACAAACAAACAGGGTCGAGTTGAACAATTGCCGTTGGAAAATATTTTTACTGGAGTAAGACATCTCGACATCTTTCTTACTCACTCACAAGATCTTGAACGAAAAGGAAATGATGAGGGGTAACCTAACTGCAGGAGTCGTTTCTGTGTGGGCCGTATATGACACCCTGTTATTGATGGTTTGATAATAAAATTTCTTTCTTTTTGGTAATGACTTTATATTAAAAGAAACAAAAAAAACCTTATCACCATTTTATGTTCAGGGTGCAGCAAAAATAACTCCCACATTTTCAACTGTCACCTGTGTGGTGCAAGTGAACTTGGGAAAGTGGCAAGGGTTGCTCCATCAAGCTAATGCCTAACCATTTTCTTGCACATACAATCATTTATGATCATGACCTGAAATTTAAACCATACATGGGACAATGAAAAAGATATGATGAGGAAGATCTGACTACTGGAGTCGTTTTTGTGTGGGCCGTATATGACTCCCTGGCGACCAGCATTTGCGGATATGTTCAATGGCTAGGTTTAGTTTGCTGGATTTTACGGCATGTCAACCATTAATGAATTATTTTATGCCGAAGACGTTTGATCTATTCATGCTTGATGGGTATTCAATTTGTGTCGGCCGTCTATGACTCCCTATTATATTATTGATGGTTTGCTAATAAAATTACTTTCTATTTGGTAATGACTTTATATTAAAAAAAAATGAAAAAAAACTTTATCACCATTTTATGTTTAGGGTGCAGCAAAAATAACTCCCACATTTTCAACTGTCACCTGTGTGGTGCAAGTGAACTTGGGAAAGTGGCAAGGGTAGCTCCACCAAGCTAATGCCTTATCATTTTCTTGCACATACAATCATTTATGATCATGACCTGAAATTGTGCACATGATGAGTTTGAATGTTTTTAAGACTGATGAATCTATTAATGCTATATAGAGAATTCATTTCATGTATGGTCAAAATGATGCTGTTCTGGGTAGAATTTTCAACGCATAGTATTAATGATTTTCTATCTGGAAGAGCATCATTCGGACATAAGAAGAAATGAAAGAAAAAGAAAATCATGAGGGTAACCTGACTGCAAGAATCGTTTCTGTGTGGGCCGTGTATGACACCCTGGCTACCAGCATTTGTGGATATGTTAAATAGTTAGGTTTACCTTGCAGGATTTTACGGCAAGTCAACCCTTATTGTGTTATTTTATGGCGTAGAAATGTTGGTCTTATTCATGACTGATTCAAAAGATTTTTTAAACACAAATTTTTAAACACGTTTCTTTAATAATCATTTTTTTTGTATTCAACCCATAATTGAGTTTGTTGGTTGATTGGATTTTACGGCATGTCAACCCTTGTTGGGTTATTTTACCCAGAAAATGTTTTGTTCTATTCATGCTTGATACAAAAGTTTTTTTAAACACAAATTTTAAAACATTTCTTTAAAAATCATTTTTTCTATTCAACCCATAGTTGAGTTTGTTGGTTGATTGGATTTTACGGCATGTCAACCCTTGTTGGGTTATTTTACCCAGAAAATGTTTTGTTCTATTCATGCTTGATACAAAAAGTTTTTTAAACACAAATTTTAAAACATTTCTTTAAAAATCATTTTTTCTATTCAACCCATAGTTGAGTTTGTTGGTTGATTGGATTTTACGGCATGTCAACCCTTGTTGGGTTATTTTATGCCGAAGACATTTTGATCTATTCATGCTTGATGAGTATTGAATTTAAGAAAAAAACTCAATTTTTAACACATTTTAAACTTATTTTTTCTAATTAACCCATACATGGGACAACAACAAATATGATTAGGTAGACCTGACTGCAGGAGCCCTTTCTGTGTGGGCAGTGTATGACTCCCTGGCGACCAGCACTTGCGTATGTGTTCAATGGTTAGGTTTAGTTTGCTGGATTTCACGGCTTGTCTACCATTATTGAATTGACAGGGCCCGAAAGGAGGAGAGCTTACTCGTGCCATGTAATGAATATTTCGTGGGCTAAACAAATGAATTCATTTTCATTCTAAAATTATGTGATTACTTTGTCAGAAACAGAAAGAAAAGAAAGAAAATCCTTCATTGAAGAAAACAATCCTTCACATAGAAACACCAGTGTTGGCCGACCAGCGAAAACATTCATCCGCTCTGTACGGACACTGAATACTGTCTAGAGGACTTATCAAGTGAGATGGCTAATAGGGATGGATAATGAGTGAGAGTCAAAGGAATTCGTGTTTTGGACACGCCTTGATGATGAAAAAAAGGTTATTTCAAAATATACAAAATATAGAATGTTTAGGTTTGGTTATGTTATTTTAGATTTAACGGCATGTCAACCCTTGTTTGGTTATTTTATGCCGAAAAGGTTTTGTGCTATTCATGCTTGATGGATATTCAATTTTTTTTAATCTCAATTTTTAACACATTTTTAAACTCATTTTTTTTAATTTTTGAAGACCCACATGTCCGTCAATTCTCAATAGAATACAATTTATTTGGTACCATTTTAATTTACGCATCGAAATCTATCAGAAAAGCCAATATAATCGACACCTAACATTTTCACGAAATTGGTCATTTTCAGGCAGTATAAGGTTTAACGGGCTAATATATCCGCTAATTGTTCGAATTTAGTGCTTTCCTTGGCATCAATAAATACTACGCATCGAAATTCATCAGAAAAGCCAATAAAATCGACACCTTAAATTTTCACGAAAATAGGTAGACTAATAATGCCTTAAAAAAAAGCATTTTTAGGAGATCTTTGAAGCCCCATATCTTCATTGATTCTCAACATAAAGCAATTTCTTTGGTACCATTTTAATCTACGCATCAAAATTTATCAAAAAAGCCAATAAAATCGACACCTAAAATTTTCACGAAATACTGGTATTCAATTTTTAAAAATCTAAATTTTTAACACATTTTAAAACTTTTTTTTCTCTTTTTAACCCATACATGGGACATGGAAAAAGATATGATAGTGAGACCTGACTGCAGGAGTCGTTTCTGTGTGGACCGTTGACTCCCTGGCGACTAATGTTTGCGGATAGTGTTCAAATGGGTAAGTTTGGTTATGTTGGTTTTTAAAGGTTTATTGGGTTATTTTATGCCGAAGACGTCTTTATGTCATAATTGATGGGTATTCAATTTTTAAAATCTCAATTTTTTAACATTTTTAAACTCATTTTTATATTCAACCCATAGATGGAACCCCATGTTCTAATTTTGGAGATCTAGGAATGTAGAATACCCATTCACCGACATTAATCTCAGGTCCACTCTGACCCGGCGTGGTAGTATTTCTTAGAGTCCCATCTATGAGTTAAATAGAAATATTGTGTCTAGAATTTTTTTAGTTGAATATCCAACAAGAATGAACAAAACAAAATGTTTTTAGCATAAAATACCCAAACAAGGGTCGACATGCCGTAAAACTCAACCAATCAACGAACTTATCCCCTAATGTTATTGTGTTCCATTTATTTCTTATAGTTTCCATGGAACTAGAGAGGAGTCATTACTTCCGGAATGATACTCTTTCTCTATCAATTAGTGATATTGTGTTCCCTTTATCTGTTGTAGTTTCAGTTAAATAATTAGGACCCTAACTTTCAGAGCATCACACTTGCTCTATCAAATTGTGTTATTGTGTTCCATTTATTTATCGTAGTTTCAGTTAGATGATTAGGAACCTAACTTGCGGATCATCACACTTGCTCTATCAAATGGTGTTATTGTGTTCCCTTTATCTGTTGTAGTTTCAGTTTATATAAATGGGTGTTATTAAATTTGCACCTACAGTTTGCTCTATCCAGTGGTGTTATGTTCCTTTTATTTCTTGCTTTTTCCGTGGTTATAAATGGGAGGCATTATTTTCAGAATTAATTTCTTGCTCTATCAACGGGTGTTATTGTGTTCCCTTTCTTTTTCGTTAATTTTTCCCTGTTTGGTGTTGATATGATTGATTCATTGTTTCTTGTATACGATTGGAATTTTCTCTTTTTCAAGAAT
>CM042166.1:38126391-38148891 GCA_023376005.1 Doryteuthis pealeii | reverse complement strand
AGGTATGAATCCAACTATAATCCCTCCAGCTATGGGTGAATAGTAAGCCAGACTGGGCTCTTCAACCCTTGTAAGGCAAGTTGTTTAGGAGAAGGAAAACTCTGAATTCAAACCCGTTAAACTCCGCTTAAGAAATTGACCATGTGTAGCATCCTTCTCGTGTGGAGGGATTGGTATATATATATATATATATATATATATATATATATATATATACGTTCTTATTTCTCATGTAATATATTTCATTACATTAATACATAAATACTTACGCCTGGAGGGTGCATATTCTTGCTAGTTATAATAATAACTATATATCTAATTCTAGTTATAATAATAACTATTTATCCAATACTAGTTATGATAATAACTATTTATTTATTGCTAGTTATTATAATAACTATTTATTTAATGCTAGTTATAATACTAACTATTTATCTAATGAAAATAATTTGCGACTTGTCGGTGTGGCCTAGAATACGCTAACTGCATCCCATGCATATGTGTAAAACCCACTTCTCTAAAAGGGGGGTCCTGATTCCGAGACCAAACTGAATCTTATGGTGAGGCTCCGATTCTTGAAATCTGGGAAGTGTAAGAACTCCTTCATTGTCATTACTACCATGTCCACACTGACTTGGGGGGTAGTATCTCTTAGGGTCCCATCTATGTGTCAAATAAATCTGTTTAAAAATTATTTGTATTTCATAGAAATTTGAGAAACTAGCACACAAATGTAAATACGAACGTACAATGAACGTGATTATCTAACCTATAGGCATAGAATAATCATAGGCGGGTTTACCGGCCATTAAATCAGAATGGTAATACCTGTTAGAGTCCCACCTAAGGGTCAAAAAGATCTGTTTAAGAATTATTAGCATTCAATATAAGCGTGTCCAAACCCCTCCCCCGAAAAAAAACCTTAAGAAACAAATGTACAAGAATGCAAATAAAACGTATAAATAACTCTAACTTCCAGGCATAAAATAACCCTAGACGGGTTAAATGCCATCAAAATCAACCACTCATTTGTTTGCATATATTTACATGATATCGAGTATTTCTATCTAGCGGTGTTCTCAGCATATCTTTATCAGTATATATATATATATATATATATATATATATATATATATATATATATATATATATATATATATATATATATATATGAAAGTACGTAAATAAACATTGTGTTTTATTGATATGGCTTTAGCCAACAATTTTTGGATGATGTGTGCTTAATTGAAGTCATACCTAATATATATATATATATATATATATATATATATATATATATATATATATATATATATATATATATATTATATATATATATATATATAGTAGAATATAAATAAGTTCAAAACGGACGAAGAATTTGGGATTGGCAAGCTGGTGTAGTGGTTATAATCTCCGCCTGTCAGCTTGGCAGTCGAGGTTTCGAGTCACACACGGAGCAGTCTCCCATGTCTATAACCTTGCTGATGAGACCTAATAGGTCGAAATGTACATTCAGGGATTGACATTTTCTTAATCTGTTTAGCCTTACATTTGAACATATATGCCCGCCTAAATTCATTAATTATCAACTAATTAATTTTCAAAAATTAGGTATGACTTCAATTAAGCACACATCATCCAAAAATTGTTGGCTAAAAGCCATATCAAATAAACACAATGTTTATTTACGTACTTTCATATATATATATGTATATATATATATATACAAGGTGTGTCCTAAAAGTGCCGAGTTTGAAGCTGTATTTACCAAGAAAGAAATGAACAATGAATGGAACGTTAAGTTTTTTCAGAATACAAGATGTGTCAAAAAGTACCTACTATCTCGATACTTTTTTGACACACCTATTATATGTTTCATACTCTGCCAGTCTGTCTGCCTCCCCCTTCCCCTCCCCTTTTCTTTCTCTCTCTCTCTCTCTCTCTGTATATATATATATATATATATATACACACACACACACACACACACAGAGAGAGAGAGAGAGAGAGAGAGAGAGAGAGAGAGAGAGAGAGAGAGAGTCAGCGGTCGATGCGCCTTTATGGCAACTCGTTTGATCACGGAATAAGAACTACTACTGGGTAAATCTCAATTGAGAGACTAAATTGTCATCACTTGTAAGATGTAGGTCTGGCGCAACACAATCTTCTTCTCGTTTTCCTTGTGCGTTCTTGAGTCATACTAAGCCTTGCTTTAGTACCCAGGAAACTGCATACGCAATTCATCTTACGTAATCTCCACGAAAAAGAACACCCCGGCATCTGTCCACGTCCTTTAAGCGGAGTCTACAACAATCGTATTAAAGCAATTAAGATCTGGATTTCTCATATATATTCATATATATATATATATATATATATATATATATATGAATATATATATATGAATATTGATACCATATATATATATATATATATATATATATATATATATATATATGGTATCAAATAATCATGATCTGACCAGGGCTATTAGAGTGATATTTCAAACATCAAAGTCGATCGTAAAGCGAGTCCTTTTACGCGCCAGAAACATCTACGTCGGGGTGGACATTATCTACGTCGATGCGACTAATAATGACGTGAATTGTACGACTCGCCTCGTAATGATTTCCGGGACGCAACGTAATTGCGACAGGTGCGACCAACCATTGAATAACATTTGTTAACGATGGCGAACGGGACGCTGGGGGTTAATGCGTTTATTGACCTTTGCCAATCAACCAATAGGATTTAATGTCTTACTTAACTATGAAGTGGTATTGATCACGTGACACGACCTATCTCACCCCCCACTCTCACTCTCTCTCCATCCTTACTCGGATAGTTAGTTACCAAATCGGATGCAGAGGATACAGAAAACTATTGGTGCTTGCCTGCATCCACAAGGGGTGGGGGGATAACCATAGATTCAGATACACAGAATCAGACAGACAGACACATTGAGAGAGATTCAGAGACAGAGACAGAGAGAGACAGAGAGAAAGAGACAGACAGACAGACAGACTGAGACAGAGAGATAGAGAGACAGACAGATACACCGAGAGAGAGAGAGAGAGAGACAGACAGACAGATAAACCGAGAGACAGAGAGAGACAGACAGACACGCTGAGACAGAGAGATAGAGAGAGAGACAGACAGACAGATACACTGAGAGAGAGAGAGAGAGAGAGAGAGAGAGAGAGAGAGAGAGATGTTTAGTTTACTTTACTTTAAGGGCATAGTAACTCTTTATGGGTTATTTAATACCGAAATGTTATTCATTTATAAATGTTCTCTTGAAGAAGTGTGAAATTAACCGCTAGGATTCATTCCTTGTTGTGAGGGGTGGTGTGAGAATACCGAAATATTTGATTGGTACAGAAAGCATAGGAAAGAAGGAATAAAAGAAATAAAAAAGAAAAAGAAAAGTATAAAAGTCTAAATTGTGATATTTCCTTATAATTAGAGAGAGAGAGAGAGAGAGAGAGAGAGAGAGAGAGAGAGAGAGGGGGGGCAGACAAAAAAGAGACAGAATGTGCAATGAGTAAATTGTCGCTATTTTAAATTATTAATTCACGCACCGCGCTTTATTTTATTTTATTTTTTCAGGGGCCAGAATTAGTTCAGTTGGTAGGGGCCACAATGTTCTGACTTCGATACCGGCCCTCGAAAACTCAGTGTATGAGTAGCACAGCGTTCTATTAAAGGGAGATTGCTTATGGTAGGTATGGCGCCCCACCTAATATGCCCCAAAATCTACCTGGTCTAGCGCTTGTGAAAAGGGTATAGACTCCCTCGCTCTCTGGCTGATACCAACAATAGGCTACTTCTCCAACTCTTACTCTTAGTCACTGAAGTTGAGCAGTGATGACTCCAGGTACGGTAAGCAACCTGAGAAATCGGTTGATCAAGGAAGACTTTATTCAATACTAAATATCCCGAAACGGGTTTATATGCCGTAAAACTTTAGGAAGCGTGTGGTGTAATGGTTAAAGTCATGGGAAATGGACTCGTCGCCCGAGTTCAAATCCTGGACGTGCTAATTGCATTTCACTTAGCGCTAATACCCTTGGGAAAGGTATGAATCCTACTCTCCCTCCAGCTATGAGTAAATAATAGGACAGACTGGGCTCTTTAACCTTGGTTAGGCAACCGGTCTAGGAGAAGGAAAACTCTGAATTGAAACCTGTTGAACTCCGCTTAATAAATTGACCTTGTGTTGCATCCTGCTCGTACGGAGGAATTGGTAAATATAGATATATATGCCGTAAAACAAAACAACAACCTTATTGGTTAAATCGAACTTAATGAACCTAAATTACACCATCGTATGTCACCCCCCCCAAAAAAAAAAGAATACCAAAAATCAGGGAATTAACCGAATTTAATGAAATTTTCAGTGTTGATATATTGATGAATAAAAGATATAATGCACCAGTTATTTTATCTAAAAACTTTTACATTTTTTCATTTCCGTTAACTTTGAACCACGTATCTTTGAGAATCCGTGTTACCCTTCAAAGATACGTGGTTCAAAATTAACTGACCTGAAAAATGTATAAATTTTTCAATAAAATAACTGTTGCATTATATCTTTTTTTCATTGATATATCAATACTGAAAATTTCATTAAATTCGGTTACGTTACACACTGACCTACAATGACTATCAAATTTCCTTCACAGTTAACCGACCTATCCCTTAAAAATACCATTCCCCACACAGTAAACCCACCCCTAACTTTCCCATTCATCTATACCACACACCAAAATCATTCCCTCCTTTAATCCCTGACCCAATTACTTTTTCACTATAAAAGCAGAATGTACACGAACTTATCTCAATAAATTTGGAAAAAAAAATAAGGTAAAATATCAATTGAATTTAGTTGCTGTGTTGTTATATCCACTTTTTCCCTATATTTTCAACCACATTTTGTCGGGTTTATTCAATCCTTCACTCCTCATATATATATATATATATATATATATATATATATATATATATATACTATATTACACAAAACGTGACCCATTGGATCACCCATTCAGCTCTGGGTAGGTAACTGAGATTAGGGAAAAGGGAGTTAGCAAAGCAAATATTTTTTTTTTTTTTAAATATGACCGGATGAAACCTTAAAATCATTTTATTAGCTTTCTAAGAAAGGAAATGTTTGAACTCGTTTAACCTATGCGTTGTGAAATTAAACAAAACACATTTCAAATTCTCTCTCTCTCTCTCTCTCTCTCTCTCTCTCTCTCTCTCTCTCTCTCTCTCTCTCTCTCTCTCTCTCTAAACTAACATTATATAACAAGGAGGTAGTCAAGAGATACATAGAGGGGAAGAAAGAGATAGACACTGAGTAAAGTAAGTGTTTAGTCATTTTTTTACTTAATTGCAAATTACAACTAATTAGAACCAATTAAAACAATTTTTTTCAAGCATAATTCAATCTTAAATGTAAGGAATAATTTAGTATAATTTTCGTGTCATTACACTAAACAGTAAAAAAGCCTTTAGTAAGCAAAAGTTGATTAACTTCGCTTTAGTATATAATATATATATATATATATATATATATATGTGTGTGTGTGTGTGTGTGTGTATGTGTGTGTGTGTGTGTGTGTGTGTGGTGAGGGCGTTGATATGCTGTTGGTGTTCGACTCAAAATGGCGGCTGTATCGATGAGTTGTCGATGATGTACTCGTCGCTGAATTATCGTATTTTTGTCGACGACTCAGTACAACAATACTTCACCCCCCCAGTCCCATCCCCTGCCTGATAGGAGGTCCTGAATCAGGGGGAAAGAACCGGTGTGGGAGGGGGTGGCCATCAGTTATCAATGACCAGTGTTTAGCGATAAATTTTACCGAGGGTGATCATTCCGCGGGCAAACAGAGAGAGAGGGTGATGTGGGAGAGATAATGGACTCCCGACTTTCTTCATTTTTCATCATGGTGACCCTCTCCATTGTTGATTAGTCGACAAGTGACTCGGCTGTAACGTTATTAGACCTCTGGACAGAGCTTTTCGGTTTTATATACGAGGGGCACTCTCAAATTCACAACCTCCGATTCATTTCCACAGAATACACATTTTTAAAATTGCTTTTGAAAAAATGATATTATGCAAATATATATTTACCAACCATCATCTGTGAGAGACTTTCTGCGTTGGCTTGGCCATGTCAGGAGGATGGACAAAGGCCGCATCCCCAAAGACCTACTATACCACACTGTTACCGTGGCCCCAACACTCTACTTCAACTAAATATATCCCTTCCCAGGACATATCAAGTAGTTAACCGACCCCGTATTCGGGATGTTGATTGGCTGAGGTTTAAACCACGTGACCTTGGTTAGTCTATAGATTTAAGTGGTGGACCGCAGCACAGCTCATATCTACCTAATATTCCAACAATTTGGTGATCAAGCAGGAACCAGTGCTTTAAATGTGACTTGACCGTAATCATCCCGTGGTGAATGGAAATGAAAACGTGTTCAGAAAAAAATGTAAGACGAATAATTCAAGAGTGCATTTTTGAAACAATAGGATGAATTACATCTGTATATATATTTACCAACCCCTCCGCACGAGCAAGAGGTGACACAAGGTCAATTTTTTAAGCGGAGTTTAACAGGTTTTGAATTCAGAGGTTTCCTTCTCCTAGACTGGTTACCTAGCCATGGTTAAAGAGTCCAGCCTACCATGCTATTTACCCATAGCTGGAGGGAAAATTGGGTTCATACCTTTTCCAAGGGTATTAGCGCCATGTGAAATGCCAACAGCTTCGTCCAGGAATTGAACTCGGGTTGACGAGTCCATATCCTGCGACTAACCATTAGTCCATGCGCCTCCAAAGACCTACAATATGGTGAACTACTAGATGGCACCCGACTGGTCGGGAGACCACGCCTACGCTTTAAAGATGCAAGAGAGACATGTAGACATGTCACATTGACACCAACACATGGGAGGCTTGTGCAGAAGACCGTGCGACCTGGCGCCTCTCGTCAAACAAGGAACGAAAAGGGTGAAAAAGAGAGGAAAGAAGCCGCCGCAGAAAAGAGAGCCAAAAGGAAGGAGAGACAACAGCATCTCCAACATCTCCAGAAAGCATCACCATTTTTTTGCAATCACTGTACCAGAGACTGCCATTCAAAAATTGGTCTGTTCAGCCACTCACGTAGCTGTAGATAAAAAATGGACTCTACGCCATCGTCGTTAATAGATGGAAGGTTGCCAACACATATTTACCAACCCCTCCGCACGAGCAGGATGCGTCACAAGGTAGATTTCCTAAGCGGAATTTAGCAGGTTTAAATTCAGAGTTTTCCTTCTCCTATACTGGTTACCTATCCAAGCTACTATTTACCCATAGCTGGTGGGAGAATATATTGATTCATACATTTCCCAAGGGTATTAGCGCTATATGAAATGCAATAGCGATAATTTTACGGAAGATGATCATTCCTAGGGTAAAACAAGAGACAGACAGACAGACAGAGTGAATGAGTGATGGGGGATAATGGACTCCCGACTTTCTTCATTTTTCATCATGGTGACCTTCTCCATTGTGGATTAGTCGACAAGTGATCCTGCTGTATTTTAGTTTTCTGCATGGACTCAGATCTAGGGCATACTGGGCTCTCTAACCATAGTAAAGGAAAAAAAACACAATATGAGTCTAGGTAAAAAATCATACATAAAAATAGGTAGATATTCTATCCAAAACAAGACATTAGGTTTATAAGTTTATAAGTTATTATCTCGAATTAGCTATTGTGGATTAGTCGTCAAGTGATCCTGCTGTATTTAAGTTTTCTGCATGGACTCAGATGTAGGGCATACTGGGCTCTCTAACCATAGTAAAGGCAACTGATTTAGGAGAATGAAAGACTCTGAATTCAAGGGAGTGTTATTTGCAGAATCTGTGGTATACTGGTTTGCCATTTTTTGGGTACCAGCTCCTCCAAATTGTGACTGGCTCTACAGAAACCTTGAGCACTATAAAAAATCACCTATGTAGGTAATTTGCAAAGCTTTGGACAGGCTTTTCGGCTGGGCTATCTCAAATTCAGGACCTCCTATTTATTTCCATAAATACACATTTTTAAAATTGCTTTTGAAAAAAATGGTATTATGCAAGTATAGACGTCCTTTTCTTCTTTCTCCTACTATTTCCCCTACTTTTCACGCCCTGTCGGTGGGACGGAAGAATATACCGACTGCACCTCTGCATAGGGTAAAATACCCCAATGGGACTACTTGTAGGCCGTGCATCGTGACCCGTCATGCTTAAGGACGGAATCCTGTTTGCATTTCACATTGTGCTAATACTCCAGGGAAAGGTATGGATCCAACTATATTGTCTTCAGCTATAGGTCAATAGTGGGCAGCCTGAGCTCTTTAACCTTGGTATGGCAACCGACCTAGAAGGATAACTCTGAATTCAAACTTGGTAATTCAATATTTTCTTTCCTTTGTTTATTTATCCTTTCAACATATCGTCGTATTCATTTTCATTTTCAACTTACATATATATATATAAATTAAAAATACGCTCCCAATTTCGGTTGAGCACTATTTAGGAGGTATATAATTGCAAAATTCACCGTATTCGGCTCAGCCAAATCTCACTTTGTTTACAAAGTTTGAGAACTCTAGGTGAAGGTCATTTCCGCTTAGAAATATAGCGATTAAATAGCCTGCTATACTTGGCGACTGACTGTGGATGTGTGGGTAAGAGGCTTGGCGAGCGTAAGTTCGTTCCGGTCTCGAACCCAGCCAGAGGCAGCTGCTAAAAATCGTATAACTATACTGATGAGAGGTGAAACCTCGAAACACGTGTCTATAGTTTACCCTATATATAATATATATATATATATATATATATATACTAGCAAATATATGCACCCTCCGGGTGCAAGTATTTAAGTTTGAATGTAATAAAATATTGTATTAAATTAGAAAGACTAATAAAACTAAATAAGAATGCAGATAAAGAGATTTGAAACAGGGGGGTATAATCGAAAAATAGAACAACTGAAACTCACACTTCCATCACTCTCGTCTTTCATTGTTATTTTTTCTAATTTAAGTATTTAGTTAAAAGAGGAAGTAAAGAATAAAATGACAGTTATTTTTTCTTGTTAATGGATTTCTTTTAAGATTTATTGAAGAGATTTTTGCTGATATTCATTAAAATAAAACCAAACAATTAGAAATCAATAGTACTAAACACAATATTTATTAAAATCACATTTTAAATATCAATATTATTAGTTCACACTGTAAACCGTTATTTTGTTGTATATATAAATATAATTGCATGTTATTAATATGTGGATATGGTCAACAGCATTAATAATGTAAAACAATTTTATTAATAATTGAGATTTAAATAAAAATAAAATCATTGAGATTGTGATGTCAATAACAAAGGGAATTGTGACTTGAGTAGTAATATAGTTTCGGTTACAGACAGAAAAACACACAATCTCCATTATAATAAGATATATATATATATATATACTAGACAAAACGGGACCCATTCAGCTCTGGGTTGACAATGGAGATTAGGGAAAAAGCAAAGTGATTAAAAATTTAAAAAAATAAATACGCCGGACGAAACATCTCTCTACTCTACAGTGAAACTAACATTATATAACGAGGAGGTATTCAAGAGATACATAGAGGGGAAGAAAGAGATAGACACAGTAAAGTAAGAGATTGGTCGGTTTTTGACTCAATTCCAAATTACGACTAATTAGAACCAATTAAAACAATTTTTTTCAAACATAATTCAATCTAAAAGTAAGGAATAATTTAGTATATTTTTGTGTCATTAAACTAAACAGTAAAAAAGCCTTTAGGGCCAAATGTTGATTAACTTAGCTTCAGTATAATAATAATAATAATAATAATAATAATAATATATATATATATATATATATATATATATATATATATATATATACTAGCAAATATATGCACCCTCCGGGTGCAAGTATTTAAGTTTTAATCTTATAAAATATTATATTGAATTAGAAAGACTAATGAAACTAAATAAGAATGATAAATAAAAGATTTGAAACAGAGGGGGTATAATCGAAAGATAGAACAAATGAAACTTACACATCCATCACTTCCGTCTTTCATTGCTAATTTTTTCCTAATTTAAGTATTTAGTTAAAATAGGAAGTAAAGAATAAAATTACAGTTATTTCGTCTTGTTAATGGATTTTTTTCCAGATTTCTCCCAGAGATTTTTGCTCATATTCTTTAAGATAAAACCTAACAATTAGAAATCATTAATACTAAGCACATATTTATTAAAATCACATTTTTAATATCAATATGCAAATTAGTCTTCTCATTCACACTGTAAACCGCTATTTTGTTGTATATATAAATACAATTGCATATTATTAGTATGTACATATGGTCAACAGTATTAATAATGTAAAACAATTGTATTAATAATTAAGGTTTAAATCAAATCAAATCATGAAGAATGTGACGTAAATACCTAAGGGAATTGTGACTAGAGTAATAACATGGTTCGGTTACAGACAAACACACAATCTCCATTATAATAAGATTATATATATATATATATATATATATATATATATATATATATATATATTACCTTCATCAAACAGCGAATCTGATGAATATATATAGATACAGATAGATACAGATAGATAGAGATAGAGAGAGAGAGAGAGAGGGAGAGAGAGAGAGAGAGAGAGAGAGATTTCTATTCATATCTTCCTATGTATCTAATCATATTCATATCTATCTTATCAGGTATATATGCATGTATCTATCTATTCCTCTAATTCTCTTCAAATCTATCTGTTTAATTCTCGAATTACCTATTGCAACAGAGAAAGGTTTGGCATGTGCATAGCTGGGATATACGATTTCGCCAATCCTCATTGGGTACCCAATGCGACAAATGCATTAAACCCCCATGCATATATAATATTTCAGCGCTCCTTCATATCAGACTTCCGGAATGTTTACACCGTGAATTCAGGGTTTGTGTGTGTGTGTGTGTTTGTGTTTGTGTGTGTGTATGTCTATCTATCTATCTATTTATCTATTCATCCCATTTTATTCATATTTATGTATCTCAATTAATTCATATATATCCATCTATCTATATAATATCTATCGCATTTTATTCATATTTATCTATCTTTTGTATTTCATATTTTATCCACATCTCTGTATCTATCCATCTATCTATCACATTTTATCCACATCTATCTATCTATCTATCTATCTATCTATATATATATATCTATATATCCATTTTATTCACATCTATCTGTCTATCTATCTATCCACACATCTATCTCATGTTATTCATATCTATCTATCTATCTCTTTTATTCCCATCGATTTATCTATCTATCTATCTATCTATGTACGTCATTTTATTCATATCTATCTATCTATCTCTATCTATCTAGATATATATATATCTACCAATCTATCACATTTTTCTATCTATCGGTGCATGTGTGTCCGTGTCCTTGTGTGTGTGTGTGTGTGTGTGTGTGTGTCGGGGCGCCATATATCTTTTTTTTTCTGTCTATCTATCTATCAATCCATTTATGTAACTAATTTTCTTTATATCTATCTATTTCTATATCTCATTTATTCATATTTATATATCTATTATTTTATTCACATCTATCTATCTATCTATCTATCTATCTCTGTGTGTGTGTGTGTGTGTGTGTGTGTGTGTGCCGAGTTGCCATATCTATCTATCTCATTTTATTCACATCTATCTGTCTATCTATCTATCCATTTATCTTACTATTTTTCTTCGTATCTATCTATCTCGTTTTATTTATATCTATCTATTTATGAGAAGTAAATACACAGCAATGTGTTTATGATATGGCTTTTTTTTAGCCGACAATTTTTGGAGAATATGTGCTTAATTGAAGTCGTACCTAATTTGTTTAGCCTTACACTTAAATAGGTATGCCTGCCTAATTAATTATTATTATTAATTAACTTCAAAAAAAAATAGGTACGACTTCAATTAAGCACATATTCTCCCATAAATATCTATTTATGTATCTCATTTATTCATATCTATATATCCATCTCATTTATTATTATCTATACTAGCATATCGGGTGCAAGTATTTAGGTTTTGATGTAATAAAATTTTGTATCAAATTAGAAACTATTTAGAAAATGATAAACTGAGGGGGTGTAATCGAAAAATAGAACAGCTTTAAATCTAACTCTTCCATCATTTTCCGTCACTCCCGTCTTTTATTTTTCCGAATTTATCTATTTAGTTAGATTATAAAGTATTTAATGAAATCACAGTTCTTTCGTCTTGTTTATGGATTTCTTTTAAGATTTATCACCGAGATTTTTGCGCATATTCCTTAAGATAAAACCAAACAATAAGAAATCAATAATACTAAGCATATATTTATTAAAATCAAATTCTTAATATCAATATGCAAATTAACCTTCTCATTCACACTGTAAACCGCTATTTTTTTAATATATAAATATACTTGCATGTCATTAGTATGTAGAATAATCCAACAGTATTAATAAGGTATGAGAATTTTATCAATAATTGAGGTTTAAATAAAGATAAATTCATTGTGAATGTGACGTCAATAACTAAGGGAATTGTGACTTGAGTAGTGATTTAGTTTAGTTACAGACAGACAAACACACAATCTCCATTATAATAAGATATCCATCTATCATTTTATTCACATCTATTTCTTTCTCTCTCTCTCTCTCTCTCTCTCTCTCTTATATATATATATATATATATATATATATATATATATATATATATATATATGTGTGTGTGTGTGTGTGTGTGTTGTCTGTCTGTCTGTCTGTCGTGGTGACACATTAAAAACTGCCTTTGACGAGCAAGTGAAACCTTGCGATGTATAGAAATTTCAAGAAAGAAAAAAAAATGGGATGGAGGGTAAAGACGAGAGATTGAAAGTATTGAATAGTTGATCTGTGGTTGAATTAGCGTGTCAAGAAGCAGTTGAGAGAAAGTTGGTGAAAGGCACCTTTGATCAAAAGTCTCAGCTCAGGTTTCTGTCATTGGAGACAATCATTATTGACTCTTCGAACTGCCGAATACTTCCGGTCCTCGCATTTCCTTTTATGGACAATTGTTTTCGGTCAAGGAAGAACACTTTTTATTTCACCCACTCTACCTGTCTTTGTCTCTCTCTTTTCTTTCTTTTTTCCTTTCTTTGTCTCTCTCTCTCTCTCCTTCTCTCTCTCACTCTCTCTCTCTCTCTCTCTCTCTCTGTCTATTCACATCTGTCTATCTAAATATATTCATATCTATCAATCCATCCAATTCATATCTATGTATCTATTTCACACTCTATATCTATCTATCTATCTATCTATCTATCTATATATATATATATATATATATATATTATATATAATTTTATTCATATTTATCTATGTATCTATCAATCTATCTATCTCACACTCTCTATCTATCTATCTATCTATCTATCTAGATAGATAGATAGATATGTAGTTCTTTTATAGATAGATATGTAGTTCTCTTATAGATAGACAGATAAATATGTAGTTCTGTTTTATCTATCTATCTATCTTGATAGATAGATAGATAAATAGATACTTCCGGTCCTCGCATTTCCTTTTATGGACAATTGGTGTCGGTCAAGGAAGAACACTTTTTATTTCACCCACTCTCCCTGTCTTTGTCACTCTTTTTTTCTTTCTTTTCTCTCTCTCTCTCTCTCCTTCTCTCTCTCTCTCACTATTCACATCTGTCTATCTAGATATATTCATATCTATCTATCTATCTCTCTATTTATATATCTCATTCATATCTATCAATTTATCTCACACTTTATCTAAATATCTATCTATCTACCTATGTATCTATCAATCTATCTATCTCACACTCTTTATCTATCTATCTATCTATCTACCGATCGATCGATCGATAGATGTGTAGTTCTTTTTAACATATATATCTATATCTATATCGATTGATATATACATAGATAGATATGTAGTTCTTTTATAGATAGATATGTAGTCTCTTTTATAGAGAGATTTTATATATATATATATATATATATATATATATATATATATATATATATATATATATATATCGAGATAGATAGATAGATAGTTAGATAGATATGTAATTGTTTTTAGCATTGGAGAATTGAATATAAATTGCTCGATTACTAGTGTAACATCTGTATTAATTTTTATAGAGTACAATGCATTTAAGGTGCGATTGTTACCATTGTTTTTGTTGTATACCCCTTGTTTTCTGGGTATTTAATTGGAGAGTGATTTCTCAAGATAGTTATGAGGAGATGGGCGATGAGAGTTGGGCGGCATTTGTATATTTAGGTCTTTATCTTACTTACTCACTTGAGTAGCCCGGATGGTACCTTATTTCAGTTTCTTGCGTATCTGGGACATACTTTTCCCTGGTCTGGTATGTTTTCAAGATGCTGGCCTGTCTTTAAGATGCTGGTTCGCCATTAGCAGAGTCAACCAAGGCTTATATCTTATGTGATCACATTTTTATTCAGCACCAGACTTAAAAACCGCGGCTAGGGTGAAGCAGAGACGATCTTTACATCATGGTGTCTCCCGCTTCTGCTGACCGACTAAAACTCTGGGCCTTCGATGTTAACACAAAAGTTTATTTCTATTCATTTATATTTATATTTTGCTAAGGATAAAAATAATATAATTATTCGAAATTAAAAATATTAGGCACTGGCAAAGTTGCCGTAAAATCCGTATTTTGCAAAATAAATTTACCCCCCCCCCCCGCCTCCGAGTGAAAAGGAAATTACCAAAAATCAGGGAATTATACGATTTTAATGAAATTTGCAGTATTGATTTATCAATGAATGAATTTTATAATGAATCAGTTATTTTATTTCAAAACTTTCTGATTTTTTTCAGGTCACTTAACTTTGATCCCTCATGTTCTTTTTTGGTGGGGCACAAAATATCGGTGTGGGTTATGTAAAGTTGAAACTAATTACAGTATAAATAAAAAGACAAAAGACTGGTGTAAATAGTAGAAAAAATTTAAGAGAGCTATCCCGGTAGAAAAAAAGTACGGAAAATCAGAAAATAAAATGTAAAATAAAAACTAAAAAAATAATTTTTGTAGATCTTCTTTTTTACTCTTTTCGATTTAATTGGCTATTATCTTATAAAAGAAAAAAATATACATCGATATTTGTGACCTAAAGGAAGATCACATAAACTTTATTACCTAATCAATTATCTAACCCTACGGATTTTGAATTTCAACGAATTTTAATTCAAAATCTCGCTACACTAACCGTCTCAAAATAACGGTTTATCAATACACCATATATGGTTTACGTACGTCTTTGTTGATCGACCTACTCTGGCGTGCCCATGTGATAACTTCCACAGAAGAACGTCACTTATGGGTTCATCCTTGCTTCTCAAGCAGTGCCCAGCGTGTATTCTTTCTCCTAGACAAGGCTGAGAGATGCGTCTCTCCAAGTATTTCTATGTCCCCGCGTATCTTATAACATGATAATGATTGATTGATAGATAGATAGATAGATAGATAGATAGTCACGTATTGAATTTCAGTCTCCAAACTGACCAACAGCAAGAAGACATAAGCTGTAGATATTGCAGAGGTCAATCGCAAAGACCGCAGATGTGATATCGTTAAGCTTTCATGTCTTTTAATTCGGAGACTTCGACACGACCAAATCAGATCGGATTTATACTGATACTTGCCAAGTGTGAATCTTTCTCACCTATCAATCGCCTCGTTTGCTCTCAGTATGTATGTATGTATGTATGTATGTGTGGGTGGGTGTGTTCGCGTGTGCGTGTGAATATGAGTTTGCTCTCAGTCTGTGTGCATGTATGTATGTGTGGGTGTGTATGTGTGTGGGTGTGTGCATGTGTGTGAATATGAGTATGCTCTCAGTCCTTGTGTATGTATGTATGTATGTATGTATGTGTGGGGATGTGTGTGTGTGTGATATGTGTGTGTGAATATGAGTTTGCTCTCAGTCTGTGTGTATGTATGTATGTGTGTGTGTGTGTGGATATGTGTGTGTGGATAGGAGTTTGCTCGCAGTCTGTGTGTATGTATGTATGTGTGTGTGGGTGTGTGTGTGGATATGTGTGTGTGAATATGAGCTTGCCCTCAGTCTTTGTGTATGTATGTATGTATGTATGTGTGTGTGTGCATGTGTGTGTGGATATGTGTGTGTGAATAGGAGTTTACTCTCAGTCTGTGTGTATGTATGTATGTGTGTGTGGGTGTATGCCTGTGTGTGTGCGAATAGGAGTTTGCTCTCAGTCTGTGTGTATGTATGCGTGTGTGGGGGTGTATGCCTGTGCGTGTGGATATGTGTGTGTGATTATGAGTTTGCTCTCAGTATGTGTGTATGTATGTATGTATGTGTGTGTAGGTGTGTGCGTGTGTGTGTGGATATGTGTGTGTGAATATGAGCTTGCTCTCAGTCTGTGTATATATATGTATGTATGTGCGTGTGTGTGTGTGTGTGTATGCGTATGTGTGTGGGGGGATATGAGTTTTTATAAGTGTGAGTGTGTGCGCATTTATGTGTGTGTGTGTGTGTGTTGTGTTGTGTGTGAATATATTTTTGTGTGTGTATATGTGTATGTGCGAGCGCTCGTGTGTGAACATATGTGTGTATAAGCACGCGCGTGTGTAAATATCTGAGTGTGAATGCGTGTGTGTGTATGTGTGTATGTGAATTTGTGTGTGTGTAAATGTGTGCATTTTTGTAAATGTGTGTATATATGAGTGAATACGTGTGTGTGTAAATGTGTGTCTATGTGTGCGTGAATACGTGTGTGCGTGTGGTGTATGTGTGTGTGAATATGTGTGTAAATGTCTGTGTGGGGGAATATGTGTGTGAATGTGTGTATGTATGTGAATGTGCGTGTGTATATGTGTGATATGTGTGTGTAATTGTGTGTGTGTGTGTGTGTGTGCGTATGTGTGTGTGTGTGAATGTGTGTGCAAACGTAAACAATCTTTCCTCGTTGGCTTGACGTTTTGGCTCGACACCAGGACGGAACCTCAAACATACATGCCAACTTAGGATGTCTCAGATCAATAAAAGAGCAGATGGGATCTTTTTTAGAGTAGGATGATTATGTTGCGCCAGTAGGTCCAAGTGTTGCATTACGATCTTGTTCTCTTGTCTTCATGTCTAATGGTCGTTCTGTTTCGCCATTCGGGCTTTTATTATGACCCTCCACGCTCTTTTAGTTTAGGGCCGGTTTAGTTCAGCCGTAGAGCGTTCGGCTGGAAACCACAAGGTTCCTAGTTCGATTCCGGCCCACAGCGTATGAGTAGCACAGAGATGTGTGCGGTAAAGTAAGGAACTGATGGTAGATGTGGCGCCCCACCCCAGACGCAAAAATCAATCACCTTGGTCTAGCACTAGTGAAAAGGGGATAGACTCCCTAGCTGATTGGCTGATACCGACTTTGAACCGACCCGACTATATATATATATATATATTATATATCAGGAAATGTGGAAGTGAATCCGACAGTGTATAAGTATATACAAATGAAGAAAACAAGGTGCATCAAAAGGTGACTTTATTTAGCCTATGCTATAGCGTTTCAGTTTGTTCCCTAAGCCATCGTCGGGGCCATCATTGGTGTAATAGGAAACTATTGACAAACAGAAGTTTTTGAGTCTTTGTTTTTAGTGTGTCACGACTTTTTATTTATTTTGACGATTATTCAATCTTAATTAGCATCTTATTTATTAACGATGTCTCAACTAAAGTCTAGCAGAATTAGATTTGCCGCAAAAATATATATATATATATAATATATATATTATCAATGTATTTAAAATCCTGAAATAAGTGTTATATATCTCTAAGAATTAAAGATTTACATAATATATGGCAGGAATAATTTGCATAATGATTTTAACAAAACTGGGTTTAATAATTAATTATTTGCTGTTACTTATTTCTAATACTATCATGTTATTCTCAAATGTATTAAAAGTTTATAAATTCCCCCAAAACATTAAATAAATGTATAAAATGTATATAAATCCCCCTTCTCAAACATTAAAAATTAAAATTCCACCTAACTTTATTCCAAATATATTCTCTAACCGTTTTCTTTCTTTTCAAAGTCCATCGCAGACGACGATGACGTCAGCATCACTATTCTCTATCTCTGGAACGATTCTCAAACAATTTCAAAAAATTATTTTTTCGACCACTTCAAAATTCTCCGTATTTTGACCGCATTAGTTTCAAACACCACACATTTTACTCTGGCAAAGGCCATTATTCTTTATATACTTAAAAATTTTGCAGTTTTCTATTATTATTATTTTATTGTATATTTAAAATGATAAACAGAATACATGTTTACATGAACAAACTCCTGGCCGAAACACGTGTTAGTAAAATAAATCTATTTTATCCATTCAGCATTTTCTTTCCTTTGTTTATTTTCCTTCAACAAAAAGCAATCTTATATATAATTTTATATATAAATTAATTAAAATAACATTAGAATAAGTGTAATATTTTTATATTCGTTTTATTTAGTTTCGTTAGTCTTCCTAATTTAATATATTAGTTCATTGCATTAAAACTTAAATACCTGAGCCCAGCGAGTCATACTTATACTAGTGTTTATAAATTGTTCATTATTAAGTACAAACTTTAAAGCCCTAGTAGTTTGGTAAATCTTATAGTTGCCACCCTTTTCTTGCTAACTTTATTTATGCAAGTACATTGTTGAACTTCTGGGATAGAATTTTCTCTGTACAATTAGATTCCTTTGTGCTTGGCAGTCATATTAGTGACACTAGCACTGAGGATTTACTTGATTTTGAAAGTGGACACATTGATATTCAATAGTATCTGGGTAGTTAAAAATATATAGAGAAATGTTTGTTTTTTAAGTTTAAAGAAAAATGAGGTAACAAGGATGTTGTTCATTTACCTTTGATTTATTCTTAATATTTCGGGACAAAGATCCCTACATCGGAATATTTCTGAAAGCAGGAGCCCTGTCACTGTTAAATTGTCGCTAATACCTGTCCATTCTGTTGTATGTTTGGTAATATCTTCCTTCGAATTCTTTGTGTGTGTGTGTGTGTGTGTGTGTGTGTGTAAATGTCTGTCCAGCAATGTCTTAATATCATTTCAGATTTTTCTGTGTGTGTTGTGTGTATTGTGTGTATGTGTGTTATGTGTGTATATTAGAGTGTTTGTGTTGGTTCCTGTGTATGTTTGTGTGTTTATGTTACATTTGGACTATCCTTTTGTGGGTGAGTTAGATCTCAGCTGTTTTGTAGTTTGTTTATTTGTGTGTGTGTGTGTGTGTGTGTGTGTGTGTGTGGCTGTGTGTGTAATATAGAAATGTATATTGGATGATTTGTTCAAAACTGAAATCACAGGACATTGATCGTTGACTATACGAGGTTGACCACCGCAATCTTTTGATATGCCC
Organism: Doryteuthis pealeii; assembly: GCA_023376005.1. NCBI lineage: Eukaryota > Metazoa > Mollusca > Cephalopoda > Myopsida > Loliginidae > Doryteuthis > Doryteuthis pealeii. Next base: position 38,129,313 of record CM042166.1, on the reverse strand, counting down.
AGTAGAAATTGTACTTTCCGATTATCTTGACGATGTGAAGGTGTGAAAGCTCGTGTGTGTCTGTATGTGTGTTTTATGTGTGTGCGTTTCTCTTTTTCTGTGTGTGTGTGTGTGTGTGTGTGTGTGTGTGTGGTGTTGTTGTCTTTCTTGTTTTATGTTTGTGTGTTTATTTACATTTAGACGATCTTTTTTTGGGGGTTGAGGTAGGTCTCGGTTGTTTTGTAGTTTGTTTATTTGTATGTGTGTGTGTGTGTGTGTGTGTGTGTATGTGTTTGTTGTGTGTGTGTGTGTGTGTGTGTTTGTTGGTCTTTCTGTTTTATGTTGTGTGTTTCTGTTTACATTTGACGATCTTTTTTTTGGGGGGGGGTTGAGGTAGGTCTCAGCTGTTTTGTAGTGTTTATTGTGTGTTGTGTGGTGTGTGTGTGTGTGTGTGCGTGTGTGTGTGTGTGTTTGTTGTCTTTCCTGTTTTTATGTTGTGTGTTTATGTTTACATTTGGAGGATCTTTTTTTTGGTGGGTGAGGTAGGTCTCAGCTGTTTTGTAGTTTGTTTATTGTGTGTGTGTGTGTGTGTATGGTATGTGTATGTGTGTGTGTGCATGTGTGTGTGTATGTGTTTGTTGGTCTTTCCTGTTTTATGTTTGTGTGTTTTCTGTTTACATTTGGACGATCTTTTTTTTTGGGGGGTGAGGTAGGTCTCAGCTGTTTTGTAGTTGTGTGTTGTGTGTGTTGTGTGTGTGTGTGTGTGTGTATGTGTTTGTGGTGTGTGTGTGTGTGTGTGTGTGTGTGTTGTTGGTCTTTCCTGTTTATGTCTGTGTGTTTATGTTTACATTTGGACAATCTTTTTTTGGGGGGGGCTGAGGTAGGTCTCAGCTGTTTTGTAGTTTGTTTATTTGTGTGTGTGTGTGTGTGTGTTATGTGTCTGTGTGTAATATAGAAATGTATATTGGATGGTTCGGCCAAAACCAAAATCACAGGACATTGATCGTTGACTATGCGAGGCCGATACCGCAATCATTTGAGGTCCCAGTAGAAATTTCCTTTTCCAATTCTCTTGAAGGTGTGAAAACTTGAAAATCTCAAATAGAAATCTATTTTAGCATTTTGTACAGCTACTACTTATGTTGATAGCTTTTAGAATTGAGGCCATCCATAACAAAAAAGTGGCAACAATTGTTTCGCTTTAGAAAAGAAATAAAAATAAAATAAAAGAAACCAAACCAAACTGATTGGTTGGTTTTTAATGGCATGTCAACTCACACAGTGTTATCTTATGCCAAGTGGTAAATTGTGTTTTTTTCTATTAATCTCACTTCATTTGTGCAGTCAATCAAAAGAGAAAAAAAAATAGCTCCAAACCTTTAACTATTTAAGTACTGATTGGTAGGAGAATGGTAGTAACTGTTAGGGTCCCATCTATGGGATAAACAGAAAAAATGTGTTTATAAAGAAATTGAGTATCCATTAAGAATGAATTTATTTCAAAACCATGTCGGCATTAAATGACCCACTGAGGTTGATATGCCGTAAAACAAAAAACAAACAAACAAACAAACAAACTCTTTGACTACCAAATTTCCAGCACGGAATTGAGGCCATCCATAACAAAAAAGTGGCAACAATTGTTTCGCTTTAGAAAATGAAAAATATCGCTGTTCTTTATTCTTAATATTAATAAAGATTATAAATGATTGTCTAAAGGGGAAAGGATTTTGACATATTTTAAAAAAAAATAAATCAAGAAAAGGGACACAGATTTACTACTCCTTTTTTTTTTTGGTTTATTTTTTATTTTATTTATTTATTTTTTTTTTTTCTCTTTTATCTGATTTTTCTGATTTTTCTTTCTTTTTTTTCTTTCTTTCTTTTCGGGTCATTATCGTTCAATTTAATTTTCTTTCTTTTTCTTTCTTTCTTTCTTTTTCTTGTTTTTCTTTCTTTTTTATCATTATCTTTCGATTTAATTTTCTTTCTTTTTCCTTTCTTTTTTTTTCTTTTGTTAATTATCTTTTAATTTAATTCTCTATCTTTTTTTAATCATTTTTCTTATTCCATTTTGAAAAATAATGTCTTTCTTTTCCCTGATTTTTCTTTCTTACTTTCTCTCTTTTCTTATCTTTTTTTTTATCAATTTTCTTTCTTTCTTTCTCTCTTCTTTCTTCTTTCTTTTCTTTCTTTCTTTTCTTTTTCTTTAGCCATTATCTTCCGATTTAATTTTCTTTCTTCTTTTTCCTTTTTTCTTTCTTTCTTCTTTGTTCTTTCTTTCTTTTTAGCCATTATCTTCGATTCATTTTCTTTCTTTTCTTTCTTTTTTCTCTCTTTCTTTTCTTTCTTTCTTTCTTCTTTCCCATTATTCCGATTTAATTTTCTTTCTTTCTTTCTTTCTTTCTTTTTTCTTTCTTTCTTTCTTTTGTTCTTCTTTCTTTCTTTAGCCATTATCTTCCGATTTAATTTTCTTTCTTTTCTTTCTCTTTTTTTTTTCTTCTTTTTCTTTTGTTCTTTCTTTTCTTTAGCCATTATCTTCCGATTTAATTTTCTTTCTTTCTTTTCTTTCTTTTTTCTTTTCTTTCTTTTGTTCTTCTTTCTTTCTTAGCCATTATCTTCCGATTTAATTTCTTTCTTTTTTCTTCTTTTCTTTTTTTTCTTTTGTTCTTTCTTTCTTTCTTTAGCCATTATCTTCCGATTTAATTTTCTTTCTTTCTTTTTCTTTCTTTTTCTTTCTCTATTCTTTTGTTCTTTCTTTCTTTCTTTAGCCATTATCTTCCGATTTAATTTTCTTTCTTTCTTTCTTTTTCTTTCTTTTTTTCTTTCTTTCTTTCTTTTGTTCTTTCTTTCTTTCTTTAGCCATTATCTTCCGATTTAATTTTCTTTGTCTTTTTGAAGTTGCTTTCTTTCTTGATAATCTATTAAATTTCCATGGCGCTT
>CM042166.1:38113891-38121391 GCA_023376005.1 Doryteuthis pealeii | reverse complement strand
AACTCTTGTGTCGTAAGGAAGAATTCTTCTCTGGACTTTTGGATTATATATATATATATATATATATATATATATATATATATATATATATATGTTATGTCTATAACTCAGCTGATGAGGCCTAATAGGCTGAAATGTACATACAGAGATTGCCTTTTTCTCGATTTGTTTACGCCTTACATTTAAACCGATATGCACGTCTAATTCATTTAATTATAACTAATTAATTCTCAAATTAGGTACGACTTTAATTAAGCACATAATCTCACAAAATATATATATATATATATATATTTACCAACCCCTCCGCACGAGCAGGATGCGACACAAGGTCAATTTCTTAAGCGGAGTTCAGTAGATTTGAATTCAGAGTTTTCCTTCTCCTAGACCGGTTGCCTAACCAGGGTTAAAGAGCCCAGTCTACCCTACTATTTACCCATAGCTGGAGGGGGAGTAGGATTCATACCTTTCCCAATATTAGCGCTAAATGAAATGCAATTACCACGTCCAGGATTTGAACTCGGGGCGACGAGTCCATTTCCCATGACTTTAACCATTACACCACGCGATTCCTAACTCGAGTTCAACCAAATATATACATATATGTTTGGTTGAACTCGAGTGACAATTCCTGACGTACAAGTTTCTGTTCAATCTGTTCAAGGTGTCTGGCCATCCTTTTGGTGTCAGGGTGGAACTGGTGTAGCAATCCACTAAATGTGTCTCTACGAGCGCTTTCGACATGTCGATTTGCCATCTTCAGGTTAGAAACTGATGGTATGTTTCGTGGTGTCTCGTTTTTAAAGAAAACGAGTGGTAGCGTAGAAATTGGTAGTCGGAGGTTGTATCAATTGGTAGTGAGAGGTTGTAGGAATTGGTAGCATATATATATATATAACGAGGCGCCTTGAGAATAAGTTAGATGGGGACTGCAAAATGCTGCGTGTGGTCTTGAACAAATCGTAGAAACAGCATCCCACAAGGAAACAGCTGTATGGCCACCTACCTCCCATCTCACAAACCAGCCGAGTGAGACGGACAAGGGATGCTGGACAGTGCTGGAGAAGCAAGGACGTTCTCATAAGCGACGTTCTTCTGTGGAACCTAACACATGGGCATGCTAATGTGGGCCGCCCAACAAGGACATATATTGACCAGATATGCGGGGGTGCTGGATGCTGGGCAGAGGACCATCAAAATATTCTGATAAAGTTTCTGAAATCAACAAAGAAGAAATATTAATATATGATTATTCCAACTTCTTTGCCCTGATGCCAACCTACTTCCCATTTTTATATATGTGTGCCAGAAGGCAGTGGGTGAGGGTGTTAGTCTCCCAGGTTTGACGTTAAATTGCATCTAATGCTGTAGTTCCAATTCTGGACCTCTGGAGGGAGGAGTACCCTTTCATTGCCATTTCTCCATAGTTAACTCTGGCCCGTAGTGGTATTACTTGTTAGGGTCTCATCTATGGGTTAAATAGAAGAAAAATGATTAAAACAAACGAAAAATGTTTGAAAGAGAAGGAAAAGGGAAGATGAAAAATAAAGGAAGAAAGAAGGAATGTAGAAAATACGGAAGGAATGATTGAAAGAGGGAAGGATGAAGCGAATTTAATAAAGAAGATACAAAGAAAGAAAGAAAGAAAATGAGATAAAAATCAGTAAGAAAATAAGAAAGAAAGGAGAAAAGAAGGAATATAGGAAAGAAGGAAGCAAGAAAAGAAAGAAAAATGGAAGGAAGGGAGAAAAGAAGGAAAAATGGAAGGAAGAAGGAAAAATGGAAGGAAGGAAGAAAGAAGAAAAAATGGAAGGATGAAAAGAAGGAAAATGGAAGGAAGGAAGAAAAGAAGGAAAATGAAAGGAAGGAAGATACAAAGAAAGAAAAGAAAGAAAGAAAGAAAGAAGAAAGAAAGAAAGAAAAGGAAAAAGAAAGAAAGGAGAAAAGAATGAATATAGAAAAGAAGGAAGGATGAAAAGAAGGAAAATGGAAGGAAGGAAGTAAGAACAGAAGGAAAATGGAAGGAAGGAAGATACAAAGAAGGAAGAAAGAAAGAAAGAAAAGAAAAAAGAAAGAAAGAAAGGAAAAGTAGAAGAAAGAGAAAAAAGGAATATAGAAAAGAAAGAAGGAAGAAAAGAAGGAAAATGAAAGGAAGGAAGGAAGAAAAGAAGGAAAAATGGAAGGAAGGAAGATTCAAAGAAAGATATGTAGAAAATACCGAAGGAATTATTGAAAGAGGAAAGAATGAAGGAGAAGTGGAAAAAGTCAGACAGCAAGGAAGTCTATCCCCTTTATACTAGTGCTAGACCAAGGAGATTGTCATCGGCATAAAATAACCCAACAAGGGTTGACATGCCGTAAAACAATAGACCAACCAACCAAGTGCATTAACATGTACATCTCTATATATGGGTACGGTAATAGATACATTACTTTATGGGTACGTTGGTTGGTATGTAACTATATGGACACGGCATTGGATACATACCTCTATGGGCACGGCAAAGGCTCGACAAGTTATGACGAATAACAAACAATCCTATTAATCGTGAGCATTGTTTTGGTTACATCTATCTATATGTAAAGTTTCTTAAAATTTCTTAAAAGATTTCATAAAATTAAATCAGTGGGGTAAAAAAAAAATAAAAATAAAAAAATAAAAAATTTAAAAATTTTTGAATTTTAAAAACAAGTTATGACGATAACAAACAATCCTATTAATCGTGAGCATTGTTTTGGTTACATCTATCTATATATAAAGTTTCTTAAAATTTCTTAAAAGATTTCATAAAATTAAATAAAGGCAAAAAAAAAAAAATTTAAAAATTTTTGAAATTTTAAAAACAAATAATTCTTAAACAGATCTAAAACAGGGAATAAGTATACTTACTCATTGATAAACTTCCTTCTTTAATTCCTAAAATGACTGACATAAGCAGTGACGTAGTTTCGGTTACAGACAAATAGAAACCCAATCTATTAATATTAGATCTATTCTTGTGAATCCTGAACCCTCACTGCTTACCACCACCCACAGATTCAGCGAAGCCCTTGAGATGAGATGCTACCACAAGATCTTTAATCTCGTACAGAGACCACATCACAAATGAGGAGGTCAAAAAAAGAATAACTGCAGCCTCTGCATCACATGACAAGCCTGTTTTGCATTGTGAAGAAGAAAAAAAAAGTGAGGCATGTACATGTGACAAGATCACCAGGCCTGGCAAAAACCAGCCTGCAAGGCATACATTGCCCGGAGGAAAAAAAAAAAAGAAGACAATGAATGATAGCGTAGGTTTGTCATGGATATCCGTGCTAATTACGCGACAAGATGATGATAATGATATCTTATTTAAAAAAAATCTTACTATATTGTTATATTTGATATTATTCTCTTTACCAAGGCGACCCGCCCTGTCGGTGGGGCGTTAGAATAAACCGACTGCCCCTCTGCAGAGGGGTAAGACTCCCCCAATGGGGCCGCCTGTTGGCCGTGGGTGGCGACCCGTGATGCTTAAAGATAGAGCCCAGGTGGATGAGCAGTTCATGACATGCAATGCTCCACTTTGGCCCTATCTTGTGCTAGACGGGCGGTCGGAGAGGCCCCCTCCGATCAACCGGCTGGTCACGTCAAGCCCTAGCACCTATATGATTCTCCCAACCCTATTGCCCTTATGGCAAGCCCCAACCCCTTTTTATCATATGGGTGCTAGAAGGCGGTGGCTGCGGGTCTACATGTCCGGGAATGACGTTAAACTCTATCTGATGGTGAGGTTCCAGTTTTGGAGGTTTGGGGAATGTGGAGCACCCCTTCATCACCATTGCTCCCTGGTCCACTCTGACCCGGAGTGGTAGTACCTGTTAGGGTCCCATCTATGGGTTAAATAGAAAAATGTATTTATAAAAAAATTGTATTATCCATTAAGAATGTATTTATTTCAAAACTTTATCGGCATTAAATGACCCACTGAGGTTGATATGCCGTAAAACAAAACAAACAAACAAACAAACCAAGGCGACGCTTGATAGCCCCTTCTAATCTTGTAATAAATGACATTATTCTCACACTACGTTTTTTTAATTACTTGTTAATGTTTAGTCAATGGAAGCGATTTATTTATTTATCCGATCGATACTGCTTATTTAATTTCATTGATAAAATCCTTTTAAGCATCCTTGTGTGTGTGTGTGTGTGTGTGTGTGTGTGTGTGTTTTGTTTTTTCATTTCCTATAAAGGTGCCACGTGTTAACGCGTTTTCTTTAAATTCGACTTCCAAATTTTTACAGTCTGTGTTAATTGGCGCTTAAAAGCCAACGGAAATTGTCTGCTTTGAATAAAAAGTCGTAAAATGATTCATCAAAATAGTTTATTTCAAGTTTTAGGGTCTTTAAGGTTTTTGTGGGGAAATTTTGTTTCTTTTGAAACACGATTTTCAATCATTACCCACTCACAGTAAATCCACAGCCATTTATAAATTCCCAAAAGAAATAAATAAACAGGCAAAACCGTAGTTCTCTGTCTCTTCTTCTTATACCTGTCCGAAGCAAAATGGCATTACTATTTTACTCACCATCGTACATATATATATATATATATATATATATATATATATATATATTTATTTTTAAGAATGGAAACGAGTAACCTACTCGAGTTTCATCGATAGATTCTTCAGGGTTACTTTTAAATTAATCGAGTTTACGATTATCTTTGGTGTTATAAACATGCCCGTTGGAATGGGACTTAAATTTAGTAGAGGAAATGCTTGTTTATATTTTCGTAGATCAGGAACGGTTTTTGATTATTGAATTAAAAATTTGGATTAATTTATAGGAATTATTTTTTCAATTATTATTTAATAAAAGATATGTTAATAAATTTATGCTCTACATTGTATTGAGCACTTTGTATTTGTTTTTTCTCAACCTTAACCTCTGGATATTGTGCGCTTCCAGCGATCGTTCTTATACCGACCGGTAAGTTAATACTTATACATATACATATATATATATATATAATATATATATATATATATATATATATGTTTGTGTGTGTTGCATAGATTCATTCATACAAATGCACACACATTACAATCTAAGATTAAATAAAATTTCCATATGCACATAGCACTTCTTACGTTTCTCAAGCGTATATTGACATAGCTTTCTGTAGATGAGATATTACTACCCAGGTATGTGAAACAGTTTACTGATTTCGGTGATTTAATATCTTGTGGGAATATGTCTCCATCTTTTTTGTACCGTACTTAATAAACAGATCAATATGAAACAACGTAATTATTTGAAAAGAAAAAAGGACTGGCTTCGGCATTAATTAACCCACAACAATTGACATGCCATAAAACCAACCAACCAACCAACCAACCAACCAACCAACCAAGGATTTGATACATAATGTCACTGAAGGTCAACGCGTTTCGTTGGGTTGCCATGAAATATGACAAATTGGATATAGCCTAACCTTCATGAGATCCATAAGAAAGTCCAGTATTCTCTCTCTCTCTCTCTCTCTCTCTATCTATCTATCTATCTATCTATCTATCTTTAAACTCTCTCTCTCTCTTTCCCTACAACTAAACTCTCTCTCTCTCTCTCACTCTCACTCTCTAAGACTCCTAAAGTCTATCTCTACTGCTCCAAAAGCCTCTCCCTCTCTCTTTCTCTCCTCTCTGTCTCTCTGTCTCTCAATCTCACTCACTACAACTAAACTCTCTCCCCCCTCTCTCTCTAACTCTTAGTCTATCTCCACTGCTCCTAAAGTCTCTCCCTCTATAGCTACACTCTCTTTCCTCCCTTTCTCTCTCTTTCTTCTTCTTTTCTCTCCTTCCTCTCTCTCTCTCTCTCTCTCTCTCTCTCTCTCTCCCCACCAACTTTAAGATCTCTCACTGAAACCGCTAAAGTCAATTCCTACAATTTCGAAACACACACACACACACACACGCACGCACCACACACACACACACACACACACACACACTCACTCTCCTTCTCTCTCTCTCTCTCTTTCCCACTGTCTCTCTCTCCCTTAATCCCTATAACCCTCTCTCTCGGTCTCTCTTTCTTTCTCTTTTATCTCTACAACTTTAAAATTGTTATATGAAACTCTTAAGCGCTCTCCTCACAATTCCTAAACTCTCTCTCTCTCTCTCTCTCTCTCCAGTTCCTAACCCCCCTCTCTCTCTCCAATTTCTCAACTCTCTCTTCCCCTCTCTCTAGTTCCCAAACTCTCTCTCTCTCTCCTCGAATTTCTCAAACTCTCTCTCTCTCTCTCTCTCTCTCTCCAGTTCCTAAATTCTCTCTCTCAAATTTCTCAACTCTCTCTTTCTCTCTCGTTCTCTCTCTCCCTCTCTCTCTCTCCAACTTTCAAACCTCTCACTGAAACACCTAAACTCTCTCTCTACAATTCCAAAACTCTCTCTCCCCATCCTCTATCTCTTTTTCTCCCCCTCTCTCACTGTCTCTCTCTATCTCTCTCTCTCAATCTCTCTCAGTGTCCTAGCCCACACATTTCGATATCCCAGGTGTTGGTAGCTATTAGTAAGCAAGTCAACGGCGCGTAGAGCTTATAACTAACGCATTGGTGGTCGCATTAGAATGTTTAGAGCACCAAGCCACAGACTCGCCGCGCAGTCGCCCGCTAATGCAGCTCTTACACTGTTAATGGTGTCACCTATTGGCCTCGCTGCAGATCTTCGAAAGTGACAGTAAAGTGCCACAGCAAAACCGGGCGAAGTGTACACGGTCGTGAAGCCAGGAAGCAATCAAAGTGAACACAGTGCCGGGGAGTGGGGGTTTGGACTTAAGCCACCGGTGGTTCGGGGGTCGTAATCTGCCAGATTAATGTCCACAGACCTCGTGATGATGTTTGTCTTGGCACAATCTTGTAACGACAGCTCCGACGGCAGGTTTCCCGAGGTGACAGCTCAGGTGTGAGATCATTAGACGGGAGACCGCGCGGCCAGTAGATTAAAAGCGAGGCTCTTGGTGAGCTAGAGAGAACTCGAGAAGCACTAAAAGCTTGTCAGAGCGTTATCAAACCGCATAGTCTCTCTTTACATTTTAGTCTTCTTGTTTGTTTACACCTCGTAGTAGTCATGGATGTAATAGTCTTAAATTATAGTGTGTCAGGTTTAGCTCAGTCGGTAGAGTGTTCGGCTAGGAATCATAAGGTTCTTGGTTGATACCGGCCCTCGCCAGCCCAGCGTATGAGTAACACAGGGATCTGTGTTGTAAAGTGAGTAGCAGATGGTAGGTGTTGGCGCCTCAGATGCTAAAATAATCTCCTTGGTCTAGCGCTAGTAAAAAGGGGATAGACTCCCTTGCTGTCTGGCTGATACCGTCATTAGGCCGCCCCGACGGCTTTTTTTATAAGAAAGTCTATGGGGCGGCCTAAAGTTGGTATCAGCCAGTCAGCGAGGGAGTCTATCCCCTTTTCAATAGCGCTAGACGAAGGAGATTGTTTTAGCATCTGAGGTGGAG
>CM042166.1:38088891-38108891 GCA_023376005.1 Doryteuthis pealeii | reverse complement strand
TCTACTTCTACTAACCCCACAGGCTCCTTCTTTCTTCCTTTCATGCCTTCTTGATAATAGAGGTGGGTGTTTCCGTCCCTAACAACATACCCAAACCCACATTTTTTCCGCTAGTTTCGTTTGGTGAAGAAGCGAACAGTGTTTCATGGCCGAAGCAACAAAAAGGGAAACATTATTTTCGAAAAAAAAAAAAAAAAAAAAAGAAAAAAAGAAAAAAGAAAGGAACGAGTACTCCTAGTTGTAAAAGGAGAAAATAAACGTGAAAACGAGGAGGGGGGTGTCGAGGAACAGTTGTGGGTGGCGATGGAGACCCAGTGAGGCAAACCAGGGTGTACACTGCTCTTAAATTGTGATAACGTGCAATTAAACTCTTACACACAACAACAGTCATCTAACCCCTACCACCAACCCTCTCACCCCCAAACATAACTCGGGTTCTGCGTGACTGTTTGCGTGTTCAAAAGTGCGCAGAGGTAGAGCAGAAAAAAAGAGAGCGTGTATAAGCCTACACATCTGTGTAAATTTACACGCGTCCGTTTTTCGGGGGGAGAAACATATTATCTTCTGCAATTATTTTATTCATTTATTTATGTTTGTTGTTGTTGTTGTTGTTGTTGTTGTTGTGTATGGATTTTACAAGAACGAGAATGAACTGACAATCACGGTGCATGAAATATAACAGATGTATGCAGCGTCCGATTTTTATGAAGATGCTGGTGAGGGTTATTGGCGCAGAAAATGTAACCGGTGAGGCGGTTGTAAATTTCGATTCGGTATGTCTTCGTAAAAATTGCACTTTTGTTCCCCTTTGAAAAAGGCATGAACCCTTTTTTTCCCTAATGACTAAAATTGCAAGACAGATTATATGTTTCATACTCAAGAACAGTTTCTGGTTTATGCATATACCATTGTTTTGAGTGAGGTTCCAGTTTAGGTGGTTTGGGGAATATGGAGCACCCCTTCATCACCATTGATCCCTGGTCCACTCTGACCCGAAGTGTTCGTACCTGTTAGGGTCCCATCTATGGGTTAAATAGAAAAAATGTGTTTATAAAAAAAACATTGAGTATCCATTAAGAATTACTTTATTTCAAAACTTTATCGTCATTAAATGACCCACTGAGGTTGATATGCCGTAAAACAAACCAAACAAAACTAAACCAAACCAAACCAAACCAAACAATTCTCAGTGAATCACCTTTCCAACCAAGTCTTGTATTCTTCGGGGCGGGGTCCAGTGTGCCTCGGCCACTGGACCGGTAAGATACAAATAATAGCGTCGATCCCAGGGGGCTCCACCCAGGCAATACCTGCCCTCTTGGGCGCAGGGCTGAGTTTATTGTCCAGCGCCTGAGGCGCCCCCCATGAGGGGGAATGCCGAAGGGATCGACGCAATTTTTGTTCTTTCCCACCCATGAGCTTCGGCTTGTGGGTGGGCCCACATTAAAACGAGGCCTTGTGCCCACCCCATACAAGTGGGGTATGAGGCAAATATACCTTGTATTCTTTGCAGCATTCGCTTAATACATGGTCGATCATCTCATCTCTGTTTCTACACAACCTTACATTTGCTGTTCTGTTGTGTCCTACCTATTTTAGTTTGTACTAGCAAATATATGCACCCTCCGGGTGCAAGTATTTAAGTTTTAATATAATAAAATATCATATTAAATTAGAAAGACTAATGAAACTGAATAAGAATGCAGATAAAAAAAATTGGAACAGAGGGGGTGTGATTGAAAAATAGAACAACTTTGAAAGTAACTCTTCCATCATTTTCCATTACTCCCCTCTTTCATTGGTAAATTTTCCTAATTTAACTATTTAGTTAAAATAGGAAGTAAAGAATAATATTAGTTATTTCTTCTTTTAATGGATTTTTTAAGATTTATCCCTGAGATTTTTGCTCATATTCAATAAGATAAAACCAAACAATTAGAAATCAATAATACTAAGCATATATTTATTAAAATCAATTTTTTAAGATCAATATGCAAATCAGCCTTCCCATTCACACTATAATCCGCTATTTTGTTGTATATATAAATATAATTGCACGTTCTGTGTATGTTGATATGGTCAACAGTGGCTTCGGCCTCTGGACCATTGATATAATTAACAGCGTCGATCCCAGGGGCCATCCCCCCAGCAACACCTGCCCCCTTGATTTAAAGGGGCAGGACTGGGTTTATTGCCCAGTGCCTGAGGCGCCCCCCTTGAGGGGGAATGCCGACGGGATCGACGCAATTTTTCACCTGCCACTCCATGAGCTTCGGTTTGTGGGTGGTCCCACGTTAATAGGGACTTTGTGCCTGACCCGTACAAGTGGGGTACGCGGTAAATACCATGTAGATATGGTCAACAGTCTTAATGATGTAAATCAATTTTATCAGTAATTGAGGTTAAATAAAGATAAAATCATGGAGAATGTGAAGTAAATAACGAAGGGAATTGTGATTTGTATAGTAATATAGTTTCGGTTACAGACAGACAAACACACAATCTCCATTATAATCAAATTTCACTCCTTGTGAGGTGATTGTTAATTTCGCTCGGGATGTCTTCGTAAACTTTGCACTTATGTCCCTCTTTGGAAAGACATAAGCCCGTTTTTCCTAATTCTTACGAACAAATTCTGGTTAGTACATATAAAATTCCACGAGAAAGCAAGTTTTCTTCTTTATGATGATTAACACTCGGTCTGGTCTCCTGGTCGTGATTTTAAAAAGGCATTGTATAAACACTAGTCTTCTTCAGAACATATCTTTTGTTTCATTCAATTGCCTTTTACAACCGTTTTCCTTTAATTTTAAAATAATTTTAATTGAATTACATTTTCTAAACCCATAGAGTTGAAACAGGCGCTTGTTAGCACAATATATACTATTGTTTTCCTTTATCCATATCTTATATATATATATATAGTTAAAAATTAATGGTAAAATGAATGAATGGATGAAATAAAAATGAATGAAATGAGGGGGATAAATGAAAAATCCTTTCTAAGGGACCACTCTCAAAAGTATTAAAACACTTTTTGAGAGTGGGATCCCTGATAGAAAGTTTTTCTCATCTATTATTAGACTCCTTTTCATCATCAAGTTAATACAATTATTATTCTATAAGTTATTAGAGAAGATAAAATCCATCTCTTACCTTTGTAATATCTGTTTGAAATATATATATATATATATATATATATATATATATATTATATCTCAACAATATATATATATATATATATATATATATATATATATAATATATATATATATATATAGTTTATTGACAGTACTGAATTTAAAAAGGACGCATAAAATCATATGCATGTTGATAAAAGAATGTTTTTTTCTTAAAAAGAAAAGTGAGGGTACCCTTATTAGATTTAAAATCTAAAATAAATTGATCTTTTTTTCGTCAATGCTCATCAGAGAAAAAGTACATTGATAAATGGTGTTATTGTGGGGTTTTTTTTGTTTTTTTTGTTGTTGTTGTAGACGATGGAATAGTCAGTGAGAAAACGAGAAAAGGATTTTTTTCTCAATAGGACAAAGAATTCGTAAAACTAAGAAAATTACGAACCATGAGGTGGGGGTCGAAAATTGCGAGTCCCTCCGTTGGATTAATATATATATATATATATATATATATATATATATATATCCAACGGAGGAGTGAAGGATTTAAATAAATTCGACAAAATGTGGTTGAGAATAGAGGAAATTGTGGATATAACAACACAGACAGTTTAATTCAGTTGATATTTCGCCTCACTGTATGAAGCTTTTTCGAAACGTTATTGAGAATAATGTTTCGAAAAAGCTTCATACAATGAGGGGAAATATCAACAGAATTCAACTGTGTTGTTATATCCACAATTTTTTCTATTCCCAACCACACACACACACACACACACACACACACACACACACACACACACACACACACACACACGTCGCTTGGTTAGTGACAGTTTCTCGATTTTTCAAATCAAGTTGGTAAGGGAGAATTACAAGATAAATAATATCAGTTTATCAATTGTGCTCAATTTTCTTTACAAAATGATTTCAATGTATTTTTGTATTCGTTAAATATTACCAATAGTTATATTCTTTCACAACTTATCTAAGCTAGTTTCACGGTGTTTGCTCTAATTTCTATGGTTAAATCAAAGGGTAAATAATATCAGTTTATCAAATGTGCTCAATTTTCTTTACAAAATGATTTCAATGTATATTTGTATTCGTTAAATGTTACATAGTTATATTCTTTCACGACTCATCTAAGCTAGTTTCACGGTGTTTGTTCTCATTTCTATGGTCAAATCACAGGGTGAATAACATCAGATTATCAGTTGTGCTAAATTTCCTTTACAAAATGATTTCAATGTATTTTTGTGTTCGTTAAATATTACCAATAGTTAGATTCTTTCTCGACTTATTTAAACTAGTTTTACGATGTTTGTTCTCATTTCTAAGTCATTACGTTCGGTTTAAATTTTTAAAAAAAGCGGGTTACGTCACACATTTTGGAAGCAATTAAGGACGCAAAATGATTTTTATCCTGATAATTTTGAGTCCTTGTGACAGTGGTAGTGTTGGTTTATAAGATTTTACCCTTCATATACCCATTGGACGAATGACATATTGTCTCTATCAGCCAGACATCGAGGGATTCTATCCCTTTTTTCGTTTTTCAGTTAGATCAGTGAGATTTTTTTGCCTCTGATGTGGTGCGCCACACCTGTCATCAGCTCCCAAAATTACAGTACATCTGTGCTTCACCCGTGCTGAGTTGATGAGGGCCGGTTCGATACCGACTCTAAAAGCTGCCCTTTCACAACTATACCACGCGTTTGAAGGTGTGTATTGTAATGGTTAGAAATAGAAATGAACTTGTCGACTCGAGTTCAAATCCTGGATGAAGCTACTGTTCTCATAGCGCTAATACCCCTGGGAAAGGTATGAATTCAACTACCCTCCCACCAGCTAACGGTAAATAGTAGGACAGACTGGACTCTTTGACCTTGGTTAGGCAACCAGTATAGGAGATGGAAAACTCTGAATTCAAACATGAAAAAACCGCTTGAGGTGGTCACTACTAGAATAGGCTCAGTCCTAATTAGTAATATATCTCTATTAAAAATGGAGATTCGCTTCCGGTTTTTGTCTGTAACAAAAACTACGTCACTGCTTACGTTAATATACCCGAAATCGTATAACAAAATTTGAGCATGCAACATTAGACAGTCCTCATTGTTTTTTAAAACAAGTTTTAATAGATACATCCCCAGTATCATATGTATATATAGTTTGTTTTATTTTAATAGATATTTAAAGTTAATAGAACTTAGTTTCGATTTCAAATTGTTTTATTTTTTTTACTCCTTTAATAAATTTCATGATTTCATGATTTATGGTTCAAACTCTCCGACATTTGATTTTTAACTTCCACCTCCTCAAGCAATATCTTTCAAAAATTACTTTTACATCGCCCGGAGTGCGTTTTTTATTTTGCTAGTTTTACTAATTAAAAGAAACAACAAAACCACGTGGTTCCAAGCTGGATACTGTATCGATTGAGCTAAACTGACTTTCTCGATCTACTTTATCCTTTATTGTCCCTTATTCTACATACTTGGCTATACTTGCAAGTACGGTCTCATAAACAACATCTGGAGAATGTTTTGCATCTGAGGTGGAGCGCCACACCTGCTATAAGCTCCTTAATTTATCGCACAGTTTACAAGGGCAGGTATCAAACCCGGAACCTCGTTGTTCCGATGCGGATGCTGTACCGACTGAACCATACCGACCTCGTCCTTTATAGTCCCTTATCTTACCCACTGGGCTATACCTGCAAGTACGGTCTCGCAAACAACATCTGGAGATTGTTTTGCGTCTGAGGCGGTGCGCCACACCTGCTATCAGCTCCGTGCTTCTCCTTGCACTGAGTTGACGAGGGCAGATATCGAGCCCGGAACCTCGTGGTTTCGAGGCAGATGCTGTACTGACTGAGCTATACCGACCTCGTCCTTTATAGTCCCTTATCTTACCCACTTGGCTATACCTGCAAGTACGGTCTCGTAAACAACATCTGGAGATTGTTTTGCGTCTGAGGCGGAGCGCCACACCTACTATCAGCTACGTGCTTCTCCTTGCACTGAGTTGACGAGGGCAGATATCGAGCCGGAACCTCGTGGTTTCGAGGCAGATGCTGTACTGACTGCTGTACTGACTGAGCTATACAGACCTCGTCGTTTATAGTCCCTTATCCTACCCACTGGGCTATACCTGCAAGTACGGTCTCGTAAACAACATCTGGAGATTGTTTTGCGTCTGAGGTGAAGCACCACACCTGCTATCAGCTCCGTGCTTCTCCTTGTGCTGAGTTGACGTGGGCAGATATCGAGCCCGGGACCTTGTGGTTTCGAGTAGAATGCTCTGCCGACTGAGCTATACCGACCTCATCGTTTATAGTCCCTTATCCTACCCACTTGGCTATACCTGCAAGTACGGCCTCGTAAACAACATCTGGAGATTGTTTTGCGTCTGAGGCGGTGCGCCACACCTGCTATCAGCTCCGTGCTTCTCTTTGCGCTGAGTTGACGAGGGCAGATATCGAGCCCGGAACCTCGTGGTTCCGAGGCGGATGCTCTGCCGACTGAGCTATACCGACCTCGTCGTTTATAGTCCCTTATCTTACCCACTTGGCTATACCTGCAAGTACGGTCTCGTAAACAACATCTGGAGATTGTTTTGCATCTGAGGCGGTGCGCCACACCTATCAGCTCCGTGCTTCTCCTTGCGCTGAGTTGACGAGGGCAGATATCGAGCCCGGAACCTCGTGGTTTCCAGGCGGATGCTTTACCGACCTCGTCGTGTTCTCCTACCCACTTGGTTATACCTGCAAGTACGGCCTCGTAAACAACATCTGGAGATTTTTTTGCGTCTGAGGTGGAGCACCACACCTACTATCAGCTCCGTGCTTCTCCTTGCACTGAGTTGACGAGGGCAGATATCGAGCCCGGAACCTCAGGGTTTCGAGGCGGATGCTTTATCGACCTCATCGTTTATAGTCCCTTATCCTACCCACTTGGCTATACCTGCAAGTACGGCCTCGTAAACAACATCTGGTGTATTAAGTCGCTCTCCTCATGCACGCAGGTCTTTTGTTTCTTTACGGTTTATTTAGTGCTTCGTCCCGTTTTTTTTTTTGTAGTTTAAAATCTTACGTGAGCGCTTGCAAATGGGTGGGCGGAGCTAAGTGCGAGGATGCGAGCGAGAAACGCGCAGAAAATGGCGGCGTCAAACGGTCAGCGTTCAGAAAGACAAGGGTTTTGCGCATGCGCACTAAAGACATTCCGTGTGCTTTCTGAGGTTTATCGGGTTCAGCATCAACAGAGCAACAAGATCGGAAAAAGCAAGATAAGTAGCAGTGAGAGGTGAGTTATAGACGGGAGGGGTTGAAGAAGAAGAAGAAGAAGAAGAAGAAATGAAGAAGAAGAAGAATGAAGAAGAAGAAGTAAAAGAAGAAGAAAAGAATGAAGAAGAAGAAGAATGACGAAGAAAAAGAAAAAGAAGAAAAGAATGAAGAAAAAGAAAAGAATGAAGAAAAGAAGAAAAAAGAAGAAGAAAAGAATGCAGAAGAAGAAGAAGAAGAAGAAGAAGAAGAAGAAAAAAAAGAGGAGGGAGAAGAGAAAGCATAAAAGAGTAAAGAAGAAGAAGAAGAAGAAGAAGAAAAAAGAGGAGGGAGAAGAGAAAGCAGAAAAGAGTAAAGAAGAAGAAGAAGAAGAAGAAGAATTGCACATAGATAAAAAGAAGTTAGAAGAAAAAGAAGGACGAAAAAGAATAGCCTATCTGCGAATTTATGTTTCCCTCAATGATCAGGACATTGCGTTTAGGAAAGTGTCTGCATAGAAGGGATAGCTCACTGCAAATGATTACGATGTTTCATAACATCAGTGTTTTGTTTTATGGCATATCAACCACGGCGGGTCATTTAATGCCGGCAAAGTTTTGAAAGATTCGTAGTGATAGTTTTGAAGAAATTTTGTAAAACTCAATTCTTTCTAAACACATTTTCTATTTAACCCAGATATGGGTCTCTAACAGGTACTACTACTCCGGGTCAGAGAGGACCTGGGAGCAATTGTGTTGAAGGGGTTCTCCATATCCCCCAGACCTCAAGAACTGGAATCTCAGCACCAGTTATGTTTATAGTTTAACGCCATACCCGGGATATAAAGACCCTCATCCACTGCCTTCTAGCACACATATGATAAAATCGGTTGGTACTTGCCATAGGGGCAATAGGGTTGGGACGATCATATAAGTGCTAGGCTTGACATGGCCAGCCGATTGGTAGGAGGGGAGCTCTCTGATCGACCGTGTTGTCCAAGTAATGGCCAAAGTATTGTGTTGCATATCATGAACTGCTCATCCACCTGGGTTCCATCCTTAAGCATCACGGTTTGCGATGTTTGTTTCATCACTGACATTTGTTGGGCAGTAACACGAGACTACAGACCAGCAGAGATTGCCATTAAACGTAGTACTCATGATTCTCGATTGGATTTTTCTATGCTGTTTAGTGATTTTAGAGCACGAAGACTGAGAAGAATTCCTAAACCTCCTATGGCATTAGCGGAGTTTTTCCATCCAGATGTGACACAAACGTCGAGCCATTACCAGTTTAATGATCTTTTCATTCTAATTCGCTATGATCAAATCTATGTTTTTTATGCATATGATGCCTATATTCATTATAGAAAGGCAACCAGACAAAAAGATAGACTTGAGAAGTGGAAGGACAACTTTCAGAAATTGTTATGAACCCTCCTTAAATTTATAGAAAATAATACACAAAGAATCGTAGATAACCAACTAGACATCAGGCTCGGAGACTTTATGATGGAAGAAATAAATGAAGTTACAAGAAAACTAAAAGAATGCGATAGAAAAATGGTCGAAAGGCTGCAGCCTCCCATTCCTCAAAATAGGCCACCTCTGAATCGTAAAGAACTATAGAGGCGTAACTCTTATTGTTATAACTACTTATATAAACAATTTCCTTTTTCGTAATTGCATCCAACCCGAAACAGAGATAATCTCCAGGAAAACCAAAACTGATTCCACAGAAATCGATCCTATTCATAACTTTATATCATCATCATCATCATCATGTGGTGACAGCATAGATTCCTTTGACTCTCTCATGCCATCTGTCCCTATTGATCATGACTATTCGTTGAATCATAGAAGGTTCGAGCAAAGAATCTTTAGGCACCGCTGCTATATGTAGATTTCTCTAAGGAATTTGACTCCAGGGTAATTCCATGTCAAATCATCCAGGCCATCTCACCCAGCCCCTCCAATTTTTCTGAGATTTTGTACATGTGTGGACTATGTTAAAGTTAGACAATCCTCAAAATTGGCGGAGTTATATCGATTTTTAGCTTTCCAAATTTGAAAAATGGCGACGACTTTTTGTAATCTATTTTTGTCTGAGTTCTAGAGCTACCCTACACCTGGTTTCTAGAAGCATTTTTTAACCGGGGGATCCAAAAATGCTAAGTCAATCAATTTTAAGTTATTGATGATTTCTGATTTTTCAATTGTAAGATCAATATCCCGATGTAGCACTGCATTGATGACAAAGATTTTTTTCTATTATTTCTTCATATCTATTGATCATTATTTGTACCAAAAACATCGTTTGGTTTTTGCTCAGAACCGAAGCTTCTTTGAAGAGGGTGGGTGACAATGGAATTGCCCTCCATACACAGAGGGAAAATGGAGAAAACACAACTCACATACGGCCTCCACGAAGAAACAGTTACCGTTATAGTGATGCTCTAGGGGCCGGGTTAGCTCAGTCGGTAGAGCGTTCGGCTAGAAATCACAAGGTTCCTAGTTCGATACCGGTCCTCACCAACTCAGCGTATGAGTAGCACAGGGATCTGTGCGGTAAAGTAAGGAGCTGATGGTAGGTGTGGCACTCCATCTCAGATGCCAAAACAATCTTCTTGGTCTAGCGCTATTGAAAAAGGGGATAGACTCCCTCGCTGACTGGCTGATACCGACTTTAGGCCGCCCCGACGACTTTACTTTTTTTATAAAGATACTAAAGCAATGGTACGTTCATCTGATGATGACACAGACTTCTTTGACAAAGTCGCTGGAGTCCTACAAGGATACACGTTAGCACCATATATATTTATGATATGCCTAGACTATATACTTCAATCATCATTAGATCCCATAAAAGAAAAACACCTCACACTAAAAAAGGTAAGAATCAGGCGTTATCCCACTGAGACTACTGCGGATGCCCACTACACAGATGATCTAGCTCTTCTTGCAAACGCTTGCACAAGTCAAATCCCTGCTACATAGCCTGTAGAAGGAAGCAGGGAACATCGGCTTCTATGTGAACTCCGATAAAACCTATTTCATGCGTTTTAAAAAGGAAGGAGGCATTGCTCCAAACTCGACGGTAAGCCTCTAAAGCCTGTGGAACAATTCCCTTACCTAGGTAGTAATATCTCATTCACAGAAAGCGATGTTTATGCAAGCATAGGGAAGGCAAAGTCTTATCAGTCATATAGAAATCCGATCTCACTGACAAGCTAAAGTGACAATTCTTCCAAGCTGTAGTTGTATCAGTGCTACTGTATGGCTGCACCACTTGGACACTTACAAAGCGCCAAGAGAATAAGTTAGATGGGAGCTGCACAAGAATGCTCCGGGAGATAATGAACAAATCGTGGAAATAACAAGCTACGGGGAAGTAAAGTTGGTGGAGTGGCCGATAGTTGGTATAATCCGGAAAACGAGGGAGTCTATCTCCTTTTCATTAGCGTTAGACCAAGGAGATTCTTTTTTTTTTATAAAGCAGATCTCCACATATCCTGAGAGCTCCCCACTTTACTGCAATGATCAGATTACCTAATCTATGCTTCTCATTCACTGAGTTGGCGGGGACGGGTTTTTAACCAGGAACCTTGCGATTTACCTAGGTGGGTGCTCTACCGACTGAACTAAACCGGACATAGCGCAAAAAATATAGAAATAAAATTCTAGTTTCTTACGTAGTCAACTTGTTCTGTTCGTTTTCTCTTCAAGTTTGAAAAAGCTTTCAAAGCACTTAAGAAGTTACAACATGGAGTGGTTGTCACGAAAAGGAAGGGCATTGAAAACTATAAATCAATCAATCATATGCAAAAAATAAAAATACAACACAAAAATGAAAAGAAAAGAAAAATAATATAGAAAAAGCAATGCATAAAAAGCTGAAGGACAAACGACATTAGGTAAA
Organism: Doryteuthis pealeii; assembly: GCA_023376005.1. NCBI lineage: Eukaryota > Metazoa > Mollusca > Cephalopoda > Myopsida > Loliginidae > Doryteuthis > Doryteuthis pealeii. The sequence goes on along the minus strand of CM042166.1, from coordinate 38,097,572 downwards.
CAAGGGGGACTTGTCTTGAGTCGGAACACATTTTGGTCAGACACCGGTTATTTTCTTGGCATTGATGGAACTTTTGGCGCACCTTCAATTGCAAGAGAGAATCTGTCAGTATACTTCTCAGCAGTAATTTTACTTCTTCACTTCTGGAACTACTTTCGGGTTTTTTTGTTGTTTTTTTTTAGTGTACTTTTTTTTTTGAGTGTACTTTTTTGAGTTTGCTCTATTTTGTTTTTTTTGTTTTTTTTTGTATTTTCTTATTTTTTATTTGTTTTTTTTTTCTTATTTTTCAAATTCTCCAAGTTTTCCTAAATCATCTTCCCTTCTTTTCTATTTTTTTCTACTTTACTTTTTCTTTTTTTTTTCTTTCTTTTAGACAAAAAGTGTCTTATATATATATATATATATATATATGAGCTAGTTTTTACTTCTGAAAAAGTCCAAATCTCCTACGTATTCAATTCCCTCCCTTTTTTTTTCCTTTTTTTTAGAGGTGTGCTTTTTTTTTTGAGTGTGTCCTGTTTTTTGTTTTTGTATTTTTTGTTTGTTTTATTTTTTTTATTGCTTTTTATATTCAAATTTGCCAAGTTTTATTATATCATCTTCCTTTTTTTTCTTTTTTTTTTCTACTTTACTTTTTGTTTTCTTTTAGTTTTTTAGACAAAAAGTGTCTTATATGAGCTATTTTTTTCTTTCTGAAAAAGTCAAAATCTTCTACGTATTCAATCCCCTTCGGATTTTTTTTTTAGAGTGCGTTTTTTTTCTTTTTTTCTTCTTCTTCTTCTTTCTTCTTCTTCTTCTTCTTTTGAGGGTGCTCATTTTTTTTTGTTTTTTGCATTTTGTATTTTTTGTTTGTTCTGTTTTTTTGTTTGTTTTTTTTTTGCTTTTTTTTGCTTTTTATTTTCAAATTCACCAAGTTTTTTATATCTTCACTTTTTTTCTATTTTTCTATATTACATTTTTTTTTTTTTTTTTTTTAGACAAAAAATGTCTTATATAAATTAGTTTTTCTTTCTGAAAAAAAAAATGTTTGTTTTTAATTTTTCAAAAATTTTTTTTTTCTTGTATTTTTTTACAATTTTTTTTTACTTTACAATAAAGTTTCTATATTTTCTATATCTTTATAATTGTTTATTTTAATTTTCATTATTTTCAGTTTCATCATTTTCGTTTTCTTTATTTTATGTATATTTTAAATATATTTATATTTTTAAATATTTTTTACAGTTCTTTTGTCTAGACGAAAAATGAACTATTTCTCCTTTCTAAAAACGATTTTTTTTATTCTTTTAAGATTTTGTTTTCGTGTATTTCTGGGGGGTTTTTGTGGGTTTTTTAGAATAATTTCAAAATATTTTTCTATATTTTAGGATTTTTATTTTTAATTATTTAAATTATTTAAATTATATTTCTTTTGGTTATTTTATGTATATATTCTATATCTCTTTTATATATTTTCTTTTTACATCATTCTAAAAAACACACTATTTTCATTTTTTAAAAAATTGTTTGCCTTGTATTTCTTTCGAAATTCGTCAAAGTTTCTAACACCCTTTTCCTTTGGTTGGTTGGTTAGATTTTACGGCACATCAACACTTGTTGGTTATTTTATGTCGAATAATTTTTGTTTTATTCATTCTTCATGGGAATTCAACATTTTTTAAACTCAATTTTTCCACCACATCTTTTCAAACATATTTTTCTGATGGTGTTATATTTCTTCACATATATATATATATATATATTATATATATATATATATGATGGGTTGTGTGTTGTTAATGTTGGTTCGCTGGTTGGTTAGATTTTACGGCATGTCAACCCTCGTTGGGTTATTTAATGCCGAGGATGTTTTTTTATTCATTCTTGGTGGGTATTCAACATTTATTTCAATCTCAATTTTTTAATACATTTTTTCTGTCTTGCCCATAGATGGGACCCTAACCGGTACTTCCACGGTGGGTCAGAGTGGATCTGAGAGTAATTGCGATGAAGTGGTACTCCACACGCCCTATAGCTGCAGAAGTTGAACTTTATCATGATATGCAGTTTAGCTTCATACCCAGGATACCCTCAGCCACCGCCTTCTAGCACATTTGCCTGTATCTTGCAAAACACCATTGCCACTTATCCAAGTGGCAATGATAGTTTAATAAGATAAGAATAAAAGGGATTGAGGACTCTAGTGAATTTCATTTCCGCTTAGAAATGTAGCGATTAATTATTCTCCAATATTTGACAGCTGTCTCTGGCCGTACGGGTTAAAGGTTTGGCGAACGAAAGTTCATTCGGGTCTCGAACCCGGCCAGAGGTAGCTGTTACAGTATAGCCACACTGATGAAAGGTGAAACCTTGAAACACGTGTCTGTGGATTACTTATTATATATATATATATATATATATAAGAGAGAGAGAGAGAGAGAGAGAGAGAGAGAGTTAAAGGGAAAAGAAAAGGTTAGTTAGTAAAGTTGCATAATCTATGTGGTAGCATAGATTATTGACAAGCTCCTGTAGAATAGGGCTTTCAAATCAGCACGTAGACGGCAGTTTCCGTGGGAAAATACAACCGGAAATCTCACACGTCACGTGATTTTGAATTAGTTAAGTCAGATGCAGCCGAGATGTGAAGTAAGATAGACGTGATTTACTTCGGTTGTCAGCTCCGCGCGATGAGTTATGGGCAAATAGATCTTGTGCAAGAAAATACGTCTTGAAGTTAATTAATTGCATGAAAAGAGTTAGCCCAGAAGAAACCTTAGAAGTAAAGATGAAACAGTCAGGCAAAAGAAAGAAGCAACGGGGACTTAGACAACATGGCCGAAGTAAGAAGAAGAAGAAGTAGAATCCATCATGGCGACTATAATGAAGAACGACCAAGTAAGTTATGTATCTGTCTAATACTCTCTCCTCTCTCTATCATAAGAACTCTTACGTATATACCCAACGAGGGTATATGAGTATATAACAGTAAAATATTTCCGGTTAAATCGAACTTAACGGACCTAAATTCCACCATCGTATTTCACCCCACCGAAAGAAAAAAATACCAAAAATCAGGAAATTAACCAAATTAATGAAATTTTCAATGTTGATATAATAATGAATAAACGATATAATGCACCAGTTATTTAATTTAAAAAATAACTTTTACATTTTTTCAGGTCAGTTAACTTTGAACCACGTATCTTAGAGAATCTGTGTTACGCCTCAAAGATTCCCAAACCTGAGAGTAACAGCCAGCACACGTGAAAGTTATCAGTCCAAGAACCATACGACGGTAACCAAGCCTTATCCTCTAAGGGATTTTGTGATTGATAAACAAATAATACTTTTTTATATCAAAGCATTTACATTCACAAATTAACCATGCCTTCTCTTCTTTACAATTTAGATAAATGGTTTTTATTTATCTAGGGGCTCCTTTTAATCCTATTTTACTCTGGTGGACCCTCCCATAGCCATTCGATGTTTAAAAATCCCATTGTATTTTTATAGTTAAATATATTTTGCTTGCCTGGGTCCCAAAAATGTTATATTGTCCCCGCGGGTCCATATGGACCCCGGTTGAGAACCACTGATTTAGATCATTATTCTTCTTATTATTCCTTATTGGTTCTTGGTAGGATAATTTTTGTTTGAATCCGCCCTTTACCAGGTCTTAATTGTATACATTATTCTGCTTAAAGATTTTATTACTAGATGATAGTCTAATGATTACAGCATTTATTGCATTTGGTATTTCTTTAATTATTGAATTGGATTTGACCATCTGTTAGATTATATCCTAATTCTTAATTTGGATTAAAATTTAATACATATTACCAGTTTTACTTTATATTCTCAGTATATTAATACTCGTGTTCCTTAATTTCAGACCGTTATCATCTTGTAACACAGTCTGGGTAAAAATGAGACCGTTCAAATTGGCCAAGATGAAATGCAAAAAATGTAAAATTATATAATTATATGATATATATATAATATATATAAATATTATATATATATATATATTATATACTAGCAAATATATGCACCCTCCGGGTGTAAGTATTTAAGTTTTAATGTAAAAAATATTGTATTAAATTAGAAAAAGGCTAATGAAACTAAATAAGAAACAGATAAAAAGATTTGAAACAGAGGAGTATAATAAAAATTGAAACAGAGGGAGTATAATAAAAAATGGAACAACTGAAATTTACTCTTCCATCACTCTCGTCTTTCATTGTTATTTTTTCTAATTTAAGTATTTAGTTATAAGGGAAGTAAAGAATAAATGACAGTTATTTTATCTTGTTAATGGATTTCATTTAAGATTCATTGAAGACATTTTTGGTTATATTCATTAAAATAAAACCAAACAGTTAGAAATCAATGATACTAAGCACATATTATTAAATTCGATTTTTTAATATTAATATGCAAATTAGCCTTCCCGTTCACACTGTAAACCGCTATTTGTTGTATATATAAATATAATTGCATGTTATCAGTACGTAGACATAGTTAACAGTATTAATAATGTAAGACAATTTTATTAATAATTGAGATTTAGATAAAAATAAAATCATGGAGAATGTGTGTAAATAACTAAGGGAATTGTGACTTGAGTAGGAATATAGTTTCGGTTACAGACAGAAAAACACACAATGTCCATTATATAATAATATATATATTATATATATATATCTTATAAGATATATATTATATATCTTATAAGATATATATATAATATATATATATATACATATATATATATATATATATATATATCTTATAATATATATATATATATATATATATCTTATAAGATATATATATAAAGATATTCCGAAACGGTTTATGTAACAAAAAAGATTATAGATAATTTTGATATTTAAGACTGTTGTCCTCGTCATCATTGTGATATGAATAAACACAACGTTCCGGTCGTATTCAAACACCTCTACACAAGGAGGATTCAACACAAGGTCAATTTGTTAAACGAAGTTTAACAGGTTTGAACTTAGAGATTTCCTTCTCAAAGACCGGTTACCTAACCAAGATTAAAGAGTCCAGTCAGCCCTACCATTATAGTTAACCATCATTCCACCATATGTTCCCCCTCTCTCTCTCTCTCTCTCTCTCTCTATATATATATATATATATATATATATATATATATATATATAAAGTAATTGGTAATTTGCTTGAAGCATTGTTAAGTATATTATAATGTATTAATTTGAAAGCAATTACAATGCAAGTAAAAAAAATAAAAACAAAAAGATGTTATTTTTTGTCTTATCGATTTCAAAGTAAAACTTTATCTTCAGAGACGATTTCCGAAAATCGTCTCTGAAGATAAAGTTTTACTTTGAAATCGATAAGACAAAAAATAACATCTTTTTGTTTTTATTTTTTTACTTGCATTGTAATTGCTTTCAAATTAATACATTATAATATATATATATATATATATATATATATATATATATATTATATATATATAATCTTATATTGCACCTTGACGTAATCACGAAGGTGAACACAGAAAACTTAGTAATGCGGAGAAACTGGGTGAACGTATTGAGGGGGGGGTCAGTGAGGGAAGCAGCGAACAGAGTCACGTGGTCATGAATTGAGTTGACGTCATGACAGCAAGCCAAGGAGTGGCGAAGATTGGAGCAATATTCACCAACGCCAGGAGCTGCAAAATTGTGAGCTGACCGCTTCGGCATGTTGGCAAGTGGACGGAAGTGGACAAGAAAGTGGAGTTACTTATTATTTCGGGTGTGGGGTGTGGGGGTTCGGTTGAATAAGGGGAAAATGTGCATTAATGGATAATGGGCAAGCGTGAAGGTTGGAATATGGTTGGTCGGTTAGCGGGGGTGGGGGATGGTGAGATGGAGGAATGACATAAGAAGATGAAGAAGAAGAAGAAGAAGAAGAAGAAAGTACGAAAAAGAGAATGAGAAAGAAGAAAAGATGACCAGTGGATAAAAAAGAAAAAGAAAAAGAAGAAAAAAGAAGAGGAAAGAAGATTATGATGGAGAATTTTAGTAGCAGAAAAATAGAAAAGAAAAAGAAAAAGAGGGAGGGAATAAAGAATATGAAGAAGAGAAAAAGGAAGAAATGAAAGATCACGAAGAAGATGATGATGATGAAGAAGAACAACAACAACAACAAAAAAGAAAGAAAGAAAGAGAATTAAAAGGATGAAAAACGAGTAATAAGAGAACTGTTTGAGGAAGAACACGGAGGAGAAAACGAAAGAGGAGGAAGAGAAAAGAAGAAAGAAAGGGAAAAAGAAGAAAATAATAATAATATCTATTAATAATGGAGATTCCGGTTTTTGTCTGTAACAAAAATTACGTCACTGCCTACGTCACATTACCTAAAATCGTCATAACATAGAATAAATACACTCAAAATTTGAACGTGCAACATTAGATAGTCTTCATTGTTGTTTTTTTTTAAACAAGTTTTAATAAATACATAACAGGTATTATATATCTATATATAGTTTGTTTTATTTTAATACATATTTAAAGTTTACATTTCAAATTGTTTTATTTGTTAATCCTTTAATGAATTTGATGATTTTACTTACTTAGGGTACAAACTCACTGACATTGAATTTTTAACTCCTACCCCTCAGGCAATATGTTTCAAAAATCTATTTTTACATCGCCCGGATGGTGTTTTTTATTTTCTACTACTACTACTACTACTAATAATAATAATAATAATAAGGTGAAGGAGGATTTAAGTAAATAGAAAAGCAGTGAGAGGAAGGAGAAGAGTAGAAAAGAATGAAACTCGAGGAAGAAGAAGAAGAAAAAAAGGGGGAAGGAAGAAGAAGAAAGGGGGGAAGGAAGAAGAAGAAGAAGAAGAAGAAGAAGAAGAAGAAGAAGAAGACAAAAAAGAAGAGGAAGAAGAAAAATATCTTTTGAAAAAATTGAGTTTAAAATTTTTTTTCAGTAACCATCAAGAATGAAAAAACAAAAAAAAAAAAACAAAAACAAAAAAAAAACAACCAATATCTTCGAGATAAAATAACCCAACAAGGGTTGACTTGCCGTAAAATCCAACCAACCAACCAACCAACTAATAAACCATACAGGTGAAAGTTTAAAATGGGGCTAAGTTTATCGGCGGCATCCCATACCACAGGCATTCCGAGTGTTTGTTTAGTCGGCAGACTTTTCAAAACGTTTATATGCAAATAAGTTCAACAGATGTGTCGTCTTTGCTAAATAAATCCCGTTTACAATATCATAATGTCTATCATGAAAAATAAAAGTGCCACCCCCACCCCACTCTCACAAATATTACGCGCCATTTTTCAGTGTAACCTTGACCTTTTCGCGCCAAATCAGGTAGGAGGAATAAACATCGGAGATCCTTTGAGAGAAATGTATCTTTGGTATTTATTTCTAAGCCACAAGAGCTCCAGTTCTTCCGACCGTTTCCCCCCTCTCTATGTTACAATGCCATAAATATACACAAGAGTTCTTATGAGAGAGAGAGAGAGAGAGAGAGAGAGAGAGAGAGAGAGAGAGAGAGAGAGAGAGAGTGTGTGTGTGTGTGTGTGTGTGTGTCAGAGCATCAGAGAGATATAGACAGATAGATATAACTTACTTGCTGTTCTTCGTCTAGTCGCCATGTTTTCGTTTCCTTCTTTCTGTTTCGCAGAGTCGCCATATTGGATTCTACTTTGTCTAGTCTTCTCTTGTATCTTCATTGTCTGTTTTTACTTGTTGCTTCATTTTCTAACTAAGGGCATACTTAATTAATTAACAAGACTTATGACTTTTTAAAGTTTTATTTGCCCTTTTCTTTTAACTCATCGCGTGGAGTGAATCCAGCCACCGTAGAACACATCTGTCCTGCATCACATCTCGGCTGAACTGACTTTACCAAGTCAAAATCATGCGAGATTTCAACTCTCCGGTAGTTTTCCGTTCCGTGATATGAAAACACTCTTGTAGAATTCTCCTACAGGGTGTTGCCAATAATCTATGCTACCACATAGATTCTGCAATATCTAAACCTTATTCCATTGTCCCTCCCCCTCTTTCTCTCCCTCGCTTCCTCTCTCTCTGTCCCTCTCTTTATTTGTCTGTCTCTGTCTGTCTGTCTATCTGTCTGTCTCTCTTTCCTTCTGCTGCTAACCTGATTTCCTTCTCGTCCCCCCCTCACTATTGTAAAAAAAAACAAACCCAGCGATAATGTTTCATACATATCTTTATATGCATTTACCCAACCCCTCCGCAACATCAGGCGGCAACAGAAGGTCAATTGGGTGCTTGTGTATGTTGATTTGCTTGTGAGCGTGAGTCTGTGCATGTTTGTTTGTGTGGGTCTGTGTCTGTGTTTGTGTGTCTGTGTGCGTGTATGTGTATGTGTATGTGTGTCTGTGTATTTGCATCAGTGTGTTTAATTGTTTTGTTTTACGGCATGTCAATCTCGGTGTGTCATTTAATGTCCATGAGGTTTTGAAATAGATTCGTAGCGATAATTTGGTTGAAAAGATATATAATATATATATATATATATATATATATATATATATATAAATTTTCTCGATTTGTTTAGCCTTACATTTGAACATATATGCCCACCTAAATTCATTAATTATTAGTTAATTAATTTTCAAAAATTAGGTATGACTTCAATAATGCACATATCCTCCAAAAATTGTC
>CM042166.1:38061391-38086391 GCA_023376005.1 Doryteuthis pealeii | reverse complement strand
GTTTTTAGTCCGACCATCTGTGCAGCAGCTCTTGATAGGACACGCGGTGAAGAAAAGAACAGTTAATAGGCGGTGAGAGACTGGCACCAAACGCGCCAGAAGCAAGTTCATAAAACGAAGCAGAGCCACTAATTACGACGGAAGTTGTTGGGGTGCCGCCTCTCCATTCCAATCGGTGCCGCCAAAATTGATTGAACTTTGACCTTCATGTGTGTGTGATAGACTTTGCACTTAGCTTGTTCGGTGCCACCTCAAAAGTGCGTATTGACTGACTCACTCTCCCCCCCTCTCTCTCTCTGTCTCTCATTCATTCTTTCTTTCTTTCGTCTTCATCTCTCCGTCTGTTTATCTGCCTATCTATATCCTCCACATTTATCTTACTTTTCTTCTTTTCTTTCTTTCTTTCTTTCTTTCTCTTCTCCTTTTATTTTTCCTTCACTCCCTCTATTCTCCTCTCTCTTTCTCTCTCTCTCTCTCTCTTCTGTTTCTTTATCTCTCCCCACTCACTTTCTTTCTTTCTTTCTTTTTCTTTTTTCTTTCCCTCTCCTTTCTTATCTTTATTTCTCTCTTTCCTTCTCTCTCTTTTTCTCTCTATTTCTCTCTCCTTCTGTCTCTGTATCTCTATCTTTTTCTTTCTCACCTTCTATCTCTCTTTATCTCTCTCTCTCTCTTTCTCTCTCTCTTTCTTGTCTCTTTCTTTTTTTCGCTCTCTCTCTCTCCTTCTCTCTGTCCATCTCTCTCTCCCTCTTCTCCTCTCTCTTTATATATATGTATATGTGGTTGAGAGTAGAAGAAAATGTGAATATAACAACACAAACGACTATGTTAAAATAATATTTCGTCGCAGGTTGAGACTTCCTCATAAGTTTATTGATTTAAGGAAGTCTCAACCAATAATGAGAACAATTGAACATAGTGGTTTGTATTGTTATATCCACATTTTCCTCTACTCTCAACCACATTTTATCGGATTTATTCAATCTTTCACTCCTCATATATATATATATATATATATATATATATATATATCTTATTATAATGGAGATGGTGTGTTTTCCTGTCTGTAACCGAAACTATATTCCTACTCAAATCACAATTCTCTTAGTTATTGACATCACATTCTCAATGATTTTATTTTTATCTAAACCTCAATTATTAATAAAATTGTCTTACATTATTAATACTGTTAACTACGTCTACATACTGACAACATGCAATTCTATTAATATATACAACAAAATAACGGTTTACAGTGTGAACGGGAAGGCTAAGTTGCATATTAATATTAAAAAATCGAATTTAATAAATATGTGCTTAGTATTATTGATTTCTAACTGTTTGGTTTCATTTCAATGAATATAAGCAAAAATCTCTTCAATGAATCTTAAATGAAATCCATTAACAAGATAAAATAACTGCCATTTTATTCTTTACTTCCTCTTATAACTAAATACTTAAATTAGAAAAATAACAATGAAAGACGAGAGTGATGGAAGAGTAAGTTTCAGTTGTTCCATTTTTTATTATACTCCCTTTGTTTCAAATCTTTTATTATACTCCCTCTGTTTGAAATCTTTTTATCTGTATTCTTATTTAGTTTCATTAGCCTTTCCAATTTAATACAATATTTTATTACATTAAAACTTAAATACTTGCACCCGGAGGGTGCATATATTTGCTAGTTTATCTAATATAAATGATATATTATCTTATTATAAATTATATAATATATATAATATATCTTCATCTTATATAAATTATAAATTATATATATCATAAATCTTAGTTGATTTAACAAAGCCCCTCAATTCAAGTCTTATCAGATGGATAATCATCGATCTGATGAGACTTGATTTGGGGAGCTTTGTTAAATCAACTTAGTTTTATAAAGGCCTCAATTTTTGGTCGAAATAGATTTATTATGGAATAATGGTGTTGAGTTTTTCCTTCTTTTCAAGATAAATATTGCTCTGTATATAATCTAAAAAGATTATTATACATTGAGCTCTCTTTAGTAATTTAAAGATTCACTGTATTTGTACATACTGGATCATACAATAATAATATAGTGTGTCTTAGAAATCACATATAGAATCATCCCTTACTACCAAGTTTTGGATACCTCACATCTCTCTCTCTCTCTCTCTCTCTCTCTCTCTCTCTCTATATATATATATATATATATATATATATATATATATATGCGATTTCTGAGTGACCCCTGAGTTGAAGGAGTAAAGGTTGTATTTGATTTGTTTACTTTTGAGATTTACGAATGCTGGACATTTTTAAATAGAATTTCAATGCTATTTCTATGTATATTTTAATTCTTAAATATCTTAGAATATAAATCAAATCTTCATAATATTTGCACAAAAGGCAAGAACTGGTGATATCTAATATATATATATATATATTTACTTTGTTGTTAATTTTTTATTTTCGTAGTTTCCTCCGGACATACATACACACATACAACAACTGCCATTTATATATGTATTAGGTAAAAAGTAAAGTCGTCGGGGTGGTCTAGAATCGGTATCAGACAGACAGCGAGGGAGTATATTCCCTTTTCACCAGCGCTAGACTAAGGAGTTTATTTTAGCGTCTGGGGTGAAGTGCCATAACTACGATCAGTCCCCCACTTTATGGCACAGATCCCTGTGCTACTCATACGCTGGGTTGGTGTGGGCCGGTATCGAACCCAGAACCTTGTAGTTCCTAGTCGGACGCTCTACTGACCGAGCTAAATAGATGGGGTTTAAGTGCGTGTCCGAGAACGTGCAAGTTTGAGATGTTAAAGTATGTGATCGTGTGCTCGTGAACTTGCGTGAACTTACGTGAACTTGGCAATGTGTGTTTTTGTCCGTGTGCTTATTGCCTGCGTGGGTGTGCATGTGCTCATGTATATCGACGTGTGTGGGCCCGCGATGGTGTGTCTATGTGAGTGAACTATATATCTGTGTGCAAACGTGCATGTGTATATTTGTAGACTTCAATCACACCCTCTCTTGTACGTCGATAAACCAAACTTGGTAAGTCAATGTTCCCTGGCCTTTCTTCGGCTGACTTCTGATTTAGGTCGGAAAATTAAAACGAAAAGTTTTTTGGTGGTACCCAATGACAATTTAACTACAGTCTATGAATTGACATTTTGCGAATTGGGTTACGATTTTAGGGGATTAATGTTGTTTTTAATTACGTATTGCTTGAAAAAATAAACAACAAAAAACCCAAATTACTATACATTTAATTTTGAAAAATATTTTTTAAACAATTTAACTACAGTCTATGAATTGACATTTTGCGAATTGGGTTACGGTTTTAGGGGATTAAGGTTGTTTTTAATTACGTATTGCTTGAAAAAATAAACAACAAAAAAACCAAATTACTATACATTTAATTTTGAAAAATATTTTTTAAACTAAGTTTAATTACAATACTAACACAAACAACTGTCTCAATAATAGATTCAATAAATAATTTCAATGGTTAATTAAATGTATAGTAATTTTTTTTGGTGTTTGTTTTTTTTAGCAATACGTAATTAAAAACAACCTTAATCCCCTAATTTCATACGAAATACTAGATAATAATAGAAACAAATTGTTATAGATGCATTGCCACATCTAGATATTGATCTTGCTAGGAAAAAATCAGAAACCATCAATAACTTAAAATTGGTTGACTTTAAGACTTTTTCGATAGCATTCTTGGATTCTTTGGTCCAAAGGCTTTTATAAACGAATATTTAGTAGTAGGAAAGCTCTAGAACTCATTTTACAGACCAAAATAGATTTCTTTTTCTTTCACTCTTCTCTTCTCATTCGTTTCTTCTTTTTTCACTTTCACTGTTTTTCTTTTTTTCACTTGTTTCTTCTCTCTATTATTCGTTCTTTCTTCTCTTCTCTTTCTTAATTTTTTTATTTTCTCTATTTTTCGTTCTTTCTTCTCTTCTCTCTTTCTTTCACTTTTTTCTTCTCTCTATTTTTCGTTTTTTTTCTCTTCTCTCTTTCTTTCCCTTTTTTCTTCTCTCTATTTTCGTTCTTCTTCTCTTCTCTTTCTTTCAATTTTCTTCTATCTATTTTTCGTTCTTTCTCTTCTCTCTTCTTTCACTTTTTTCTTCTCTCTAATTTTTTCTTTCTTCTCTTCTCTCTTTTCTTTCACTTTTTTCTTCTCTCTAATTTTGTTCTTTCTTCTCTTCTCTTTTCTTTCACTTTTTCTTCTCTCTAATTTTTGTCTTTCTTCTCTTTCTTTCACTTTTTCTTCTCTCTATTTTTCGTTTTTTTCTTCTCTTCTCTCTTTCATTCACTTTTTTTATTCTCTCTTCCTTTGGTTCTTTTTTCTCCTTCTTTCACTTTTTCTTCTCCCTATTTTTCGTTCTTTCTTCTCTTCTCTTCTCTCTTTCTTTCATTTTTTCTTCTCTCTATTTTTCATTCTTTCTTCTCTTCTCACTTTCTTTCCCTTTTCTCTGCTCTCTTCCTTTGGTTATTTTCTTCTCTTTCTTTCCCTTTTCTCCTTCTTTTCTTCTTCTCTTTCTTTCAGTCTTCTCTTTCTTTTCTCTTTATCTTTCTTTCACCCTTCTCTTTCTTTTCTTCTTTTCTTTCAAACATCAATCTTTTAGCTTCGATCGTCTTAAATGCACCAAATACCTCCCACTTTGTATATACGACGACGATGATGGCCTCACAACAAGGTAGGTGAATTAAAACTGTGAAAACGGAGATAAGGTGCTTATTTCCTGGCTCGGTGTGTAGATGTTGTAGTGTTGATAGAGACTGCACATTCCCAGGGCCCCAGGGGTAGCGGTCGAAGCAGGCCCGTCATGGTGAGCGCTCACACGGGCGTGACTTCCGCCACATGAGTGGGGAGTGATTTTTGACACATCAACACTGGCTACACCAGTTCAAGAGTTGATGGAGTCCACCGGTGTGTGTGTGGGTGGGAGAGATAATGCTTTGTAGGAATCCTACCCAGGAGCCAAAAATGTCCGTGCCGTTTTTGTACTTAAATGTACTAACATCTTATTATAATGGAGATTGTGTGTTTTTCTGTCTGTAACCGAAACTATATTACTACTCAAGTCACAATTTCTTTCGTAATTTACATCACATTCTCCATAATTTTATTTATATTTAAACCTCAATTATTAATAAAATTGCTTCACCATTTTATTAGTGTTGTTCATATCTACATACAAATAACATGCAATTGTATTTATATATACAAAAAATAGCGGTTTACAGTGTGAATGGGAAGGCTAATTTGCATATTGATATTAAAAATGTGATTTTATTAAATATGTGCTTAGTATTATTGATTTCTAATTGTTTGGTTTTATTTTAATGAATATAAGCAAAAATCCTTTCAATGAATCTTAAATGAAATCCATTAACAAGAAAAAATAACTGTCATTTTATTCTTTATTTCCTAAATTTAACTAAATAGTTAAATAAGTAAAATTCAACAATGAAAGACGGGAGTGATGGAAGAGTAAGTTTCATTTCTATTTTTCTATTATACCCCCACTCTGTTACATATCTTTTTATCTGCCTTCTTATTAGACTTTCTAATTTAATACGATATTTCATTACATTAAAACTTAAATACTTGCACCCGGAGGGTGCATATATTTGCTAGTTCAAACAAGAAATGTATAATCTATCTACCTATATCTATCTATATCTATTTATACATATATAAAGGGCAGTTGTGTGAATCTGTATGTCCGGGGGAAACTTCGAAAATAAAACAATTAACGACAAAGGGCCGGTTTAGCTCAGTCGGTAGAGCGTTCGGCTAGAAACCACATGATTCCTGGTTCGATACCGGCCCTAGCCAACAGGGATCTGTGCGGTAAAGTAAGGAGCTGATGGTAGGTGTGGCGCTCCACCCCAGATGCTAAAATAATCTCCTTGGTCTAGCGCGAGGGAAAAGGGGATAGACTCCCTCGCTGATTGGCTGATACCGACATTAGGCCCCCCGACGACTTTACTCACTATATATACACAATAGAATTTCAATGCTATTTCTATGTATATTTTAATTCTTAAATATCTTAGAATATAAATCAAATCTTTATAATTGCGTGGGTGTGCATATGTCCATGTGTATCGACGTGTGTGGGCCCGCGATGGTGTGTCTGTGTGAGTGAACTATATATCTGTGTGCAAACGTGCATGTGTATATTTGTAGACTACAATCATATCCCCTCTTGTAAGTCGATAAACCAAACTTGGTAAGTCAATGTTTCTTGATCTTTCTTCACTACAAAGTATATACACAATATACACACATTAAATATCGCCAGGGCTTGGTTTTTGAGCAAAAATAATGAAGGTTTGATTTATATTAGTGAAGATACTTAGAAAAATAAGATTTAAATGATAATATCATAGATTTTTTTTGCATTTAATATTTTGAATAGTAGAGATTAATTTTTATTTCCAGAGTGGCTGGATCAACGCAACATCTTTTGTTTTCACATAGGAATGGGACATACTACGGGGATCCAACTCGTATTTCAATAATGATGGATCTGTGAGACTATTTTTTTACCTCCCGCACTACCTAGGCAACGCTGGGTAGCCACCTCTATTACATATATAAAGGGCAGTTGTGTGAATCTGTATGTTTGGAGGAAACTTCGAAAATAAAACAATTAACGATAAAGTAAATATATATATATATACATTCACTATCACCAGGGCTTGGTTTTTAAACAAAAATAATAAAGGTTTGATTTATATTAGTGAAGATAATTAAAAAGATTTAGTTGATAACAGCAGATATTTTTTTTGCATTTAATATTTAAAATAGTAGACATTGATTTTTCGTTTCAAAGTGGCTGGAGCAACGCAAGGTCTTTTGTACATGGGGATTTTAATGGGGAATACTACCAGGATCCAATTCGCGATTCAATAATAATGAATCTGTGGGACTAACTTTTTTTGTATCCCCTCTACCCAGGCAACGTCAGGTAGCCGCTTCTAGTACATATATAAAGGACAGTTAATATTTATGTATGTATGTATCTATGTATGTTCGGATGAAACTACGAAAATGAAAAGAAATAATGACAAAGTAAATATATATACACATTCACTATCACCAGAGCTTGGTTTTTGAGCAAAAATAATGCAGATTTTATTCATACCTGGAAGGATATTTAAAAATTAGGATTTGAATAGTAAGAAAAGGAAAAGTCATCGGTGGTGTTCATTAAAATATATCAATTATGTATCACCAAAACAATCAATGGATCTGCGAGACTAACATTTTATTATCTCCTCTCTACCTAGGCAATGCCGGGTAGCTGCTTCTGGTACATATATAAAGGGCAGTTGTGTGTATGTATGTATGTATGTATGTATGGATGAAACAATGAAAATAAAACAATTAATGACAAAAGTCAATATATATATATACATTAAATATCACCGGTTCTTGCTTTTTATGAAAAACAGAAAACATCAAAACACCATGTATTTTTCCCCACCCTTCTAACCAGGCAATGCTGGGTAGCCGCTTCTAGTGAAAAATATAAGAAAACGTGGCGTAAGGGTTATCGTTACAGAAAATGGATTCGACGAGCCGAGTTCAAATCCTGGAGACGTTTGCGTTTTATTTGGCGCTAATGTCATTGGGAAGACATTAATGCATCTAGAACACGCTGGTGTGTTACGGTTATCGCCATAGGAAATGGTCTCGATTTGCCGAGTTCAAATCCTGACGCGGTTGTTTGCGATTCACTTGATGTTAATGGCCTTTGGTATGCATGAATGCATCTGAGAAACACTAGTAGCGTTACGGTTATTGTCGTAGGAAATGGACTCGACAAGCCGAGTTCAAATATTTGACGAGGCTGCTTGGGTTTCATTTAGTGCTCATATCCTCTTGTATGATATGAATGCATCTAAGAAACGCTGGTAGCGTTACGTTTATCGTCATTGGATCCTGGGGTCTAATTCAAAGACTAAGTTTCTTGGATTCATATATTTATGTTCCTCGGCCAAATTAGCTGGTCGTGGAAATCCGTACCTGATATCTTCAACCGAACGGTGTTCATTGCGAATGGACCCTTTCAACGTGTTAGATCCAGAAGGAAAAAATAATAGCAATCGGTTGTCCCTTTATTTTGTCGCAACTGATACCGAAGTGACGTTCGTCGCTTCTCATTGGTCACTCACTGCTTAAAAGATCATAGCAGTGCTGTGTGTGTGTATGTGTGTGTGTGTTGTGTGTGTGTGCAATTGTTTTGTAATTTGCTGTAAAATGAGTTCTAGAGCTTTCTTACTAAAAATTGGTTCATAAAAGCATTATTGCCCATGTAATCCAAAATACTATTTAAAACGTTTTAAAGTCAACCAATTTTAAGTTATTGATGATTTCTTATTTTTTCCTAGCAAGATGAATATCTCAGTGGGCACTACATCTATGAAAAAATCTATTTTCTATCATTATTTCACATACATTGAACATTATTTGTACCAAAAAGATTATTTGATATTTGCTCATAACCGAAGCAATACTCCATCTAAGAAATTTATAATGCAATAACAATGACAATACTTTGGCCAAAGAAATTTAAAGCAGTGTTAGAAAACTTACCATATGACGAAGGGACACTATTAAAACATATGCTAAAATCCATCTAAGAAATGCATATTGTAATAAAAATAACCAAAAATGAAGGAAATACTATTAAAATATTCGTAATATGACATATAAAAATTTATAGTGTAATAAAAATTACCATAAACAAAAGAATACTATTAAAACATAGACAATACTTCATGTAAAAAATTTTAAAGTAATGTAATAGAAAATGACCATGAGATGAATGAAATACTATTAATATCTACGCAATAGTTTGACTAAGAAATTTAAGGCAGTATAATAAAATTACATTTGAAAGAAATTATATAAAAATGGTGTGTTGAAAGTGGACTATTAAAAGATATCACAATACTTCATCAATGAAATTCATAGTGCAATGAAAATTACCATAAGATGAAAGAAATACTATTAAAATGTCACAATACTTCATCTAAGAAATTCATATGTAATAAAAATTACCATAGAAATTTAAAGCAGTTTAATAAAATTTCACAGGACGAACGAATTGCTATTAGAGTATTTGCAATACTTCTCGTAAGAAATTCAAGGCAGTGTAATAGAAATTACAATCAGATGAAAGAAATACTATCAAAACATAGATAATACTACATGCAATACTATATGCAAGGTAGTATAACCGAATATGAATGAGACAAAAGAATTACTATTAAAATATATGCAATACTCCGCCTTAGGAATTTAAACAGTTTATTAAAAAATACCATCAAACGAAAGAAACACTATTAAAACATATGCAATACTTCATCTAAAACATTCATAATGCTATAAAAATTACTATAAGATTAAAGCAATACTATTAAAACTTACACAATACTTCATGTAAGAAATTCATAGTAGAATAAGAATTAATATAAGATGAAAGAAATACTATTAAAACCAACGCAATACTTCGCTTAAGAAATTTAAAGCAGTGTCATAAAAATTAGCATAGGACGAAAGTAATACGATTAAAAATATACGCAATATTTCATTTAAGAAAAATAGCGCAATTAGAATTACCATGAAACGAAAGAAATACAATCAAAACATCGACAATACTTCACGTTAAAAAATCAAAGTAAAAATAAAAAATGACCACAGGACGAAAGAAAACTGGTTAAATCTTACTAAACGGACATAAATTCCACTATCGTATGTCACCCATCGAAAGAAAAAAAAACTAAAAGTCAAGGAATTAACCGAATTTAATGAAATTTTCTGTGTTGATATATTAAGGAATAAACGATATAATGCACGAATTATTTTATTTGAAAACACTTACATTTGTTCAGGTCAGTTTCTTTGAGGCGTAACACAGATTCACAAACATACGTAGTTCAAAGTTAATTGACCTGAAAAAATTAAAAGAATTTAAATAAAATAACTGGTGCATTATATATTTTATTCATTAATGTATCAACACTGAACATTTCATTGAATTCGGTTAATTCCTTGATTTTTTTGTATTCTATTTCTTTCGGCGGGATGACATACAATAGTGGAATTTATGTCCGTCAAATAGGATTTAACCGAAATACTATTTAGACCTACGCAATACATGGCCTGAGAAATGCATAGTGCAATAAAAATTACCATAAGATGAAAGGTTTACGCAATACTTCATCTAAGAAATTCATAGTGTAATTAAAATGACCAGAAGACAAACGAAAATCTATTAAAACATAGGCTTAATCTAAAAAGTACAAAGAAGTATAAAAAATGACCATAAGATGGAAAGAAATTCTATTAAAACAGAGACTTCATCTAAAACGTTCAAAGAAGTATAACAAATGACCAGAAGACAAAAGAAATTCTATTAGAATATAGACTTCATCTAAAAAGTTCAAAGAAGTATAAAAAATGACCATAAGACAAAAGAAATTCTATTAAAACATAGACTTCATCTAAAAAGTTCAAAGAAGTATAAAAATGACAGAAGACAAAAGAAATTCTATTAAAACATAGACTTCATCTAAAAAGTTCAAAGAAGTATAAAAATGACCAGAAGACAAAAGAAATTCTATTAAAACATAGACTTCATCTAAAAAGTTCAAAGAAGTATAAAAAATGACAAGAAGACAAAAGACATTCTATTAAAACATAGACTTCGGTATACATCATCTAAGAAATTCATAGTGTAATAAAAATGACCAGAAAACAAAATAAATTTATTAAAACATACACTTCATCTAAACAGTTCAAAGAAGTATAAAAAATGACCATAAGATGGAAGAAATCCTATTAAAACATTGACAATACTTGATCTAATAATAACAGTGAAGATAAGAGTTTGGAAGATTCTAATTTTAATTCAGCCATTATTTGATAAGCGATTCCCAAATAAATGGGTGATGTGTAGCACTGGCTGACATTTTAACTTGGATGCCAAATTATAGTTGATTGGGTGCCAAAATTCACTTTGGCATGTGGTTGGAACTTAAACTGATAAGAAAAACAGATAACAAACAAGAAAGTGTGGAGATTTTCACTGAACACTTTCGCAAACTATGCCAGAAATTTTCCACATCTTTTCAGCCATCTTCGATACTTTATTTTTCTGGTATTGTCTTTTCTCAATTATGTAGGGTACATCAACAATATTCTTACAGTATTTATTTTACGCATACAGAAAAAAAAAACTATAAGGATACGAGTTTATAGGGCCAGTTTAGCTCAGCCGGTAAAGCGTCCGCCTAGGAATCACAAGATTCCTGGTTCGATACCGGCCCTTGCCTACTCAGCTTATGTGTAGCACAAGGATCCGTGAGGTAAAGTGAGCTGATGGTAGGTTTAGCGCTCCATCTCAGACGCTGAAATAATCTCCTTGGTCTAGTTCTAGTGAAAAGGGGATAGATTCCCTAGCTGTTTGGCTGATACCGACATTAGACCGCTGCACCAACTATACTTACTACTTGTTGTTAGCATCCTTCTGTCAACTAAAGAAGATCGCGTAGTGTTCACTTTTTAAAATCTGTAACTGCATGAGTGGCTGAACAGACCAATTTTTGAATGACAATCTCTGGTGCAGTCATTGCAAACAAACGGCGATGCTTAATTATTCAATAATAATGATAATCATTTGTTTGCACACAGTTATAGGGTCTGAAGTATTCTTATTAAATGATAATGACCGATACACAATTGGATAGTTTTAAGAATTCCTTATTAATAAAATTAATTTACACAAAATGATACTGATATTTTCACTGAACTTTTTAGCCAACTATGCCATAAATTTTCCAGAGTTTTTCAGTCATCTTCGATACTGTATTTTCTTATATTGTCTTTTCTTGATTTACTAGGGGACATCAACATTATTTTTACAGCTTTCATTATACGCTATAGAAAGATCAGGCTACTTTTTTATATAGATGATTACTATTTGATAATAATTATAATCATTTATTTGCACACAGTTATAGGGTTTCAAGTATTCCCATTAAATAATAATGATTGATACACAATTTTATGTTTTCAAGGATTTCTTAAAATACTAGTAATTTGCACATAATAATAATAATAATAATAATAATAATAATAATAATAATAATAATAATAATAATAATAATAGGGTCTGCCAATTTTGTTGTCATTTGTATATTTTACAAAATAAATTTAACCCCCTTCGCACGATTGAAAAAATATTTTTAGAAATCAGGGAATTTAAATGAAATTCTCAGAGTTGATGAACGACTTTTATAATGCATCAGTTATTTTATTCAAAAACTCTCTTATTTTTTCAGCTCACTTAATTTTGATCCCCATTTATTTTTGGAGCGCAAAATATCGGTGGGGTTATACCCTTTGAAACTAATTCCAGTATAGATGAAAAGACAGAAGACTGAAGGTGTGAATAGAAGGAATAAATTGTTTTGTTTAAAAGGGTGGGGGCCTAACTAATGAATTGAGAATTCTCAAATGATTATTACATAACAAAACTAAATTAAGCTTGTTATTAAATAAATATTTGTTTTTAGAATCTAAAAATATAAAATTGGAAACTTAAAATTTGGCGCTTCATATATTAAACGAATGTTATCTATTGATTAGGTATATAAATTGGGTTAAATCCTACTTAACGGACATAAATTCCACCATTGTATGTCACCCCACCGAAAGAATAAAATACTTAAAATCAAGGAATTAATTAAATTTTCAGTGTTGATATATTAATAAATAAACAAAATAATGCACTAGTTATTTTTTTTGAAAATTCTTACATTTTTCAGGTCAGTTAACTTTGAACTACGTATCTTCGAGGCGTAACACATATTCACAAACATACGTGGTTCAAAGTTAATTGACCTGAAAAAATGTAAAAGTTAGAAAAAAACAACTCATGCATTATATCTCTTATTTATTAATGTATCAACACTAAAAATTTCATTAAATTCGGTTAATTCCCTGATTTTTTATATATTTTTCTTTCAGCGGGGTGACATATGATGATGGAATTTACATCCGTTAAGTCGGATTTAACCATAAATTGTTTCCTCAAAAGTATCTATAGATGTCCCAAACGGTATTATTTATTTTTAAGAATTTCAATTTTTCTCCATTGAATGTGTTTGATTAAAACGATTCAGTAATTTAAAAAAAGAATTCGTTGATTAATATCAGATAATTCCGTGATTTTTGGTATATTTTTGTTTATCAACAAGGGTTAGTGGATTGCAATTATGACCTACCGTAGATGCGATCATATCATGTTAAACTTGTTTAAAAAGGGTTTCCCTTCTTAAGATAAGGTTTCCCAAGGTAAACGATTT
Source organism: Doryteuthis pealeii (assembly GCA_023376005.1). Classification (NCBI taxonomy): domain Eukaryota; kingdom Metazoa; phylum Mollusca; class Cephalopoda; order Myopsida; family Loliginidae; genus Doryteuthis; species Doryteuthis pealeii. Next base: position 38,073,003 of record CM042166.1, on the reverse strand, counting down.
TTACGCACTGCGTGTTTGGAACGAAAAAAGAAAAAATTATAAGTTTATGCTTGGAGGGTGAGCCAAACCGCGAATTTTAATCAGACACTGTTGAACAGGAGAACATACACACATAAGCACACATTAGCACACACACACACACACACACACACACACACACACACACACACAAACGCGCGCACGCGCAAAGAGTTTGGACGACAAACCAAAATGGACAGCCACTAACAACTTCATTTTCAGAGATCTTCTGTAGAAGAGATTTTTTTATCTCGAAATATTAAGAATAAATAACAGGTTAACAAACAACACCATAGTTACCTTATTTTTCTTTACACTTGCATTGTCATAGCCTTCAAAACCAACCACCAAACCTATGTAGACACAATGCTTCAAGCAAATTATTATGACCTTTTAAATTATATTATATTTAAATAAATATCAACAATTTAGTATTTTTTTCTGTTCATACTGTATTTAAATTTTTTTGTCATTGATTTCTAAGAAGAAAATTTTAATTAAGAAAAAACAACAACATGAAAGCGTTGGTTTTGAGTGCATCATAAATCTTCACTTCGACACTTTTAGCAAAATGTAATTGTTTAAAATGTATTAAAAATAAATTACGGTTATTTCCTATAAGTCTAACATAAACAAATGGGGACCACTCTTGACTGATAAATCATTTATTTATTTATTGATCTACTAGGAAAAAAGAAGACGGGGTTAGGATTTTGGGTTAGGGTTAGGCTTAGGCTTAGGGTTTAGGATTAATTTAATGGGAAAATAAATAAATAATATATCAGTCAAGAGTGGTTCCCTTTGTTTATGTTAGACGTATAGGAAATAACCTAAATTAAATATGTAATGTTATTTTTTTAAATATTATATCGAATGAAATTAAATACCAACACAAAAAATTACACTTATTTTTACTTTATTTTAATTTATTTCAATTTAACATTATACATTGGATTGCTTTAAATAAATAAAACTATTTTAGAAATCAATAACCCAAGTAATTATTTATTAAACACAGTTTTGTTTAAAATCCGTATGCAAATAATTCACACCATTTACTATATATATATATATGGGGCCGGGTTAGCTCAGTTGGTAGAGCGTTTGGCTAGAAACCACAAGGTTCCTAGTTCGATACCGGTCCTCGCCAACTCAGCGTATGAGTAGCACAGGGATATGTGCGGTAAAGTAAGGAGCTGATGGTAGGTGTGGCGCTCCACCTCAGATGCTAAAAACAATCACCTTGGTCTAGCGCTATTGAAAAGGGGATAGACTCCCTCGCTGACTAGCTGATACCGACTTTAGGCCGCCCCGTCGACTTTACTATATAAACATTTATTTCTTAATGATGTATGACACACATTGCAGGATTTTAAATATATTCATAATATGGGCTGTTTTGAGGCAAATCTTCCTTAGCTAGACCATAATAGAGACATTGTTAATAAATAAGATACCAAGTAAGATTAAATAATGATTACTTAAAAATCATTAAAAATATAACGTAAATAACTGAGGGAATTGCGACGTTGGTAGTGACGTAGCTTAGGTTACAGACATACTGACACATAGTCTCCATTATACTCCATTATACTCAGAAGAGTCCTGGAGACACGAGGAGACTTTTTGTCACTCAGCATCCAGTGAAATACCATCAGCTAACGCTGATGTGCAAAACCCAAAAGGAGTGAAAATAATAATAATAATAATAATAATAATAATAATAATAATAATAATACTTGCCAGAGAACTGAAAAAGTTATGGAATATGAAAGTGAAAGTGATACCAATTGTAGTTGGTGCACTTGGAACAGTCCCAAAAGAATTTGAAAAGGATTGGAAAAGGGTTTGGAAAGTTTGGAAATCAGAGGAAGGATTGAAACCATTCAGAACACTGCACTGCTGCAATCTGCCAGAATACTCAGAAGAGTCCTGGAGACCTGAGGAGACTTGCTGTCACTCAGACTCCAGTGAAAGACCATCAGCTAACACTGATGTGAAAACTCAAAAGGAGTAAATAATAATAATAATAATAACAATAATAATAATGATAATGATAATACTAATGATAATGATAATAATAATAATAATAATAATAATAATAATAATAATAATAATAATAATAATAAGAAGAAGAAGAAGAAGAAGGACAAGAACAAGAACAAGACAATGCCATGAGAACAAATTATATCAAAGTGAAAATAGATAAGACACAACGGAACAGCAAGTGTAGGATGTGTGGAGACAGTGATGAAACGATCAACCATGTAATAAGCGATAATAGAAAACTAAGCACGACTGGGTGTGAAAGCTGAACCACTGTGTATTATTCAAGAAACTAAATTGTGACCCAGCAACTCTAATGTATATGCACAAACCAGAAAACTAATCTCGGCCAGAATACCAACCTTAGTATTAATTAACAATTGTCATCTTGTGGATTTTGCCGTCCTGTGAAAATGAAAGAATAATTTTTTAGTTAGTGCCCTTGGAATGGTACTGAGTTGTTTGGAAAAAACCCTGGTGGAATTGGAAATCAGAGGAAGAATCGAGACCATTTTTGAGATCGGCTAGAATACTCAGAAGAGTCTTGAAAACCTAAGGATACTTGCTGTCACTCAGACTCCAATAAAAGACCACTAGCTAACGCTGGTGTAAGAAAACTCTCAAGAAGTGATATAATAATAATAATAATAATAATAATAATAATAATAATAATAAATTGCTGCACAAAATAATGCCATAAGGACAAACTACATCAAAGCGAAAATTGATAGGACCCAACAAAATAGTAAATGTAGACTTTGAGGGAATAGAGATGAGATTGTAAACCATATACTCTGCGAATGTAGCAAACTAGCACAACGAGAATATAAAACTAGACACGACTGGGTTGGAAAAATTTCATTTTGACCATGGAAAAAATTGTATATGCATAAACCAGAATCTGTTCTTGAGAACGAAACGCATAAAATTCGCTGGGACTTTGAAATAAAAACGGATCACCTTATCCCAGCAAGAAGACCAGACCTAGTGTTGATTAACAAAAAAGAAAGAACTTGTCAACTGGTGGATTTTGCAGTTCCAGCAGATCACAGGGTAAAGCTAAAAGAAAATGAAAAAATGGACAAATATCTGGACCTTGCCAGAGAACTGAAAAAGTTATGGAATATGAAAGTGAAGGTGATACCAATTGTAGTTGGTGCACTTGGAACAGTCCCAAAAGGATTGGAAAAGGGTCTTGAATGTTTGGAAATCAGAGGAAGGATTGAAACCATTCAGAACACTGCACTGCTGCAATCTGCCAGAATACTCAGAAGAGTCCTGGAGACCTGAGGAGACTTGCTGTCACTCAGTCTCCAGTGAAAGACCATCAGCTAATGCTGATGTGAAAACTCAAAAGGAGCAAATAATAATAATAATGATAATAATAATTCTTTGGGACTTTGAGATAAAGACGGATGACCCTATCCCAGCCATGAGACCAGACCTAGTGTTGATTAACAAAAAGAAAAAAAAAGAAAAAAAAAGAGAACGTGTCAACTGGTGGATTGTGTGGTTCCAGCAGATCACAGGGTGAAACTGAAGGAAGATGAAAAGATGGATAAATATCTGGACCTTGTCAGAGAATTGAAAAAGCTGTGGAATATGAGAGTGAAAGTGATACCAATTTTAGTTGGTGCACTTGGAACGGTTCCAATAAACTTGAGAAAAAAAACACTGCCATAAGAAAAAATTATATCAAAGCAAAAATAGATGACACTACAAAACTGCAAATGTAGACAGAGAAGAGAATCAACCATCTACTAATTGAATGCCGCAAACTAACACAACGAGACTACGAGACTATGCACGACTGTGTTGGAAAGGTGATCCACTGGGAATTGGGCAACAAACTAAATTTTGACCATTCAACAATAAAAATTTCATTAAATTCGGTTAATTCCCTGATTTTTTTATATTTTTTTCTTTCAGCGGGGTGACATATGATGATGGAATTTATATCCGTTAAGTAGGATTTAACCATAAATTGTTTCCTCAAAAGTATCTATAGATGTCCCAAACGGTATTATTTATTTTTAAGAATTTCAAATTTTCTCCATTGAATGTGTTTGATTAAAACGATTCAGTAATTTAAAAAAAGAATTCGTTGATTAATATCAGATAATTCCGTGATTTTTGGTATTTTTTTGTTTATCGACAAGGGTTAGTGGATTGTAATTATGACCTACCGTAGATGCGATCATATCATGTTAAAACGGAATCTGTTGTTGAGAAAAAAACACATAAAAAGACGAATCCCTTTAACCCAGTCAGCAGACCAGATTTAGTATTCATTTACAAGAAAAAGTGAACTCGTCAACTAGTTGATTTTGCGGTATAAAAAGATTACAATTATTTTAAATATATTTAATTGGTTTATATAAAAAAAATCATTCATAGGATCGATTTTAATACGTTGGAGAATAAAAAAAAAGTATTAGAGATCAATAACACCAAGTAATCATTTATCAAACCCGGTTTTGTTAAAACCTGTATGAAAATTAGCCACACCATATATTATGTAAACTTTTATTTCTTATTGATATATAAGACACATTACAGGATTTTAAAAGCACTAATAACGAGGGCCTTTTTAGACAAATCTAAGTCAGATTTTTATGGAGATGTCGTTAATTCTATACATTAAATAATGATTTTGACTATGAATTAAATATTCATTGATAAACCTACGCATTTTCTGATGATGTAATAGTGACATAGTTTCGGTTTCAGACAGACGCCGAAATTCCATTATAATAAGATTTAATTCGATTCTATTTTTATAAACTCGTGCAATTCCTAGGGCATTGTGATGTTATAGTGACGGTTACAGACAGACACCGATTCACAAATGTAATAAGATTTAATTCTATTCTATTTCTTATAAGTAAGTAAAGTCGACAGGGTGGCCTAAAGTCGGTATCAGCCGGTCAGCGAGGGAGTCTATCCCCTTTTCAATAGCGCTAGACCAAGGAGATTGTTTTTAGCATCTGCGGTGGAGCGCCACACCTACCATCAGCTCCTTACTTTACCGGACAGATCCCTGTGCTACTCATAACGCTGAGTTGGCGAGGACCGGTATCGAACTAGGAACCTTGTGGTTTCTTGCCGAACGCTCTACCGACTGAGCTAACCCGGCCCATAAACTTACGCAATTTCTGAGGATATTGTGATGTAACAGTGACATAGTTTCTGTAACAGACAGACAGACAGACAGACAGCGATTCTCCATTATTATACATTTTAATTCTATTCAATTTTTTTATAAACTTACGCAATTTTTGAGGGATATTGTGATGTAACAGTGGCTTAGTTTTGGTTACAGAGAGACATACACCGAATCTTCATTATAACATGATATGTATGTCATTGCAGACACTTACTAATGACTCCATTTATCCAATTTCAAAATAAGTAATGCAGACTTAACACTCATTATTAATCAATGGCAGTTGTTGATGGTATTAAAGATTAAAAGAAAAAGAAAAGAAATCTTACCGCCTCATGAATAATACATAAAGGCATTAGATTACGTGATGTGAATATAATTGTTTTTGGTTATTTTGTCTAATACATTTTGCTATCACTAATACACTTAGGAAAGGTACATAGCCAACTATTCTCCCTCCAGCTATGGGTAAATAATAGAACAGAATGGGTTCTGCAGATTGGAATGTGTTGTGAGGTTTTAAGGGGTCAAATAAGAACAAAACGACGGGTAACAAATGTAGGAAAATGTATTAACAGAAAGTAGACAAATACAATACAGATAAGTGGAAATTACGTCCGACAAATAGAGTTATTGGCTTTCTCGCATTGGCTTACTCCCAAGCCACAATTGTCCCTGTTACTTATAGTAACCCGTCGGCGCATTCCATTAGTCTTATAGGGTGTATCATCTATAACAGAATGAATCCGCCAGAATGTGGTAGAGATACGAGGAACACAAGAACAAAACTCAGACAAACGTTTGTAGGATATATTTCACTAGAGCATTGTGCTCGGCATCATCAGTCGTTTTATTGATTTATCAAGGTATCATGCAAGTGTTTTATAGAAGGGGAAGTGGACGGGAGGGGGTATATTTGCCTCTCATCCCACTTATAAGGGCGTGACACAAGGACATTTTTATGTTGGCCCACCCACAAGCCGAAGCTCATGGGTGGTAGGCACAAAAAATGCGTCGATCCCGTCGGCATTCCCCCTCAAGGGGCGCCTCAGGCGCAGGGCAATAAACCCAGCCCGCCCTTTAAATCAAGGGGAAGGTATTGCCTGGGGGATAGCCCCCTGGGATAGACGTTGTTAATTTATTTTACCGGTCCAGTGTGCACACTGGATTCCCGGTAGGGAAACCAGGAAAGTGGTCCCCTACAACAGGAAAGTGGACGGGAGGGGTGGATAGGAGAAGAGGTCAAGTGGGTGGGTAAGCGTTTGTGAGGAAAGGTTTTGATTGGTCTCTTTAACATTGGATGGCAACCGGTCTAGAAGAAAAACTGAATTTTCCTACGACTCTAACAATTACACACACGCGTTTCCATAACGCAAATTCCATTTTTTTAAAAATATAATATTATATATCATATTCCAAACAAAATCTATTAATAATGGAGATTCGCTTCCGGGTTTTTGTCTGTATCAAAAACTACATCACTGCTTACGTCACATTACCCCAAATCGTCATAACATAGATTAATACACTGAAAATTTGAACACGCAACATTAGACAGTCCTCATTGTTTTTGAAAACAAGTTTTGATAAATACATGACTGGTATTATATATCTATATATAGTTTGTTTTATTTTAATACATATTTAAAGTTTACATTTCAAATTGTTTTATTTTGTAATCCTTTAATGAATTTGATGAATTTACTTACTCAGGGTACAAACTCGCTGACACTGAATTTGATACTCCCACCCCTCAGGCAATATGCTTCAAAAAATCTATTTTTAAATCGCCCGGAGGGTGTTTTTTTTTTTGCTTGTATAATTAATCAACATAAGTTTTTTTTTATTATCTTAACACTAGTTTAACTAACTAAGGTGGTTTTGTAATATTTCAATTAGTTTGGTTTGTTTGGTTTGTTTGGTTTGTTTTGTTTTACGGCATATCAACCTCAGTGGGTCATTTAATGCCGATAAAGTTTTGAAATAAATCAATTCTTAATGGATAATACAATTTTTTTATAAATACATTTTTCTATTTAACCCATAGATGGGACCCTAACAGGTACTACCACTCCGGGTCAAAGTGGACCAGGGAGCAATGGTGATGAAGGGGTGCTCCACATTCCCCAAACCTCCAAAACTGGAACCTCACCATCAGATAGAGTTTAACGTCATTCCCAGGACATGTAGACCCGCAGCCACCGCCTTCTAGCACCCATATGATAAAAAGGGTTGGGGCTTGCCGTGACCAGCCGATTGATCGGAGGGGGCCTCTCCGACCGCCCGTCTATCCTAGAAAGAGCCAAAGTGGAGTATTGCATGTCATGAACTGCTCATCCACCTGGGCTCTATCCTTAAGCATCACGGGTCGGCACCCACGGCCAACAGGTGGCCCCATTGGGGGATTTCAATTAGTGTAACTAAGTCGAAAAAAAAAAAAAAAAACCCAAAAAAAACAACGGGTCTTTGTTTAATCTTATCGTAATTTGAAATAAAAATTTCCCCTAACAATTTTGAACAAATTGCGTAACACAATTTAAAAGGGAACGCTAACATTTACGTGGTGTTTAATTTATCTCTTTTTTTCTTTTTCTTTTTTCTTTCTTTTTTTGGTTTTGTATGACACTCCTTCTACAACAATCTTTTTGATATATCAAAAACATAAATCGTCCCCTTTTAAAAACTTCATTTTATCAAATGCGTCCTTTCAAGAATATTTTTTTATAGCCGCGGACGCATTTGATTTTGTTGTGACTTGGAGAACGTTTTACAGGAATTGATAATAACAGAACTTTTTAAAGTTTTCCCCTTTTTTTCTTGATGTGCGGGCGAAGACGTGTGTGTGTGTGTGTGTGTGTTTTCTTCTGGTGTATTCTATGATTTGCTTGCTAAAGTTATCAGCTGAGCACATCAATCTGCTGCCTACTGGGCTTGGGACAATGTTAGACAAGATGGCGTCAGAGAGTGCAAGGTGGATCTATTGACGACCACACAAGAAGAAAAAAAAAAGGGCGGGAAGATAAATTAGGAGAAGAGGAAAGAAAAGGAATGAAAGGGAGGGGGAGCAAGGAAAGAAGAGGGGAAATAAGAGGGTGGAGAATGGGAAGATGGTGAAAGTAAAAGAATCGTAAGAGAGGAGGAAATAGAAGAAACGAAGAGAGATAACGAAAAGAAGTATTGATTGCATAATTCGGACTATTGTCCTCAACTGCATTGTTATTTGTACAACGTTTCGGCCGATGTGCCCTTCGGCCTTCTTCAGGTATTTCTTGTCGGACTGGGAACCTTCTCAAACTCGGGAACCTTCTTGTTGTAATCGGGAGCCATCACGGAACTTTGAACCTAACCCTTTATTCAGTCCACGGGCGTATCCTGTTCTCATTCCGCTAACCATAGCTTGGGTAGAGGCGTTAAGCTGTGTTAATTATTATTCTATGTTACTGCTGTCCCTGAGCAGGATTGAACCTGCAGTCTAAAGATAACTATCACTTAGGACTGTCTTATCCCAACTCCTTTATCCACTAGGCTATGTGTCCATAACGAAAAGTGTTGAGACTGTAGAGGTAGAGCATGAAAAAGTGAGAGGAAACGAGAGGAAGAAATATAAAAATGTAAACATTGTTTTTCGTTTATAATTTTCAATATTTCCGTAAGCTGAAAAAATTTGTAAAAATCATCAGGAGTTTTTTTTTTTTAATGTTTCTTCTTTCGAATGAACAAAGACTTTTCAATATAATATTAACCTTTATCCTTGTGTTAAATATAGGGAGGGGGGGATAAATTTCACAGGGAAAATTGGTGGTACCTAGAGAGAAGGAAATAGAAAGAAACAAGGGAGATAAAGAAGAGAGGGTGACTGAAAATATGAAGAAAGTAGAAGGGGAGAGAATGAAATAGAATGAAATAAAGGGGGGGGAGAAATAAGAGAGTGGGGAGAAGGAGAGATGAGGAAAGGTGAGGAAGAAATAGTAAGATTTTTAAAGAGGGGATTGTAGATTTTAGAAGCAAGGAAAAAGGGAAGAAGTGAGAAGGAAGGGATGGAGAGAGTAAAAGAAGGGGGGAAACAGAAGGAAGGAAAGGGGGAGAGAGAAAGAGAGAGAAAGAGGGAGCAGGAAATGGAGAGATGGGTAAAGTAAAAGATAAATAGGCGAGGAGGAAATAGAAGAAAAGAAGAGAGATAACGAAAAGAGAACAGACTTTTTTTAAGTTGGAGAAAGTTAGAGGTGAGGGGAGAGGAGGAAATAAAAGGAAAGAAAGAAGGAGTGTGGGAGAAAGGAAAATTAATCCGTAAAAAAAAAGAATGACAGCATATACATGAAACAAAGGAAAAAGAAATAAATATAAAGAAAATTTAGCTCAGTCTGTAGAGCATTCGATTAGAAACCACAAGGTTCCTGGTTCGATACTGGCCCTCCTCAACTCAGCGTATGAGTAGCACAAGGATCTGAGCGGTAAAGTGAGGAGCTGATGGTATGTGTAGCGCTCCGTCTCTGACGCCAAAACAATCTCCTTGGTCTAGCGCTAATGAAAAGGGTATAGACTCCCTCGCTGTCTGGCTGATACCGACTTTAAGCCGCCCCGTCGACCTTACTTTTACTTACTATGAGTAATAACGAATATATAATAAAGAAAGCAAGAGAAGAGAGAGAAAGAAAAAAAAAACGAAAAAAAAAATGAAATATCTACGAAAGAAAGAATCAATTAATAATGTGTATAATCCTTTTTTGCAATTTCAATGTTTTAAGATCCATTGTATAAATAAAATTCACAATTATTTTAAACAAGTAAATACTGCATATTTTGTTGCAATTACAATATTTTAAGAGCCAATGTATTAATAAAATCCATGGTCATTTTAAACAGGTTAACACTTGATACTTAGTTCCAGTAACTATGTTTTATGAGCCAATGTATTAATAAAGTTCACAATGATTTTAAACTGGTAAACACCTGATATTTAGTTGAAATATTAATGATTTAAGAGCCAATGTATTAATAAAGTTCACAATTCTTTGAAACCGGTAAACACTTCATACTTACATGTAATATTCATGTTTTAAGAGCCAATGTATCAATAAAGTTCTTCATAATTTTAAACAGGTGAACTCTTGATTCTTAGTTGCAATATCAATGTTTTGAGAGCGAATACATTGAAAAAGTTTTTTTTTTAAGAGCCAATGTATCAATAAAGTTTGCACTCATTTTTAACAGGTAAACCCTCCATACTTATTTGCAATATCAATGTTTTAAGAACCAATGTGTTAATAAAGTTTACAATTATTTTAAACAGGTTAACACTTCATACTTATTTGCAATATCAATGTTTTAAGAACCAATCTTATATAATAGATGCGAATGTCAGTGTGTCAGTGTGTCATATTTATCAACTTTACTCCTAGAAGCCTCAGCCCCACATATCATACCATTTTTGAATCAGGCTGACTCCAGCAACTGGTATTCGCCCGCTTCCTGTTTGGAAAGTCTAGGTTCCGTAGGTAATTTTAATCTAATATCTAGAAATTATCTATTGTTAATATAGATTTAAATTAAAGATTGATTTAGAAAATATTATTTAATAGGGAGAATTAATAAGTGCTCTTGTGATATTTTAAACAAGGTTCTATGTGGTTTCATAAATTGTTGACAGAACCTGTAGTCAATTTGAAATAGGTTCGTTGGTGAGTAGATTTCGGTTTGATGACCCCAACTGACCCCTAGAGGTGCGAATCTCGTGCATCACGAAAAACACGCGACTAGATTTAGATTTTAGTTCCAATCTGAGATTGAAGCAGAGTAGACGTGATACGGCGAGGTTGATTCTCACCCCACGCGACGAGTAAGAATGGGCTAAATAAATCTTGATCAAGGAAAAATATCTTGTGGTTTAATTAATTGTATGTCAAAAAACTCAACCATTAGAAGAAGCAGTAAGAAGAAAATAGCAACCAGACGATAAGATGACGACCAAAAGTAGAAGAGGAAACATGGCGACTAAAAGTAGTAAAGAGTAAATGAAGTAACAAGTATGTCACTCTCTCTTTCTTTCTTTCTCTCTCTCTCTCTCTCTCTCTCATTCTCTCTCTCCCTCTCTCTATCACCGAGTTTCCTCTGTCGATTATATATCCGATGATGGGGTATATAAAACAATGGGTTCTAAAGAAATTATTATATCGGATCCTTTCCGTCCACTAAGGAAGATGGCGTAGTGTCCATAAAAAATTATTTGCAACTTCGCAAGTGACTCTGCAGGCCAATTCTTGAATGACAGACTTTGGTGAAATTATTATAAGAAATCTTATAAAGGATTTGTGTTAGATTATTCTTAAATTGTAATGAGTCGTATGTAATTAAAGTTATATATTTTGTATTTTTAGAGACAAGA
>CM042166.1:38041391-38056391 GCA_023376005.1 Doryteuthis pealeii | reverse complement strand
ACTCTGTAAATGGCGGGAAACTGTTGCAATGCTGACACAAAGTGTCTGAGACATTTCTCTGACACTGTCGTGAATTTTGCTAAACAACTGTCTGCAATTGTTCATTGTCAAGACTGCATGTCCGTCCTCTACCTTCTTCATTTTCAAGACTCTCATCTCCATTGCAGAATTTCTGGAACCAACTTCGTACAGTCCGATCACTTGTGGATTCATCTCCCCATGCTTTGTTGATATTGGCAGCAGTTTCGGAAGCATTGTGCCTAAGCTTGAACTCATGCAACATAAGAAGGCGAAGGTCATGTTTAGGCATGTTCATCTTTGAAGGCCCCTATTTTTCAAAAATACTTTCTATCTGAAAATAAATTAAATTTTATTTTTGAGCACACATTAATTATTATATATGCAAAAATTCACTTGAAATAACCAACAAATTCTCTGTTAAAATGACATTTCAAAACCGAGCACTTCAATCGGCCATTATTTTTGTAACAACCTAATATATATATATATATATATATGTATGTATGTGTGTGGTGTGTGTGTGTGTGTGTGTGTGTGTGTGTGTGTGTGTTGAAAAATTAATAAAGAAAGAAAATGTTGAATGGATAAAAATGTTTAATGAAATGTTGACACGTTTTTCGGCTGAGAGGCTGTTCTTGTACACAATGTATTCTATTTATTATTACTTTAAATACAAGATAAAATAAGATAATAGAAAATATATTTTTTAAAATTAAGTATACATCATCAGGTTAAGAAGTTTGATATTTTCAAATATCAAACAGCTTGCCTTAATGATAGCCGTACTTCTGAAACATGTGTCGGCATTTCATTAAACATTGTTATCCATTCAACATTTTCTTTCCTTCATATATATATATATAATTCAATATATATATATATATATATATATATATATATATATATATATATAATATAATATATATATATATATATATATATATATTATATATATTCAATATATATATATATATATATATATATATATATATATATATATATATATATATATATATATATATATATATATATATATATATATATATATATATATATATATATATATCATCCCTTACTACCAAGTTTTGGATAAATCTCATATATATATATATATATATATTATATATATATATATATATATATATAATATAAACTGTTGTTCTAGTTCCAACGGAGAAAATTAAATAATTTATAAAAAAAGAAGGTCCGCAAAATGGATTATGTTTTTAGAAAAAAAATTGATTATTTTTATCTTACATTTGCGACACGTGTTTCAGATCTTCTGGTATCTTCTTCAGGTTTGATCAATCATATGAAAATGAATTTTTACATTTACAATTATGAGTAACTCGCCAAATAATTTCTCAAATGCTGCTTGCTTTTTTTTCTTGGAATCTTGATGATCATGACCCTCCACAGCTTCCTTCTATCAGTAAAACGATAATTACCATGATTGCCATCGTGTGAGACAGTGGGATATTTTCGCGTTGCCTTCTTACGTACTTTTTCGTCACCATGGCAAGAGAGCCCAAAATATTTTACTATTCAATCCATAGATCAGGGTAGAGGCTAGTTTATGCCTTTTATTGCAATGCTCATTAACGTTAAGTGAATGCAAATGTACTCAGCTTGAATTCGAACTGGGATCACCGATTCCATTTTCCACACCGATAATCGTCTAAGCTCACCTCCACCCATACCTCACATCATAATTAATATCAATAATTGTAGATATTGGTTGGACGAAGTGAACTTTTAATAAAGGTCAGAACACAATGAAGAATTAATGGCATACAAGTGTATTGTATGAATTGGTTTTAAGAAGAAGAAGAAGAAGAAGAAGAAGAAGAAGAAGAAAGAAAGAAAGAAAGAAGGAAAGAAAAGGGAGAAAAGAAGAGGAAACGAAGGAGAAAATGAAAGAAGAAGAAGAAGAAGAAGAAGAAGAAGAAGAAGAAGAAGAAGAAGAAGAAGAAGAAGAAGAAGAAGAAGAAGGGGGTGAACAAGAAGGTGGAAAAGAAGATGAAACGAAGGATAGAAGAAGAAAATAAAAGAAGAAGAACAAGAAGAAAAAGAAAGAAAAAAGAAAGAAAGGGAGAAAAGAAGAGGAAACGAAGGATAGAAGGAGAAAATGTAACAAGAATAAGAAGAAGGTAAAGAAAGAAAAGAGAGAAAAAAAGAGGAAACGAAATAGAGAAGGAGAAAATGAAAGAAGAAGAAGAAGAAGAAGAAGAAGAAGAAGAAGAAGAAGAAGAAGAAGAAGGGAATGAAAGAAAAGGGAGAAAAGAAGTAAAAACGAATGATAGAATGAGAAAATGAAAGAAGAAGAAGAAGAAGAAGAAGAAGAAGAAGAAGAAGAAGAAGAAGAAGAAGAAGAAGACGGGGATGGGAAGAAAGATGGAAAATAAGAGAAAACAGAAGCATAGAAGAAAATAAATGAATGAATGAAAGAAGAACAAGAACAAGATCAAAATAAGAACAAGAACAAGAAGGAAGAGAAAGGGGAGAATAAGAAGTGGAAATGGAAAAAGAAAAAGAAAGAAAGAAAGAAAGAAAGAAAGATAAAAGAAAGAAAGTCGGAGAGAAAGAAGAAAAAGAAGAGAGGTAAGAAGCTGAGGAAAGTGAAGGATTTAAGAAGAAAATAAAAGAAAGAAAGAAAAAAGAAAGAAACAAGCAAACAAAAAAATAAAAACAATAAAAAAAGCAGATACATGAAAAAAAAAAAAACAAAAATAGAAAAAGAAAAGAAAAGAAAGAAAGAAACAAAAATTAAAATGGTAGGAAAGTATGGAAGAAAAATGAAAGAAAAGTGAAAGAGAAGAAGAAGAAGAAGAAGAAGAAGAAGAAGAAGAAGAGAAGAACTTGGTTCACCTTCTCGAATGCCATTTATTCAGCAAGAAGAATATCCTCCCTCTCTCCTATCCCCCCCCCCGTCGATTATTGAAGATTTTCCCAAACGTTTCTCTCGAAGATGAGACCGAATCAGTAAAATCGCGCCATTTCGATTTAAAAGTGATTAGAAATACGAACTCTGAATAATAACGGTTCATCTCACAGACTTGATCTATAAAATCCATCCATCCAGATATCTTTATATCTATATTCTAGATTCACTATTTTTGTTTTGTTTTTGTTTATTTCTATTCGTTTCTTCTTCTTCTTCTTCTTCTTCTTCTTCTTCTTCTTCTTCTTCTTCTTCTTCTTCTTCTTCTTCTTCTTGCTTTCTTGCTTTCTTCATTTTTTCTTTTTATATACTTCTTCTGTACTGTGACTTCTTACTCTCCTATGTTGTTGTTGTTGTTGTTGTTTTGTTGTTGTTCTTCTTCTTCTTCTTCTTCTTCTTCTTCTTTATTATTATTATTATTATTATTATTATTATTATACTTGTTGTTGTTGTTGTTGTTGTTCTTCTTCTTCTTCTTCTTCTTCTTTCTGTGTATTGTTCCTCTTTCTTTCTTTTTTACTTTTATATACCTCTTCTATACTGTGGCTTCTCATTCTTCGCTTTTGTTGTTGTTGTTGTTGTTGTTGTTGTTGTTGTTGTTGTTGTTGTTCTTCTTCTTCTTCTTCTTCTTCTTCTTCTTTCTTACTTTCTTTCTTTTTCTCTTTCTTTCTTTTATTCTTTTATATACTTCTTCTATATTTTGACTTTTCCTTCCTTTTGTTGTTGTTGTTGTTGTTCTTGTCTTTTTGTTCTTCTTGATCTTCTTCATCATCTTTCTTTCTTTCTTTCTTTCTTTCTTTTTCTCTTTCTCCTTTTTTCTTTTATATACTTCTATATTGTGACTTCTCCTTCCTCTTGTTGTTGTTGTTATTGTTGTTGTTGTTGTTGTTATTATTGTTCTCCTTCTTCATCTTCTTCTTCTTCTTTTTCTTCTTCTTCTTCTTTCTGTGTATTGTTCCTCTTTCTTTCTTTTTTACTTTTATATACCTCTTCTATACTGTGGCTTCTCAATCCTCGCTCTTGTTGTTGTTGTTGTTGTTGTTGTTGCTCTTCTTCTTCTTCTTCTTCTTCTTCTTCTTCTTGACCACATTCGCTCGGCTTGAGAGCAGGCCTACGGGAGTAATTCATATTTCTAATTCGGATTTTAAGCCAACCTGATCGAAATCGCTTTTTCTATACTCTGGCTTCAATCTCATCCCCTCATCCCTCTCATTCCCCCATCCCATCCCCTCTCCATCTCCCTCCCCTTTCTCCTCTCTTTTTCTTTTTTTTTTTTGTTTTCCTTTTTACTTACGGTCTTGCACTTCGTCTGGTCGCCGCTGTTAATCCACCCCCCTTCTCCCAACAATTCCTCGAACGCCCACCAGTATATCGACCCAATGGCAACGACTTTTCAGTCACAACTCCGTACCAAGACACTTATCATTTCTACCTGTTTGAACTTCACATTCTTCAATCAACGATACTAACAAAGCGAATCTGTACTTAGTGGTAGAGATAGTTGCGAGCAGGACCGGATTTATCAAAGGGCAAAGAGGGCGATTGCCCCACCCAGACCTTTGACTTCTTTTATAAAATTTGTAATAACCCTAAAACTAGCAGGACCTGAGGATATACCACAGTATGTTAATTTAATTATTACAACATTTGATATGTTTACTTAAGATCTATTGATAGATAGTTCAATATGTAAAAAGTATGATAATCTGTATTACTAGCAGGAACTGTGGATATACCAGAGTATCATTATTTAATCATTACGTTTGATATGTTTACTTAAGAGCTATTGCCAAATAGTTCAATATGTAAAACAAATAATAATCTGTATTTCTAGCAGGAACTGTGGATATACCACAGTATTATAATTCAATCATTACGTTTGATATGTTTATTTAAGAGCTATTGCCAAATAGTTCAATATGTAAAAAGTATAATAATCTTCATTAGCAGGAACTGTAGATATACCACAATATGATAATTTTATTATTACAACATTTGATATGTTTACTTAAGTGCTATTGCTAGTTAGTTCAATATGTAAAATATATGATAATTTGACTAGCATGAACTGTGGATATACCACAATATGATAATTTAATCATTACAACATTTGATATGTTTACTTAAGAACTATTGCTAAATAGTTCAACATGGAAAATGTATGATAATCTTGACTAGAAGGACCTGTGAATATACGACAGTATGATAATTTAATTATTACAACATTTGATATGTTTACTTAAGTGCTATTGCTAGATAGTTCAATATGTAAAATATATAATAATCTTGACGAGCAGGAACTGTGGATATACCACAATATGATAATTTAATTATTAAAACGTTTGATATGTTTACTTAAGAGCTATTGCAAGAGTTCAATATGGAAAAAGAATAATAATCTTGTTTTAACTCATTTTTTGTTTTTCTTGCCCCACCCTCACCTCAGAGTTCCTTTAAAAAATTTGTAATAATTTTAAAACTAGCAGGACCTGCGTATATATCACCGTATGATAATTTAATTATTACAACATTTTATATCTTTACTTGATCTAATGCGAAATAGTTCAATATGTAAAAAGTATGATAATCTTGATTACTAGTAGGAACTGTGGATATACCACAGTTCCTGATAATTTAATCATCACGTTTGATATGTTTACTTAAGAGCTATTGCCAAATAGTTTAATATGGTAAAAGTATAATGATCTTGTTTTAACTCCCTTTTCTTTCTTTCCTTTTTTTTATTATGTTCGATTGAAACAGGACAGCGCTATTGCTTCCACGCGCGCACCTCTCTGTATCTTTCCCCTTCTCTTTCTTTCTTATTATATATTTTATATTATCTGTGCTAATTATCTGTACTAGCAGTACCAGTGGATATACTACAATATGATAATTTCATTATTATTGGTACGATTTTATGGGCCCTCCTTCAGTCTTCATGAGCGCTTATCCATCGGAAATCCTTGGTAAGAATCCTTTGGTTGTTACTTGGTGCTCCTCAGTATTGCAAGTCCTTCGTCAATGATTGCAAATGGACATCACTCAGTATCAGTGATTAAGTAGTCAACCTGCCACGCATTCGGGCTGCTGATTGGTTGAGGTTCAAACCACGTGACCTCGCTTAGTATATAAATTTAAGTGGTGTATTATAACACGTCTTATATGCCACAAATAATCCACAATTACAACGTTTGATATGTTTACTTTAGAGCTATTGCAAAAATAATTCAGTGTGGAAAAGTATAACAATCTTGATTCAACTCTCTCTCTCTCTCTCTCTCTCTCTCACACACACACACCACACACAAACACACACACACACACACACACACACACACACACACTCATCTTTTTTTATTTCTTTCTTCATTTCTTTCCTTTCTTTTCTTTTATGTTCGATTGAAATAGATTAGCATTATCACTTTCGCGCGCTCTCACTTCTTTCTTTATCTTTTCCCTACTTTCTTTCTTTCTATCTTTCTTTCTTTCTTATTATGTTTTTGTTTAGCATGTACTTTTTGTTATCTTTCTTTCTTTATGATAAAAACAGAATGGTCCATTATTAAGCTGAGGTTTTGGCACTCATAAATCTAAGATTTTGACGAATAACTAGGATTTACATTTTCGCATTTCATCTTGGTGGATTTGGACGGTCTCATTTTTAACAAAAGGGTGTTAAAAGATGATAACCGTCGTACAATTTAGCAACAAGAATAATCTATACATATATAAAGAGCAGTTGTGTGAATCTGTATGTCCGGAGGAAACTTTGAAAATAAAACAATTAACGACAAAGTAAATATATACACATTAAATATCAGCAGGGCTTGATTTTTGAGCCAAAATAATAGATTTGATTTATATTCGTGAAAATAATTAAAAAATAAAATTTAAATGATAACAGCAAAATTTTTTTTCATTTAATATTTTACTTTTTTATAATATTTTAATATTTTATTTGACGATAGTGACAACTTTACTGCCAACATGTATCGGCCCTGACCCTCTTCAACATTGATGTTATGGATCGTATTAAAAACTGCTGGTCTTTCACTCCACTAACCCCAGGCCAGTGCAGATCTATAGTCTTACGAGATAGACGATTGTAACGACATTGGTGCAAAGCTGTATCGGCCCTTTCCCTTTTCGACATCAGTGTTATAGATCGTATTAGTAGCTGCCGATTTTTCACGCCAGCTAATCCCAGGCCAGTGCTGAGATCCGAGTACAATTGAATTCCAGATGTGTTATCCAGTCTCACTCTTTGCAGTTCTATAATCTGGTGAGATAGACGATTGTGACGACACTGCTACTAACATGTATCGGCCCTTGACCTTTTCAATATCAATGTTATGGATCGTATTAGCAACTGCTAATGTTCCACACCAACAAGCCCCGACCTGTGCAGATCTATAGTATCGCTATATAGACGATTGTGAAGACACTGATGATAAGCTGTATCGGCCCTGGCCCTTTTAAACATCTATCTTATGGATCGTATTAGCAACTGCGAGTCTTCCACACCAACAAGGCCCGATCTGTGCAGATCTATAGTCTCGCGATATAGACGATTGTGAAGACACTGGTGATAAGCTGTATCGGCCCTGGCCCTTTTCAATATCGATGTTATGGATCGCATTAGCAACTGCAAGTCTTCCACGCTACTAAGCTCAGACCTTTGCAATTCTATAGTCTTACGAGATAGACATTTGTGAAAACAGTTCTGCTACCAACATGTATCGGCCCTGACCCTTTTCAATATCGATGTTATGAATTGTATTAGTAACTGCTAGTCTTTCATGCCAACAAACACCGGCCTGTACAGATCTCTAGTTTCATAAGATAGACGATTGTGACGACACTGGTGTTAAGCTGCATGGACCCTTAGCCTTTTCAACATCGGTGTTACGGATTGTATTAGCAACTATAGGTCTTCCACTCCACTAAACCCAGGCCTGTGTAGGTCTATAGTCTTGTGAGATAGACAATTGTGACGACACTGTTGCTAAGCTGTATCGGCTCTTGCCCATTTCAACATCAGTGTTATAAATCGTATTAGCAGCTGATGGTCTATCACGTCCCCTAACCCCAGGCCAGTGCTGAGATAAGAGTACAGATGACGATTGCCTAACCCCAGACCTTTGCAGATCTATACTCTCTTTAGATAGACGATTGTGACGACACTGCTACTAACATGTATCGGCCCTTGCACTTTTCAACATCGGTTTTATAGTTCGTATTATCAACTACTGGTCTGTACCTCCACCTAACCCCAGGCCAGTGCTGAGATCCGACTAGAGATGACGATTGCCTAACCCCAGACCTTTGCAGATCTATACTTTTCATAAGACAGACGATTGTGAACGACACTGCTACTAAACATGTATCGGCCCTTGCACTTTTTCAACAATCCGTGTTATAGATCGTATTAGCAACTGCTGTCTTTCACGTTCCCTACCCCAGGCTAGTGCTGATATCCGACTAGAAATGACGATTACCTAACCCCAGACCTTTTGCAAATCTATACTCTCGTAAGATAGACGATTTGAGACGAACACTGCTACTACTAACATGTATCGCCCCTTGCCCTTTTCAACATCGGTTTTTTTATAGTTCGTATTAGGAAAACTACTGATCTTTCCCTCCACCTTAACCCCAGGCCAGTGCTGAGATCAGAATAGAGATGACGATTGCCTGTAAAGGAGGTTCGACATGATTGATAAATATAAGTATTTTATTTCTTAAATAATCTATCATTAATTTTATCGGCTTGAGATAGAAAAACCGCTGAGCTACGAAATGCCTTTCCCACGTGGTCAGAACATTTTACTTGTCAAATGTGTTCGAGTCCAAATGGCGTCGTTGACGTGTCCACCACTTTCTGCAATTACATTCCCATGAGATAGCTCTATCGAACGAGTCAGAGGCTTCTTATCACGGGGCGCGAGCAAAGTTTTTTTTCTTATTTCTTACGGGTGAAACACGCACGGGTGTTGTGGAGGTGGGGGTGGAGGAGCTCATCTGGTGAATTCCAGATGTGATACCCAGCCTCATTCTTTCTTTACTTTAAGGGGGGTGAAAACGAAAAGCGAACAAATGCTTTCAATTTTCGATATCTTTGCTTTTCAAGAATATGATTAAAAACAGCTCGGTGGTTCCCAAACATTTCACCACTGAAGGACCGTTTTGTATCATTTGAAATTCTCACAGAAAAAAATATAAGGGCCGTTCGGAAAATTGTAACGAACATAAAAGGACACCCAACAGACGATTCCTGGTAATTTTTACCTTTAGTTGTCGAAATTCCTAGCAAATAAGGCAATTAGAGTAATCTCCCTTGACTTTCACTTTGAACTAAGCCGGTAGCTATTTTGAAAGTCTCCGTGCGAAATAAACAAATCTTTTTCGAAAACAATACGACTGCATGCTTTAACACAAAAATATCATAAAATGTGTTCTTAATAACAATTAAGTTAATTTCAGATACGCACGTACAATTTTATGCTAGGAATGTTAGCAACAAAAGGTGAAAATTACCCGTTTCCTTACGTTTTTTTTAAAATTCAAAACTATATTCTAACATTCATTTATTGGCATTTCAGTCTCGGAAGACTATAATATAGTTCTTGTGCCCTTGAAGTTACAGCGCCTCCTGTGACTTTGAAGTCCAATGTTCGAAATACATTCTCGACCACAGACGTCGCATGTGAAGGCTGTCCCTGGAGATGTTGATGTGCCGGTGCTTTGTTGTCGCTGTTTTCTTCTGGACCTCTTGGCTAGAAATATCTAGATTCTACAAATACAATAGCAAAAAAAAGTTCGTGATGTGATGATTATCGTCGCAGGATGTGGAATCGGCGCCTCAGCTTCAAAACCTGGACGAGACTATTTGTATTTCACCTAGCACTGATATACAAACTATTCACCCATCAACTATGAGTTAATAGAAGAGCAGACTGGGTTCTTTAGACTTGGTTAGGAAACCAGTCTAGGAGAAGGAAAATTCGGAAATAAAACTCCGCTTAAGAAATTTACCTGGTGTCGCATCCCACTCGTACGTTGATACAAAGACCCTTTTGTATCATTTGAAATTCTCATAGAAAAAATATAATGGCTGTTCGGAAAATTATTACGGATATATAACGAGACTCAGCATACGTTTCGGTATAGCATTTTATCTTAAAACTATATTGTAACAACCACATTAGCACACTACGTAACAACCACACTACGCATTGTGTAATAGTTACCGTCATAGAATTCGGACTCGACGGCTCAAGTTCAAAACCTTGATGAGACTTTAGAGATAATTCCTATTTATTCTCCCATCAGCTATGAGTAAATAGAAGATCCGACAGGACTCTTTAGCCTTGGTTAAGCAACCTGTCTGTAAGAAAGAGAATTCTTAAATAAAACCTGTTAAACTCCGCTTAAGACCTGGTGTCGCATCTTACTCGCGCGTTAATATAAGGATCATTTTGTGAAGAGAAAGTAGAAATGAATCCGACAGTATGTAATATAATGAAAAATTGAAAAAACACAAATTCATAAAACGAATGATGTTTATTTCGCCAACGCAGCAGTGTTTCGATCTGTTTCAATAGATCTTCATCAGGGCTTTTATTAATTTGAGGAAAAATAAATTTATCACAGAGAATAAAAAAACTGTGAGAGTCTTTTGCTTTGTCGGTCAGTCTATTAAAAAATTGTTGACTTGTTGAAGAACGCTCGTTTTTCATTCAACAATTTTTAAATAGACTGACCGACTAAACAAATGACTTTTTACTTATACACACACACACACACACACACATATATATATATATATATATATATGTGTGTGTGTGTATGTGTGTGTGTGTGTGTGTGTGTGTATGTATGTATGTATGTATGTATACTCTATTTATCTCATTCTGTTCCCTTTTATCTATTTATCTAACTCCTTATGTTCCCATCCATCTATCTATCTATCTATCTAATTCTGTTCTTATCTATCAATCTATCTATCTATCTATATATATATATCTATATATCTATCTCATTCTGTTCCCATCTATCTATCTATATATCTATCTCATTTTGTTCATATCTATCTATCTAGCTATCTATCTATCTTATTCTGTTTCCATCTATCTATCTATCTATCTATCTATCCAACTAACTATCTCATTCTGTTCCTATCTATCTATCTATCTATCTATCTATCTATCTCATTCTGCTCCTATCTATCTATCTATCTATCTATTTATCTCATTCTATTCCCATCTATCTATCTATCTGTCTATCTATATATCTATCTATCTATCTATCTCATTCTGTTCCTATCTATCTATCTATATATCTATCTATCTATCTTCACATAAAGAATATTATTATTCTATTCTGAGTCAAAGTGCCACTATACATACAATCTTAAACTTAAGCTTATAAAATAACGATAAGACCACCCGACTCAAAACAGGAATAACGGACATATGATCCCTCCAATTGCAGAGAAGTGTCGGGTGTAATTTGATGATTGCCGTACAGGGGCAGGAAACCCAGGGTAGCTGTAACCCCCAAAGATGACTCGTATCTCGTGCCAAACGACTGTCAAAGACCCCACAAGGGAGGTAACTGGTGTCAAACGTTCTCAAGTTATCGGCAGCCTTTTCAACGTGAGACCCTCCACTCTGATAACACGTCTTGTCGGGCTACCTTGACAGTCGGCACCCCCAAGGTAAGGAAAATAAACCCCAGTCCCACAATGGCTTCCGGTGTTTATGTCTGTAGACTGACGCCCAGCTCGAATGGGGTTCTGGTCTGGAGTTGGCGTTTGACTCAACAAATAACATCGCTCTATTTTCAATAAATGATTTATGTCTTTTTGGATTGGGTGCGTAATGAGCATCAAATCACATCTGACTGGGTGATACGAGTTCAAATCCAGGACAAATCTATTATTAATATTATCTATCTAAATATCCATCTGTGTATATACTACTAAAATGAGCATATATATTATATATATATATATATATATATATATATATATATATATATATATATGGTTGAGAGTAGCTGCTACATTTTGTCGGATTTATTCAATTTTTCACTATTTATATCTCTCTCTCCCTCTCTGTCATATATAATATATATATATATATATATATATATATATATATATATATATATAGAGAAGAGAGAGAGAGAGAGAAAACAGAGAGAGAGAGATGAGAGAGAGAGAGAGAGAGGAGAGAGAGAGAGGGTAAATAGTGAAAGATTGAAAAAATCCGACAAAATATAGCAGCTACTCTCAACCCATATATATATATATATATATATATATAATATATAATATATATATATATACACACACACACACACAATATATATATATATATATATATATAATATATATATATATGAAGTAAACAAACAATGTGTTTGAAATGGCGAAGGCCGACAATCTTTTGGAGATTATGTGCTTAATTAAAGTCATACCTAATTTGTTAATTAATTAATTATAATTAAATGAATTATAATTAAATGAATTATAATTAAATGAATTATAAAGCTATATGCACGCCTAATTCATTTAATTATAATGAATTAATTAACAAATTAGGTATGAATTTAATTAAGCCCATAATCTCCCAAATATATATATATATATATACACGAATAGAACATTTTTAGTAAAAACAAAAGCTATTATTAGTTTTGCTGACAGATCTTTTTCGACATTTTAATAAAGCGGTCTTTTTCAAAGTAACTATATCTATGAGGAAAGACGGAATAAATAAACTGTTAATCACGAGGTACAAACAAACGCTCTCGTTCAGGACCGGAATTTAAACTTTTTTTGAAAATGCGTATTTTGTGTTAAAAATAAGATAACTTTTCTTTTTTAAAATCAGAAGCATTTTTATCCATAGAAACTCAAAAGAGTTTGAAGAGTCTTTCCTCATAAATATAGTTGCTTTGAAAAAGGTCGAAACAGATCTGTCAGCCAAACTAATAACATCTATTGTTTTTTCTAAAAGATTCTATTCATACTGTCGGGTTCACTTCCATTTATTCATATATAATATATATATATATATATATATATATAATATATATATTTTGTGTGTGTGTGTATGTGTGTATGGGGGTGGGGTGTTGTGTGTTGGTGTGTGTGGTTGAAAATAGAGAAAAAAATGATATAACAACACAACATTCTGAGGAAGATACACTAAATACCAGTGACATATCAATTGAATTTAGTTACTGTGATGTTATATCCACTTTTTCTCTATCTTCAAGCGTATTCTCACTCCTCATATATATATATATAATATATATATATATATATATATATATATATATATATATTAATCCTAATGCGTCAAATATACCAACTAATAGTTTCGCTTACTAGCTCATCAGAGCAGATTCTTACCCAGATGAGCTTGTAAGTAAAAACGTAGTTGGTACATCTGATTCATTAGGATTAATATTACTATTTGCTCTATTTAGCATCGAGCACTCTTTACATTTAAGCTTAGGCAAAACGTAGCGGCATATAATATATATATATATATATAATTATATATATATATATATAATATATTATTTTATTTTCTTCTTGGTCAAGAGATATCGCGTTAATCGATTATTTTCGGTTGGTGCGACTCTCCGTCATTTCTTTGTTTCATTTTTCCAGGCAATTTTGTGTAGTATATTTTTCTACCAATTATTTGCTTTTTTCTCACCGTAAGGCCTTACTAATTGTATAGTATAGTAAGTATAGTATAGTTATATATATATATATATATATATATATATATATATATTCTTATTATAATGGAAATTCGCGTTTTTGTCTTTGTAAGAAAAGTACGCCACTGCTTACGTTACAATACACTCAGGAATTACTTAGGAAATAATTTACATATATTATATATATATATATATATATAATATATATATATATATATATATAATATAAGATAATATCTATCAGTTTATCAATGATTATTTAATCTGATTTTTATATATATAATATATATGAAGATAATAATATCTATATAATAAGATAATTGATATATATATATATATATATATATATATATATATATATATATATAAATACATACATACATATATATATATATATATATATATATATATATATATATATATATATCAATTAACTAATTATATTTACATATATTGTCGGATTTAATGACACTTACAAAACTTTTTATAATTTTCTAAAAACAAATTCTTTCACAAAAAATTTTCTCCTGATAATGATCTAAGGCCAAACTAGTTGAGAAAAGAAATATTCCCGTTCGTCTTATCAATTTTAGTTCTTCTTCTGAATATTGATATTTGAATATTATTTAGATTCCCTGATGATGGTTTATCAAACAAACCGAAACGGTTAATATTGACTCCTACTATAATAAAAATCAATCTTTGAATATCTTGTTTTTTAATATATATATTTATATATAATATATAAATATATATATGAGTATAATGAATTTTAATCAGACAGAATGTGGTAAAGAATAGAGAATGTTACAACACACACACACACACACCACCACACACACAAGCACATATATATATATTATATAATATATATATGTATTATATATATATATTCTCCTGATTCATTAGGCCTACTTTATTTATATATATATATATATATATATATATATATATTAGCTCAGTCGGTTTAACTCAGTCGGTTAGAGCGTTTGGCTAGAAACCACAAGGCTACTGGTTCGATAACGGGCCCTCGCCCAACTCAGCATATGAATTGCACATTGATATGTGCGTAAATGAGGATGCTAATATCGTGGATAGAACATCTATATCTAAGTAAAAGGCTGTGTGACACGAAAAACTGTCACATAACCAAGTCCCGGTAACTAATGTATATATATATAATGAGTATATATATATAATATATCATATGATATATATATATATAGTGCCTGGTAAACCTAATATATATATAAAATAATAATTAATATATTAATTTCTCTCCTTTTTCCCGG
>CM042166.1:38009367-38041291 GCA_023376005.1 Doryteuthis pealeii | reverse complement strand
GATGGTAAGCGGAAGAGAAATGTGGAGAAGGGAGGTCAAATGAATAAACTTCTTGGTGTAAAGTAAAATGCCATGTTGGCTTCTGCGGTTTTGGTTTTGTAAGGGAAATTATCAAAAACCGCGACAGTTGCGTGCCGCGTGGGACTTAGACGCGGAACCTATTTCGAAAATCCACGCGCCATTTATTACTAATTCACCCGGCACGGAATTCCTTGTAATAATCACCAAAATGGAAACGCCATGTCTTTTTGGCGGGAGTGTGGGGGGACTGGTTGGTTTTAGCAACTTTTGTTTCAAGAATTCCCGCCACGTCCCTCAAAATCCTGGTCGCGCTGCACCACGCTTTGGGGGATTTCTTAAACCTTATCTCCGAGCAGTAATTATGGGATGGAAGAAATAAATAAATAAAAAAAATAAAAAAATTTTACGAAAGCGTCGCCAAAAGCGCTCGACGTGATTTTTGTAGAGTGGAGTGCTTCGCGCTTTAAGGTAAGAGGTTCGTAATGTTTCCGGCGTTAGATTTCTACGGTCATCATCAAGGGGGAGGGACGTGGAAGTCCATCAAACTTTAGGTATCATAAGTTTGAGCAGGTAAACTTTGGTGGGGTTTTGTGCGGCGTCCGGCCTTCTGATTGTGATCTCTCGGATATATTCAATTGCTGGAACTTACGGCTAAGTGCTTTTGATCGCTCAAGTGGATTCTAATGTTTTTTCAAAATTGTATATATATATAAAAACCCCTTTTCCAATATATATATATCTCTATCCAATTTATATATATATATATATATTATTATATATAATTATATATATTATATATATATATATTATATTTGATTTGATGGAGAGCTATCAAATTTGATATACATACTTACTGAACCTTAGAAGAAGATTTACAAAGAAATATTTATTGGGAAAGAATGGATCTAATTGAGAGGGGATTTCATCAATTTACCCCTAATCATCGGCAGCCATTCTGTTATACAATCTTATTACAATGGAGATTGTTGGTTTTTCTGTCTTTAATCGAAATTCTATTCCTACTCATGTCACAATTCCCTTATTTGTTAAATCCCATCTCCATGATTTTATTCTATTTAAACCTCCATATTAATAAAAGTTTTTTACATATATTAATACTGTGATCTTATCTACAAATTAATAACATGCAATTGTATTTATATATATAAATATAACAAAATAGCAGTTTACAGTGTTAACCGGGAAGGCTAATTTGTATTATTGATATTAAAATTTTGAATTTTAATAATATGTGGCTATACTATTGATCTTCAAGGGCCAGGGGTAACTCGAGTCGGGTAGAGCGTTTCTGCTAGAAACCACATGGTTCCTAGTTCGATTCCAGTCCTCGCCAACTCTATACTGCGTATGAGTAGCACAGGGATCTGTGTGGTAAAGTAAGGAGCTGATGGTAGGTGTGGGCGCTCCACCTCAGATGCCAAAAAAATTCTCCTTTTGGTCTTAGCGCTAGTGAAGAAGGAAGACTCCCTCGCTGATTGGCTGATACCGATTTAGGCCGCCCCGACGACTTTACTTTACTTTACTTATTGATTTATAATTGTTTTGGTTTTACTTAATCAAATATGAGAAAAAATCTCGGGGATAAATTTTAAAAGAAATCCAAAATAAACAGAAAGAAAAATAACTGTAATATATTTTCAGTAATTCCTATTTAGAACTAAATATTTTAAAAATAAGTAAGATTTAGCAATGAAAGAGAGTTTCAGTTATCTATTTTTTCGATTCCCCTTTCTATTTCAAATCTTTTTATCTGCATTCTTCTTTAGTTTCATTAGCCGTTCTAATTTGATATAATATTTTTTTACCATTAAAACTTAGATATTTTTTGCTAATATAAATAATGTAGGAAAACGTAAATTTCAAAAAAACTTTATCTTATAGTAAATTAAGAATTTCAAATTTAATCGAATTATTAAACCCATAATGTAAAATTCTCCTCAGTGTTTATTGATCTAGTATAACAATAATACTATGAAGTGGATAATAAAAATTGTTTGAAAGTTTCCGTTTGAGAAAAGATCTTTTTGGGCTGTTAGGTATAATAGATGCGAAATACTGATTAATAATATATATATTATATATATATATATATAAATATATATATATATATTATATATATTATATATATATATATATATAAGGGTTATGAAAAACACACAATACTGTTAAAATGAAAATGCGGACGTGCAAATGACGAAGCGATCGCAGAGCTTACACGCTTTTTGGGAACACCAATGCTTCCGGTTTGAATTTAAATTATTTTCTGCTTCTCTTTGATGAGTCCGGATTATAAACAAGCTCTGATGATGATTTTTTATAAATCAAAATATTGTTCAATATTAGCTATGAAAAGGTATGAAAAAAAACACAATACTGTTAAAAATAAAAATATTGATATCATTTTCATAGCTAATATTGAACAATATTTTGATTTATAAAAATCATCATCAGAGCTTGTTTATAATCCGGACTCATCAAGAGAGAAGCAGAAAATAATTTAAATTCAAAACCGGAAGCATTGGTGTTCCAAAAAGCGTGTAAGCTCTGCGATCGCTTCGTCATTTGCACGTCCGCATTTTCATTTTAACAGTATTGTGTGTTTTCATACCCTTATATATATATATATATATATATATATATATATATAATATATATAATATATATATATATATATATATATATATATATATAATCAGTAATTCGCATCTATTATACCTAACAGCCCAAAAAGATCTTTTCTCAATACGGAAACTTTTCAACAATTTATTATCCACTTCATAGTATTATTGTTATAAGATCATAAACACTGAGAGAATTTTACATTATGGGGTTTATAATTTTCGATTAAATTTGAATTCTTAATTTACTAAGATAAAGTTTTGAAATTTACGTTTTCTACAATTATTTATATTAGCAAAAATATCTAAGTTTTAATGTAATAAAATATTATATCAAATTAGAACGGCTAATGAAACTAAAGAAGAATGCAGATAAAAAGATTTGAAATAGAAAGGGGAATCGAAAAATAGAATAACTGAAACTCTCTTTCATTGCTAAATCTTACTTATTTAACTATTTAGTTTAAATAGGAATTAGAAAATATAATTACAGTTATTTCTTCTTGTTTATGGATTTCTTTTAAAATTTATCCCCGAGATTTTTTCTCATATTTATTAAGCTAAAACCAAAACAATTATAAATCAATAGTAAAGTAAAGTAAAGTCGTCGGGGCGGCCTAAAGTCGGTATCAGCCAATCAGCGAGGGAGTCTATCCCCTTTTCACTAGCGCTAGACCAAGGAGATTTTTTGGCATCTGAGGTGGAGCGCCACACCTACCATCAGCTCCTTACTTTACCACACAGATCCCTGTGCTACTCATACGCAGTATAGAGTTGGCGAGGACTGGAATCGAACTAGGAACCATGTGGTTTCTAGCAGAACGCTCTACCGACTGAGTTAACCCGGCCCTTGAAATCAATAGTAATAAGCACATATTTATTAAAATCAAATTTTTAATATCAATATACAAATTAGCCTTCCCGTTAACACTGTAAACTGCTATTTTGTTATATATATATATAAATACAATTGCATGTTATTAATTTGTAGATAAGATCAACAGTATTAATAATGTAAAACAACTTTTATTAATAATGGAGGTTTAAATAAGAATAAAATCATGGAGAATGGGATTTAAATAACTAAGGGAATTGTGACATGAGTAGGAATAGAATTTCGATTAAAGACAGAAAAACACACAATCTCCATTGTAATAAGATTGTATAACAGAATGGCTGCCCGATGATTAGGGTAAATTGATAGAAATCCCCTCTCAATTAGATCCATTCTTTCCCAAATAAATATTTCTTGTAAATCTTCTTCTAGGTTCAGTAAGTATGTATATCAAATTTGATAGCTCTCCATCAAATCAAATATATATATATATATATATATATATATATATATATATATATATATATATATATATATATAATTGGATAGAGTATATATATAATTGGAAAGGGTTTATATATATATACAATTTTGAAAAACATTAGAATCCACTTGAGCGATCAAAGCACTTAGCCGTAAGTTCCCAGCAATTGATATATCCGAGAGATCACAATCAGAAGGCCGGACGCCGCACAAAACCCCACCAAAGTTTACCTGCTCAAACTTTATGATCCTAAAGTTTGATGGACTCCACGTCCCTCCCCTTGATGATGACCGTAGAAATCTAACGCCGGAAACATTACGAACCTCTTACCTTAAGCGCGAAGCACTCCACTCTACAAAATCACGTCGAGCGCTTTTGCGACGCTTTCGTAAAAATTTTTTATTTTTTTTATTTATTTATTTCTTCATCCCCATAATTACTGCTCGGAGATAAGGTTTAAGAAATCCCCCAACAGCGTGGTGCAGCGCGACCAGGATTTTGAGGGACGTGGCGGGAATTCTTGAAACAAAAGTTGCTAAAACCAACCAGCCACCCCCCACACTCCCGCCAAAAAGACATGGCGTTCCATTTGTGTGATTTATTTACAGGATTCCGTGCCGGGTGAATTTAGTAATAAAATGGCGCGTGGATTTCGATAGGTTCCGCGTCTAAGTCCCACGCGCACGCAACTGTCACGCGGTTCTTTGATTTCCCTTACACCAAAAACCGCAGAAGACCAACAGTGGCATTTTACTTACACCAAAAGAAGTTTATTCATTTGACCTCCTCTTCCCCATTTTCTCTTCCGCTTCATCTAAGTGATACTACTCTTAAATCCTCACCCTTTCTTGCCTTGTAGGATATCTATCAATCTTATTATCATAGTATATATATATATATATATATATATATATATAATATATATATATATATATATATATATATACATATATATATATATATATATATATATATATATATATATATATATATATATATATATATATATATATATATATGATGTACATATATATATATATATATATATATATATATATATATATATATATATATATATATATATATATATTCATAGTCTTGTGCTTAGATCTGTCTACCGCATTCTGTTCATATCTATCTATCTATCTATCTATCATATAGTGTTTCTATATATCTGTTTATCTATCAATGTATATCAGTGTTTCTATCTATCAATAACATAGTGTTAATTATCTATCTATCTATCTATCTATCTATCTATCATAGAGTGTTTCTATATATCTGTTTATCTATCAATGTATATCAGTGTTTCTATCTATCAATAACATAGTGTTAATTATCTATCTATCTATCCACTAAGCTATCTGTCTTTATCTATGTATCAATATAATAGTCTATCAATCAATCTATCTCTCCCTCCCCCTCTCTCTCTCTCTCTCTCTCTATATATATATATATATATATATATATATATCCGTGTCTGTGTCTATCTATTTCATTGTGTTTATATCTATCTATCCATCAATCTATCTGTTTATCTCTCTATATATACATCTCTCTAATTCATATTGTTTCTATTTATCCATGTCTCATTGTTTATATCTATCTATCTATCTATTTGATACTGTTTGTGTCTATCTATCTATCTAGTGCTCTCTCTCTCTCTCTCACACACACATACACACACACACAAATATATATATATATATATATATATATATATATATTCCGTCATATATATATACCCTCATATATATATAAACCGTCATCATATATATATATATATATATATATATATATATATATATATATATATATACCGTCATCATGTTTATATCTATCTATCTATCTATCTATCTATATATCTATCTCATAACGTTTGTATCTATCTAAGTCATATAGCTATTTAGCGATAACGATAAGAATTTGCGGTTGAATGAGGAGGAGAGAACGGAGGATAGAAAACTCAATAATAATAATAATAATAATAATAATAATAATAATAATAATAACATCAACAACAACATCGGCGAAATGAAAGTGAATTGGCGGACCTTTTCTTAAAGTGAAATATTTTAAGCGCCAAGTGGAAGAAGAGACGAGGAGCAGAGGCTGGTGGTATAAGCGGCGACCGTCGGGTGTGGGTCGTGAGAGGGTGTGTGTGTAGGTGGGGGGTGTGGGTGAAAGACGACTGTGCGACAACGGCAGGTAGAGTCATTTCGTCTTTATGACAGGTTAAGTGATGGAAACTGGTCTCTTCTTCTTCATCATCGTTTCACAATCGATTCAACTGCAAAATGTTACGGCTTTTAAAAAAAAATAATAATGAGGCCAATGGGTTTATAAAGATTTGTGTTGCGTCGATCATCCTAATGGAGAGGGATCGGCATGCTTTGAAGCTTTTATAGGAATAAATTGTCATTATCTAGCTCCCTACCTTCTCTCTCTCTCTCTCTATCACTCTCTCTCTTAACCTTACCCCATGTCTCTCTCTCTCATATATATATATATATATAATATATATATTATGGCACCGTTAAATTCATGTCCATGCTACCCCACCTTTTCGAGCCAAATTTACACACATACACACACATACATACACACACACCACACACACACACACACACACACACACACATATATAATATATATATATATATATATATATTTAAAGTCGACGGGTCGGCCTAAAGTCGGTATCAGCCAGACAGCGAGGGAGTCTATCCCCTTTTCAATAGCACTAGACCAAGGAGATTGTTATAGCATCTGAGGTGGAGCGCCATACCTATTTCAGCTCCTTACTTTACCGCACAGATCCCTGTGCTACTCATACGCTGAGTTGGTGAGGACCGGTATCGAACTAGAAACCTTGTGGTTTCTAACCGAACGCTCTACCGACTGAGCTAACCCGGCCCCTAAATATATATATATATATATATATATATATATATATGTGTGTAAATATTCTTTATATATATATATATATATATATATATATATAAATATTCTTTTTTATAATAGAAACGACGTAGTGGAAACACTGCAACAGAGATTGCCATACAAAAATTGGCCTGTTCAACCACTCGCGCAGATGCAGTGGATCCTTTACGATAACCGTCGTAAATGATCCACTTTTCGTCATAAGTGACTATTCGGTCAAGAAAGGGGTCATTGGTGTTACGCAAACTGAGCATCGAGCACACTTTAAACCGTCTAAGTTTTTGGTGCTCATTGAGCTCATGAGGAACCCATTTATCGAGTTTTTTCACATTTCCAATACTCTGTAAATGGCGGGAAACTGTTGCAATGCTGACACCAAATGTCTGAGACATTTCTCTGACACTTTGTCGTGGATTTTTCTCAACAACTGCCTGCAATTGTTCATTGTCAAGACAGCATTTCCGTCCTCTACCTTCTTCATTTTCAAGACACTCATCTCCACTGCAGAATTTCTGGAACCAACTTCGTACAGTCCGATCACTTGTGGATTCATCTCCCCATGCTTTGTTGATATTGGCAGCAGTTTCGGAAGCATTGTGCCTAAGCTTGAACTCATGCAACATAAGAAGGCGAAGGTCATGTTTAGGCATGTTCATCTTTGAAGGCCCCTATTTTTCAAAAATACTTTCTATCTGAAAATAAATTAAATTTTATTTTTGAGCACACATTAATTATTATATATGCAAAAATTCACTTGAAATAACCAACAAATTCTCTGTTAAAATGACATTTCAAAACCGAGCACTTCAATCGGCCATTATTTTTGTAACAACCTAATATATATATATATATATATATGTGTGTGTGTGTGTGTGTGTGTGTGTGTGTGTGTTGAAAAATAAATAAAGGAAGAAAATGTTGAATGGATAAAAATGTTTAATGAAATGTTGACACGTTTTTCGGCTGAGAGGCTGTTCTTGTACACAATGTATTCTATTTATTATTATTTTAAATACAAGATAAAATAAGATAATAGAAAATATATTTTTTTAAATTAAGTATACATCATCAGGTTAAGAAGTTTGATATTTTCAAATATCAAACAGCTTGCCTTAATGATAGCCGTACTTCTGAAACATGTGTCGGCATTTCATTAAACATTGTTATCCATTCAACATTTTCTTTCCTTCATATATATATATATATATATATATATATATATATATATATATATATATCATCCCTTACTACCAAGTTTGGATAAATCTCATATATATATATATTATATATATATATATATAATATATATATATATAAACTGTTGTTCTAGTTCCAACGGGAGA
This sequence comes from Doryteuthis pealeii, assembly GCA_023376005.1. Taxonomy (NCBI): domain Eukaryota; kingdom Metazoa; phylum Mollusca; class Cephalopoda; order Myopsida; family Loliginidae; genus Doryteuthis; species Doryteuthis pealeii. The sequence continues at coordinate 38,033,026 of CM042166.1, read as the reverse complement.
AAATTAAATAATTTATAAAAAAAGAAGGTCCGCAAAATGGATTATGTTTTTAGAAAAAAAAATTGATTATTTTTATCTTACATTTGCGACACGTGTTTCAGATCTTCTGGTATCTTCTTCAGGTTTTGATCAATCATATGAAAACGAATTTTTACATTTACAATTATGAGTAACTCGCCAAATAATTTCTCAAATGCTGCTTGCTTTTTTTTCTTGGAATCTTGATGATCATGACCCTCCACAGCTTCCTTCTATCAGTAAAACGATAATTACCACGATTGCCATCGTGAGAGACAGTGGGATATTTTCGCGTTGCCTTCTTACGTACTTTTTCGTCACCATGGCAAGAGAGCCCAAAATATTTTACTATTCAATCCATAGATCAGGGTAGAGGCTGGTTTATGCCTTTTTTTGCAATGCTCATTAACGTTAAGTGAATGCAAATGTACTCAGCTTGAATTCGAACTGGGATCACCGATTCCATTTTCCACACCGATAATCGTCTAAGCTCACCTCCACCCATACCTCACATCATAATTAATATCAATAATTGTAGATATTGGTTGGACGAAGTGAACTTTTAATAAAGGTCAGAACACAATGAAGAATTAATGGCATACAAGTGTATTGTATGAATTGGTTTTAAGAAGAAGAAGAAGAAGAAGAAGAAGAAGAAGAAAGAAAGAAGGAAAGAAAAGGGAGAAAAGAAGAGGAAACGAAGGATAGAAGGAGAAAATGAAAGAAAAAGAAGAAGAAGAAGAAGAAGAAGAAGAAGAAGAAGAAGAAGAAGAAGAAGAAGAAGAAGGGGTGAACAAGAAGGTGGAAAAGAAGATGAAACGAAGGATAGAAGAAGAAAATAAAAGAAAAAGAAAAAAAGAAAAAAAAAAAAAGAAAAAGAGAAAAGAAGAGGAAACGAAGGATAGAAGGAGAAAATGTAACAAGAATAAGAAGAAGGTAAGAAAGAAAGAGAGAAAAAGAGGAAACGAAATAGAGAAGGAGAAAATGAAAGAAGAAGAAGAAGAAGAAGAAGAAGAAGAAGAAGAAGAAGAAGAAGAAGAAGAAGGGAATGAAAGAAAAGGGAGAAAAGAAGAAAAAACAAATGATAGAATGATAGAATGAGAAAATGAAAGGAGAAGAAGAAGAAGAAGAAGAAGAAGAAGAAGAAGAAGAAGAAGACGGGGATGGGAAGAAAGATGGAAAATAAGAGAAAACAGAAGCATAGAAGAAAATAAATGAATGAATGAAAGAAGAACAAGAACAAGAACAAAATAAGAACAAGAACAAGAAGGAAGAGAAAGGGAAGAATAAGAAGTGGAAATGGAAAAAGAAAAAGAAAGAAAGAAAGAAAGAAAGAAAGAAAGAAAGATAAAAGAAAGAAAGTCGGAGAGAAAGAAGAAAAAGAAGAGAGGTAAGAAGCTGAGGAAAGGGAAGGATTTAAGAAGAAAATAAAAGAAAGAAAAAAGAAAGAAACAAGCAAACAAAAAGAAAGAAATAAATAAAAAAGCAGATACATGAAAACAAAAAAAAAAAAAACAAAAACAGAAAAGAAAAAGAAAAGAAAGAAAGGAAACAAAAATTAAAAATGGTAGGAAAGTATGGAAGAAAAATGAAAGAAAAGTGAAAGAAGAAGAAGAAGAAGAAGAAGAAGAAGAGAAGAAGAAGAAGAAGAAGAAGGGAATGAAAGAAAAGGGAGAAAAGATAAAACAACCTAATGATAGAAGAAGAAGAAGAAGAAGAAGAAGAAGAAGAAGAAGAAGAAGAAGAAGAAGAACTTGGTTCACCTTCTCGAGTGCCATTTATTCAGCAAGAGAAATATCCTCCTTCTCTCCTATCTCCCCCCCCCCCCGTCGATTATTGAAGATTTTCCCAAACGTTTCTCTCGAAGATGAGACCGAATCAGTAAAATCGCGCCATTTCGATTTAAAAGTGATTAGAAATACGAACTCTGAATAATAACGGTTCATCTCACAGACTTTATCTATAAAATCCATCCATCCAGATATCTTTATATCTATATTCTAGATTCACTATTTTTTTTTGTTTTTGTTTATTTCTATTCGTTTCTTCTTCTTCTCCTTCTTCTTCTTCTTCTTCTTCTTCTTGCTTTCTTGCTTTCTTGCTTTCTTCATTTTTTCTTTTATATACTTCTTCTGTACTGTGACTTCTTACTCTCCTATGTTGTTGTTGTTATTGTTGTTGTTGTTGTTGTTGTTGTTGTTCTTCTTCTTCTTCTTTTATTATTATTATTATTATTATTATTATTATTATTATTATACTTGTTGTTGTTGTTGTTGTTGTTGTTGTTGTTGTTCTTCTTCTTCTTCTTCTTCTTCTTCTTCTTCTTCTTCTTCTTCTTTCTGTGTATTGTTCCTCTTTCTTTCTTTTTTACTTTTATATACCTCTTCTATACTGTGGCTTCTCATTCTTCGCTTTGTTGTTGTTGTTGTTGTTGTTGTTGTTGTTGTTGTGTTCTTCTTCTTCTTCTTCTTCTTCTTCTTCTTCTTCTTCTTCTTTCTTCTTTCTTTCTTTCTTTCACTTTCTTCATTTTTTTTCTTTTATATACTTCTATATTTTCACTTTTCCTTCCGCTTGTTGTTGTTGTTGTTGTTCTTGTCTTTTTGTTCTTCTTGATCTTCTTCATCATCTTTCTTTCTTTCTTTCTTTCTTTTTCTCTTTCTCCTTTTTTTCTTTTATATACTTCTATATTGTGACTTCTCCTTCCTCTTGTTGCTGTTGCTATTGTTGTTGTTGTTGTTGTTGTTCCCCTTCTTCTTCTTCTTCTTTCTGTTTATTGTTTCTCTTTCTTTCTTTTTTACTTTTATATACCTCTTCTATACTGTGGTTTCTCAATCCTCGCTCTTGTTGTTGTTGTTGTTGTTGTTGTTGTTGCTCTTCTTCTTCTTCTTCTTCTTCTTCTTCTTCTTCTTCTTCTTGACCACATTCGCTCGGCTTGAGAGCAGGCCTACGGGAGTAATTCATATTTCTAATTCGGATTTTAAGCCAACCTGATCGAAATCGCTTTTTCTATACTCTGGCTTCAATCTCATCCCCTCATCCCTCTCATCCCCCATCCCATGCCCTCTCCATCTCCCTCCCCTTTCTCCTCTCTTTTTCTTTTTTTTGTTTTGTTTTCCTTTTTACTTACGGTCTTGCACTTCGTCTGGTCGCCGCTGTTAATCCCCCCTCCCCCCAACAATTCCTCGAACGCCCACCAGTATATCGACCCAATGGCAACGACTTTTCAGTCACAACTCCGTACCAAGACACTTATCATTTCTACCTGTTTGAACTTCACATTCTTCAATCAACGATACTAACAAAGCGAATCTGTACTTAGTGGTAGAGATAGTTGCGAGCAGGACCGGATTTATCAAAGGGCAAAGAGGGCGATTGCACCACCCGCACCTTTGACTTCTTTTATAAAATTTGTAATAATCATACAACTAGCAGGACCTGAGGATATACCACAGTATGTTAATTTAATTATTACAACATTTGATATGTTTACTTAAGATCTATTGATAGATAGTTCAATATGTAAAAAGTATGATAATCTGTATTACTAGCAGGAACTGTGGATATATCATAGTATCATTATTTAATCATTACGTTTTATATGTTTACTTGAGAGCTATTGCCAAATAGTTCAATATGTAAAAAGTATAATACTATTGACTAGCAGGAACTGTGGATATACCACAATATGATAATGTAATTATTACAACATTTGATATGTTTACTTAAGAGCTATTGCTAAATAATTCAACATGGAAAATGTATGATCATATCGACTAGAAGGACCTGTGAATATACCACAATATGATAATTTAATTATTACAAAATTTGATATGTTTACTTAAGAGCTATTGCTAGATAGTTCAATATGTAAAAAGTATAATAATCTTGACTAGCAGGAACTGTGGATATACTACAATATGATAATTTAATTATTACAACATTATATATGTTTATTTAAGAGCTATTGCCAAATAGTTCAATATGTAAAAAGTATGATAATCTTGATTACTAGCAGGAGCTGTGGATATACAACAATATGATAATGTAATTATTACAACGTTTGATATGTTTACTTAAAAGCTATTGCCAAATAGTTCAATATGTAAAAATATAATAATCTTGACTTGCAGGAACTGCGGATATACTACAATATGATAATTCAATTATTACAACGTTCGATATGTTTACTTAAGTGCTATTGCTAGATAGTTCAATATGTAAAAAGTATAAAAATCTGTATTACTAGCAGGAACTGCGGATATACTACAGTATTATAATTTAATCATTACGTTTGATAGGTTTACTTAAGAGCTATTGCCAAATAGTTCAATATGTAAAAAGTATAATAATTTTGATTACTAGTAGGACCTGTGGATATACCATAGTATGATAATTCAATTATTACATTTGATACGTTTAAGTAAGAGCTATTGCTAGATAGTTCAATATGGAGAAAGTATAATGATCTTGTTTTAACACTTTGTTTCTTTTCTTGCCCCACCCACACCTCAGGCTTCCATTATGAAACTTGTAATAATTATAAAACTTCCAGAACCTGTGTATACATCATAGTATGATAATATTAATAGTATTAATAGTTAAATATTAATAGTATTAATAATTATTAAAACACTTGATATGTTTACTTAAGACCTATTTCCAAATAATTCAACATGGAAAAAATATAATAATCTTTATGATTTATTATATATTTTATATTATGTGTGCTACTTATCTGTACTAGCAGGACCAGTGTATATACCACAATATAATAATTTCATTATTACTGTTACGACTTTATGGGCCTTCCTTTAGGCTTCAAGTGCGCTTGTCCATCGGAAATCCTTGGTAAAGAATCCCTTGGTTGTTCCTTGGTGCTCCTCAGTATTGCAAGTCCTTCGTCAATGATTGCAAATGTACGTGATTCAGTATCAGTGATTAAATAATCAACCAACGACGCATTTGGGCTGTTGATTGGCTGAAGTTTAATCCACGTGACCTCGCTTAGTCTATAAATGTAAGTGGTGTATTGTAACACGTCTTATATGCTACAAATAATCCAATAATTACAACGTTTGATATGTTTAATTTAGAGCTATTGCGAAATAGTTCAGTGTGGAAAAGTATAACAATCTTGATTCAACTCTCTCTCTCTCTCTCTCTCTCTCACACACACACACACACCACACACACACACACACACACACACACACACTCATCTTTTTTATTTCTTTCCTTCATTTCTTTCCTTTCTTTTCTTTATGTTCGATTGAAACAGATTAAGCATTATCATTTTCGCGCGCTCTCACTTCTTTCTTTATCTTTCCCCTTCTTTCTTTCTTTCTTTCTTTCTTTCTTGTTATGTTTTTGTTTAGCATGTACTTTTGTTATCTTTCTTTCATTATAATAAAAACGGAATGGTCCATTATTAAGCTGAGGTTTTAACACTCATAAATCTAAGATTTCAACGAACAACCAGGATTTACATTTTCACATTTCATCTTGGTGGATTTGGACGGTCTCATTTTTAACAAAAGGGTGTTAAAAGATGTCGTACAATTTAGCAACAAGGGTAATCTATACATATATAAAGAGCAGTTGTGTAAATCTGTATGTCCGGAGGAAACTTTGAAAATACAACAATTAACGACAAAGTAAATACATACACATTAAATATCACCAGAGTTTGGGTTTTGAGCAAAAATAATAGATTTGATTTATATTCGTGAAAATAATTAAAAAATGAAATTTAAATGATAACAGCAAACATTTTTTTCATTTAATATTTTACTTTTTATAATATTTTAATATTTTATATTGACGATAGTGACAACTTTACTGCCAGCATGTATCGGCCCTGACCCTTTTCAACATTGATGTTATGGATCGTATTAACAACTGCTGTTCTTCCACTCCACTAAACCCTGGCCAGTGCAGATCTATAGTCTTACGAGATAGACGATTGTGACGACATTGGTGCAAAGCTGTATCGGCCCTTTCCCTTTTCGACATCAGTGTTATAGATCGTATTAGTAACTGCTGGTCTTTAACGCCAGCTAATCCCAGGCCATTGCTGAGATCCGAGTACCATTGAATTCCAGATGTGTTACCCAGCCTCATTTTTTGCAGCTCTATAATCTGGTGAGATAGACGATTGTGACGACACTGCTACTAACATGTATCGGCCCTTGACCTTTTCAATATCAATGTTATGGATCGTATTAGCAAATGCTAATGTTCCACACCAACAAGCCACGACCTGTACAGATCTATAGTATCGCTATATAGACGATTGTGAAGACACTGATGCTAAGCTGTATCGACCCTGGCCCTTTTTAACATCGATGTTATGGATCGTATTAGCAACTGCTAGTCTTCCACGCCGCTAAGCTCAGACCTTTGCAATTCTATAGTCTTACGAGACAGACATTTGTGAAAACACTTCTGCTACCAACATGTATCGGCCCTAACCCTTTTCAATATCGATGATATGAATTGTATTAGTAACTGCTAGTCTTCCAGACCAACAAACCCCGGCCTGTACAGATCTCTAGTTTCATGAGATAGACGATTGTGACACTGGTGTTAAGCTGCTTGGGTCCTTACCCTTTTAACATCGATGTTACGGATTGTATTCGCAACTACAGGTCTTCCACTCCACTAAACCCAGGCCTGTGCAGGTCTATAGTCTTGCGAGATAGACAATTGTGACGACACTAGTGCTAAGCTTGCCCTTTTCAATATCGGTGTTATAGATCGTATTAGAAACTGCTGGTCTTTCACGTCCCCTAACTCCAGGCTAGTGCTGAGATCAGAGTACAGATGACGATTGCCTAACCCCAGACCTTTGCAGATCTATACTTTCATAACTCTCTTTAGATAGACGATTGTGACGACACTGCTACTAACATGTATCGGCCCTTGCACTTTTCAACATCGGTTTTATAGTTCGTATTATCAACTACTGGTCTGTACCTCCACCTAACCCCAGGCCAGTGCTGAGATCCGACTAGAGATGACGATTGCCTAACCCCAGACCTTTGCAGATCTATACTTTCATAAGACAGACGATTGTGACGACACTGCTACTAACATGTATCGGCCCTTGCACTTTTCAACATCCGTGTTATAGATCGTATTAGCAACTGCTGGTCTTTCCCTCCACCTAACCCCAGGCTAGTGCTGATATCCGACTAGAAATGACGATTGCTTAACCCCAGACCTTTGCAGATCTATACTCTCGTAAGACAGACGATTGTGACGACACTGCTACTAACATGTATCGGCCCTTGCACTTTTCAACATCCGTGTTATAGATCGTATTAGCAACTGCTGGTCTTTCCCTCCACCTAACCCCAGGCTAGTGCTGATATCCGACTAGAAATGACGATTGCCTAACCCCAGACCTTTGCAGATCTATACTCTCGTAAGATAGACGATCGTGACGACACTGCTACTAACATGTATCGGCCCTTGCACTTTTCAACATCGGTTTTATAGTTCGTATTAGGAACTACTGATCTTTCCCTCCACCTAACCCCAGGCCAGTGCTGAGATCAGAATAGAGATGACGATTGCCTGTAAAGGAGGTTCGGCATGATTGATAAATATAAGTATTTTATTTCTTAAATAATCTATCATTAATTTTATCGGCTTGAGATAGAAAACCGCCGAGCTACGAAATGCCTTTCCCACGTGGTCAGAACATTTTACTTGTCAAATGTGTTCGAGTCCAAATGGCGTCGTTGACGTGTCCACCACTTTCTGCAATTACATTCCCATGAGATAGCTCTATCGAACGAGTCAGAGGCTTCTTATCACGGGGCGCGAGCAAAGTTTTTTTTCTTATTTCTTACGGGTGAAACACGCACGGGTGTTGTGGAGGTGGGGATGGGGAGACTCATCTGGTGAATTCCAGATGTGATACCCAGCCTCATTCTTTCTTTACTTTAAGGGGGTGAAAACGAAAAGCGAACAAATGCTTTCAATTTTCGATATCTTTGCTTTTCAAGAATATGATTAAAAACAGCTCGGTGGTTCCCAAACATTTCACCACTGAAGGACCGTTTTGTATCATTTGAAATTCTCACAGAAAAAAATATAAGGGCCGTTCGGAAAATTGTAACGAACATATAAGGACACCCAACAGACGATTCCTGGTAATTTTTACCTTTAGTTGTCGAAATTCCTAGCAAATAAGGCAATTAGAGTAATCTCCCTTGACTTTCACTTTGAACTAAGCCGGTAGCTATTTTGAAAGTCTCCGTGCGAAATAAACAAATCTTAGAAACTTTTTCGAAAACAATACGACTGCATGCTTTAACACAAAAATATCATAAAATGTGTTCTTAATAACAATTAAGTTAATTTCAGATAATGCGCACGTACAATTTTATGCTAGGAATGTTAGCAACAAAAGGTGAAAATTACCCGTTTCCTTACGTTTTTTTTTAATTCAAAACTATATTCTAACATTCATTTATTGGCATTTCAGTCTCGGAAGACTATAATATAGTTCTTGTGCCCTTGAAGTTACAGCGCCTCCTGTGACTTTGAAGTCCAATGTTCGAAATACATTCTCGACCACAGACGTCGCATGTGAAGGCTGTCCCTGGAGATGTTGATGTGCCGGTGCTTTGTTGTCGCTGTTTTCTTCTGGACCTCTTGGCTAGAAATATCTAGATTCTACAAATACAATAGCAAAAAAAAGTTCGTGATGTGATGTTTATGTAGAATCGGCGGCACAGGTTCAAAACCTGTACGAGACTGTTTGCATTTCCCGTAATACTGATATACAGACTATTCTCCCATCAACTATAAGTTAATAGAAGAGCAGACTGGACTTGGTTAGGAAACCAGTCTAGGAGAAGGAAAATTCGGAAATAAAACTCCGCTTAAGAAATTGACATGGTGTCGCATCCTACACGTGCGTTGATACAAAGACACTTTTGTATCATTTGAAATTCTCACAGAAAAAATATAATGGACTGTTCGGAAAATTATAACGGATATATAACGACACTCAGCAGACGTTTCGTTACTTTGTTTTATTTTATAGTAACAACCACACTAGCACACTACGTAACAACCACACTAGGCATAGTGCAATGGTTATCGTTACAGAATTTGGACTCGGCGGCTCAAGTTCAAAGCCTTGATGAGACTTTAGAGATAATACCTATCTATTCTCCCATCAGCTATGAGTAAATAGAAGATCAGACAGGACTCTTTAGCCCTGGTTAAGGAATCTGTCTGTAACAAGGAAAATTCTGAAATAAAACCTGTTAAACTCCGCTTAGGACCTGGGGTCGCATCTTACTCACGCGTAAGGATCATTTTGTGAAAGTGGAAGTGAATCCGACAGTATGTAATATAATGAAAAATTTAAAAAAAACCCCAAAAAACACAAGTTCATGAAACGAGGAATGTTTATTTCGCCTACGCTGCAGTGTTTCGATCTGTCTCAATAGATCTTCATTAGGGCTTTCGTTAATTTAAGGAAAAATAAATTTATCAAAGAGAATAAGAAAACTGTGAGAGTCTTTTGCTTTGTCGATCAGTCTATTTAAAAATTATTGAATAAAGAACGCTCCAAGAACGCTTGTCTTTCATTCAACAATTTTTAAATAAACTGACCGACAAAGCAAAAGACTCTCACAGTTTTTTTATTCTCTGTGATAAATTTTCTCAATCCCCAATCATCCCTGCATCAAAAAATTATGTCTAAAAGCTTTTTGCTACGGGCTATCCTTATTGGGCTTTAACCTGGACTAAAATAGAGTGGTTTTTGGTTTGGTTTGGTTTGTCTTACGGCATACCAACCTCAGTGGGTCATTTAATGCCGATAAAGTTTTGAAATAAATTCATTCTTAACGGATACCCAACTTTTATTAGTTGTAACGAATAGCACAACTTCAATATTTTGATCTGTGCGGTAAAGTGGGTAGTTGACGGTAGGTGTAGCGCACTATCTTAGCAAAAAAAACTTCCTATTCTAGTGCTAGTGGAAAGAGGATAGACTTCCTCGCTGTCCGGCTGATACCGACATTAGGCCACTCCGCTAATATTACTTTGAACTTATATATTATATATAGTATATATATATATATATATTATATAGCTGTTCAAATCTATCTACTTATCCCAGTCGGTTTCCATCTATCTATTTATCTACCTATCTATCACCTACCTATCTATCTATCCAGTCTATTCCCCATTTTTTAGTAGAGCATCCAAGTCGGAATCGTAAATTTCCGTGTTTGTTACCTGTTCCTGCCAACTCAGTGCATAATTAGCACAGTTTGAGTAATCTGATCTGTGCAATTAAGTGGAGAGATAACAATAGGTGTAGCGCTCCACCTCAGCAAGTGCTAGCGGAAAGGGATAGGCTCCCTCTTCGATACTGACAATAGGCCACTCTGCCAATATTACTTTTTACTATATATATATATATATATATAATAATATATATAATATATATATATTATATATATATACTTTATATCTGATTATGTTCCCTTTTATCTATCTATCTATCTAGCTAGCTAGCTAGCTCATTCTGTTCTCATCTATCTATCTATCGATCTATCTATCTATATCATTCTGTTACCATCTATCTATCTATCTATCTATCTATCTCATTCTGTTCATATCTATCTATCGATCTCATTGTTCTCATCTATCTATCTATCTATCGATCGATCGATCTCATTCTGTTACCATCTATCTATCTATCTATCTATCTATCTCATTCTGTTCATATCTATCTATGTATCAATCTATCTCATTCTATTACCATCTATCTATCAATCTATCTATCTATCTCATTCATTCTATTCCCATCTGTCTATCTATCTATCTCATTCTGTTCCTATCTATCTATCTATCTATCTATCTATCTATCTATCTTCACATAAAAGAATCTTATTATTCTATTCTGAGTCAAAGTGCCACTATACATACAATCTTAAACTTAAGCTTATAAAATAACGATAAGACCACCGACTCAAAACAGGAATAACGGACATACGATCCCTCAATTGCAGAGAAGTGTCGGGTGTAATTGATGATTGCCGTACAGGGGCAGGAAACCCAGGGTAGCTGTAACCCCCCAAAGATGACTCGTATCTCGGCCAAACGACTGTCAAAGACCCACAAGGGAGGTAACTGGTGTCAACGTTCTCAAGTTATCGGCAGCCTTTTCAACGTGAGACCCTCCACTCTGATAACACGTCTTGTCGGGCTACCTTGACAGTCGGCACCCCCCCAAGGTAAGGGAAATAAACCCCAGTCCCACGATGGCTTCCGGTGTTTATGTCTGTAGACTGACGCCCAGCTCGAATGGGGTTCTGGTCTGGAGTTGGCGTTTGACTCAACAAATAACATCGCTCTATTTTCAATAAATGATTTATGTCGTTTTTGGATTGGGTGGCGTAATGAGCATCAAATCACAATCTGACTGGGTGATACGAGTTCAAATCCAGGACAAATCTATTATTAATATTATCTATCTAAATATCCATCTCTGTATATACTACTAGAATGAGCATTATATATATATATATATATATATATATATATATATATATATATATAATATATATATGGTTGAGAGTAGCTGCTACGTTTTGTCGATTTATTAAATCTTTCACTATTTATGTGTTTGAAATGGCGAAGTCCGACAATTTTTGGAGATTATGTGCTTAATTAAAGTCATACCTAATTTGTTAATTAATTGATTATAATTAAATGAATTATGATTAGATGAATTATGATTAAATGAATTATAAACCGATATGCACGCCTAATTCATTTAATTATAATTAATTAATTAACAAATTAGGTATGACTTTAATTAAGCCCATAATCTCCCAAATATATATATATATATATATACACGAATAGAACATTTTTAGTAAAAACAAAAGCTATTATTAATTTTGCTGACAGATCTTTTTCGAGCTTTTAATAAAGCGGTCTTTTTCAAAGTAACTATATTTATGAGGAAAGACGGAATAAATAAACCGTTAATCACGAAGTACAAACAAACGCTCTCGTTCAGGACCGGAATTTAAAATTTTTTTGAAAATGCGTATTTTGTGTTAAAAATAAGATAAATTTTCTTTTTTAAAATCAGAAGCATTTTTATCCATAGAAACTCAAAAGAGTTTGAAGAGTCTTTCTTCATAAATATAGTTGCTTTGAAAAAGGTCGAAACAGATCTGTCAGCCAAACTAATAACATCTATTGTTTTTTCTAAAAAATTTCTATTCATACGTCGGATCACTTCCATTTATTTCATTTATTAATAATATATATATATATATATATATATATATATATATATATAATATATTATATGTGTGTGTCTCTGTGTCTGTGTGTGTGTGTGTGTGTGTGGTGGGGTGTTTGTGTGTGTGTGTGTGGTGTGGTTTGAAAAAGAGGAAATTGGATATAACAACACAAAACTTCTGAGGAAGCTACACTATAACCGAGGCGACATATCAATTGTATTTAGTTACTGTGATGTTATATCCACTTTTTCTTCTATCTTCAAGCGTATTCTCACTCCTCATATATAATATAATATATATATATATATATATATATATATATATATATGATTCTGCTCTGATGAGCTAGTAAGCGAAACTATTAGTTGGTAATTTGACGCATTAGGATTTAATATATATATATATATATATATATATATATATATATATATATATATATATATTATCCTAATGCGTCAAATATACCAACTAATAGTTTCGCTTACTAGCTCATCAGAGCAGATTCTTACCCAGATGAGCTTGTAAGTAAAACGTAGTTGGTACATCTGATTCATTAGGATTAATATTACTATTTGCTCTATTTAGGCATCGAGCACTCTTTACATTTAAGGTTTAGGAAAACGTAGCGGCATATATATTTTTTTCTTTTAATCATAAGATATCGCGTTAATCGATTATTTTCGGTTGGTGCGACTCTCTAGGTCATTTCTTTGTTTCATTTTTTTTCCAGGCAATTTTGCGTAGTATATTTTTCTACCAATTTATTTGGCTTTTTTTTTCTCACCGTAAGGGTTTACTAATTGTATTAGTAGTATAGTATAGTATGGTTATAGTATATTATATATATATATATATATATATATATATATATATATTATATATAAAGTTATATATGTAATCTATATATATATATTATATATATATATATAATATTCTTATTATAATGGAAATTCGGTTTTTTGTCTTTGTTAAAAAAGTACGCCACTTACGTTACAATACACACAGGAATTACTTAAGTTTATCAAATATTATTCAATTTGATATATATATATATATATATATATATATATACATATATATATATATATATATATATACACACACACGTTTACAAATGTATATATACGCGTTTTTATAGTGTTTATGAATGCATGCGTGTTTATCTATGTATGCTTACGCAAGCGTATACACGCGACAGACGCATATATTATTATAATATATATTATATATATATATATATATATTATATATCTTTATAAGATAATAATATCTATCAGTTTATCAATGATTATTTAATTTGGTTATATTATATAATATATATATATATATATATATATATAACACACATATAAAATAATAATATCTATATAATAGATAATTGATATATTTTTATATATATATTAATAATATATATATATATATATATATATATATATTATATATATGTATATATATCAATTAACTAATTTATATTTACATATATAGTCGGATTTAATGACACTTACAAAACTTTTTAAAATTTTCTAAAAACAATTTCTTTCACAAAAAATTTTCTCCTGATCTAAGGCCAAACTAGTTGAGAAAAGAAATATTCCCATCGTCTTATAAATTCTATCTTCTGAATATTGATATTTGAATATTATTCAGATTCCCTAATGATGGTTTATCAAACAACCGAAACGGTTTATATTGACTCCTACTATAATAAAATCATTCTTTGAATATCTTGTTTTTAATTATATATATATATATATAATATATATATATATATATTATATATATATATATATATATATATATATATATGAGGATAGGATTGAAGTAAATCAGACAGAAGTGCTAAAGAATAGAGAATTGTTTATATATATATAATATATTATATATATTATAATTAAAAAAAATTGCTTTTTGGAGCATTGTTAAGTAAAGTATATTATTGCTTATATTTTAGCTCAGTTGGTTTAACTTAGTCGGTAGAGCGTTCGGCTAGAAACCCCAAGGCTACTGTTCCATAACGGCCTCGCCACTCAGGCATAGTATAGCACATAGATCTGTGCCGTAAAGTTGGATAGAAACACATATCTAAGTAAAAAGCAATGTGGACACGAAACTGTCAGTAACCAGTGCCGTTAACTGAAAAACTAATAGATATATAAATTATCAAATTTGGTAATTATTATATATATATATTATATTATATTGTTGCTATATAATATATATCATACATATATATACTGTACTTTAATTAAATATATAATATCGTATGTATTAATATATGTATGAGTATATATATATTAATGTATAGTATATGTATGCATAGTATATGTGTTATATATTGTGTATAATGTGAGCATAATTTACGAATATATTATATGTATATATATGTATATATGTATGTATATAAATATATATTATATATATATATTATAGATATATATATTATCAGCTATAAATATCTAATATATATATGTATCTAAATTTATATCGTATCATATATCTATCTCTAATCACGTCATTCTGCTATCTTCTCTGCTCTGTTTCATATAATATATAGTATTATATATATTTTCATATTTTTATATTTCAGATATAATATTATATTATATATATATCATGTATCTATATATATATTGTATCTCTCTCTCTATATATATATAATTGTATCTACTATATATATCTATCTAATATATATGTATATAGTATATATATATATTTTATATATGTATTATATATTATATATATTATATATATATGCTATATATATATATATATATATGTATAATATATAATATATATATATGTATCTATATATATATGTATCTGTATATATATATGTATCTCTCTCTCTATATATATATATGTATCTATCTAATATTTTATCTATCTATCTACTATATATATATATATATTTATATTATATATTATGTATTATATATTCTATATTATATGTATCTATATATATATGTATCTATATATATATATGTATATATATTATATATATATGTGTGTATGTATGTATCTACATATATATTATATATGTGCGTCGCGTGTGAGTGAGTGTCTGTGTGTGTGTGTGGTGTGTGAAGAATGATGTTTTGCTAGCGTTAAAAACAATAAGAGACCTTAAATCATGATACACAAACTCACGACACAAATACTATAAATATAATACACATTTTTAATACTAAATAAAGAGATAGCTACTCAGATAGACAGGTAATTCTTCATGGGGTGTGAACGGACCGAGGAATAAGATATATATATATAGATTACAAGTCACTATAAAAGGAATAATACCTACTTCTAACCAAAATGAAAAATCTAGGAAAGTCCGGTTTGTGTAGGGTTTACGGTCCACGCCGGTCAGCTTGACAGCAGGGTTCGAATAACTCACAAGGCGGTCTTCGTATCTATAGCTCTGCTGACGAGGTCTAATTGGCCGAAATGTGCAAACCAGAGATTGATTTTTCTCTGCGCTTGTTTGGTCTAACATTTGAATAGGTTATGCTGCCTAATTAATTCATTATTAATTAATTAACTTTCAAAATTAGGTACGACTTCATATTAAGCAATATTCTCCCAAAAATTGTCGGCTAAAAAAAGCATATCAAAATACATCGTTTGTGTATTTACTTCTCATATTATATAATATATAATATATATATATATATATATATATATATATATGTATATATATGTATATGTAATTATAGTAATGTATATATATATATATATGTATATATTATATGTATATGTAATATATATATATATATATATATTATATATATATACTCAGTGGTGAACTAGGTCATCAATGTTCGTGCGGGCTTATTACAAACTTTAACAAAAATTATACCATGTTTCTCAACGGGGCTATGAATTTTAAATAAAAGGGGGTATAAGGCAAAAATTTGGGTGGTACCAGAAAATTGGAGAATAGAAATAATTACAAAGATAAATAATACCAGTAATTATTTTTATTAAACCGGTATTGTTACAACCACTATGCAAATTAGCCACATCATATGTTTATGTAAACTTTTTATTCAAAGACATTGTTTAAAAATAAGATTTATTCTCTATATATTGACGATTTTGACTCTAAAATAAATACTCAGTGATAAACTTGTGCAAATCTGAAGGTTTTGTGACGTAAGCGGTGAGGTTTTTTTCATTTCCAGACAAAGAGTCACCGAATCTCCATTATAATAATACTAGAAGCGTCTACCCGGCGTTGGCTGGGTAGAGGGGGTGAGGTAAAAAGGTAGTATCACAGATCCATTATTGTTTAATCGCAAGATGGATCCTCACAGGATTCCCCATTAAAATCCATATGTAAAAAAGGAAATCTGAAAATAAAACTTAATGTCTCCTATTTGAAATACTAAATGCAAATTATTCCATGCTGTTATCATTTAAATTTCATTTTTCAATTATTTTCACGAATATAAATAAGAATTATTTTTACTCAAAAACCAAGCCATGGTGATATTTAATGTGTATATATATTTACTTTGTCGTTAATTGATTTATTTTCGTAGTTTCATCCGAGCATACACATACACACAAGTGCCCTTTATATATGTACTAGAAGTGGCTACCCGGCGTCGCCTGGGTAGATATATGGGGAGCGGTAGTCGCGCAGATTCATTATTATTGAATTGCAAGCTGGATCCCCGCAGGATGACCCACTAAAATCCCTATGTGAAAAAAACAAAACAACAAAAAACAAAACAAAACAAAACAAAAAGAAACGTTGATCCATACACTCTGAAAAAAATAATGACTTCTATTTAAAATATTAAATGCAAAAAACAAAAAACAAACCAAAAACATTCTATGCTGTTATCATTTTAATTTCATTTTACAATTATCTTCACAAATATAAATAAAACTTTCATTGTTTTTTTTATCAAAAACCAAATACTGGTGATATTTAATGTATATATATATATATATATATATAAATATATATATATATATATATATTATATATATATATATATAATATAAAGGAAAGAATATATATAGAGAAATAAAGTAAAGAAATAACAAAAGACTTAGAGATTTAGAATTATAGTCTATTTCAGGGAGCTTAAAAAATAGACTATAATGCTAAATCTCTAAGTCTTTTGTTACTTCTTTACTTATATATTTGCTCTGTGACTCTAACATTAAGAGCACAGATTGAGCTCTCAAACTGCAACAGGTTTTTTAAATAAAACTCTTGTGTCGTAGGGAAGATTTCTTCACTGGACTTTTGATTATATATATATATATTATTATATATATATATTATATATATATATAATAAGATAAATATATATTTACATATATATTATTAGGTGACAAGGGAACAATCACAACCATATTGGTTTCATGCGATGCAATATCAGGTGAAGATCTATCTATCTATCTATCTATCTATCTATTATCTATATATATATATATATATATATATATATATATATATATACTTTGTCGTTAATTGATTTATTTCGTAGTTTCATCCGGACATATAGATAGACACAACTGTCCTTTATATATGTATAGAAAGTATGTTTCTGAGTGAGTTTTAGAACAAAAGGCGTTTTTCTACAGGTCCTTAAATTCGACGAGTTCTCATAGATTTATCACAATTTCTTTTTTGTTTGCCTCATCGCTTCTGTCGACAAGACACCGATAATCTAGACGACCTGCAATCTGTATTCTCTCTCTTCCATTTGTAACATCTGTAAAATAACTTAAAACTAAAACTAGACAAAAAAACCCAAAAAAAAACAACAAAAAAAAAGACAAAAAAACCCCAAAAGGACGGACCTTGTTCTTTTTCTTCTAATACTTCATAATCTGATAGGGTCCCAGCGCTAAAGGACGATAGGTTGTTGGCGCCAACGGCTCCTCCATAGTACGAGGCCTGATTTTCGTAAAAAAAATAAAAATAAAGGCTTCCTATCTCCGGGATGGATTCTGTAGAATGTATGTCGCAATGGTAAACTGTCCACCCATCGACATTCTAGATAGTCTAAGCCCCTACTTTCAGCAAAAAGACGTATTTTGTCCTGCGTGTGAATTAAGATTCGGGCCATCTGTTTAATTTTCAACTCTCTCCCTCTCTGTCTCTGTCTCTATCTCTTCTTTTCTTTCTTTCTTTCTCTCTCTCCTCTCTCTCTCTCTCTCTCTCTCTCTCTCTATATATATATATATATATATATATATATATATATATATATATTGGTTAGGAGGTTGATTTAGAAGGCTATCCCAATGCAGTCTGGAATAAATAAAAAATAATAATACGGTAACAATGGTGTTGTGTGTTGACCTGTATTTTTTATTATTTCTTGAATTGAAGCAGTTCAATTCTTTTGATAAAGAGGTATTACCTCAAAAATTCAAGAAATAATAAAAAATACAGGTCAACACACAACACCATTGTTACCGTATTATTATTTTTTATTTATTCCAGACTGCATTGGGATAGCCTTCTAAATCAACCTCCTAACCATATATATATATATATATATATTATATATATATATATATATATATATATAAAGTAAGTCGACGGGGCAGCCTAAAGTCGGTATCAGCCAGTCAGCGAGGGAGTCTACCCCTTTTCAATAGCGCTAGACCAAGAAGATTGTTTCTTAGCATCTGAGGTGGAGCGCCACACCTACCATCAGCTACTTACTTTACCGCACAGATCCCTGTGCTACTCATACGCTGAGTTGGCGAGGACCGATATCGAACTAGGAACATTGTGGTTTCTAGCCGAACGCTCTACCGACTGTTCTAAACCGGCCCATAAGTAAAGTAAAGTCATCGGGGCGGCCTAATGTGGGTATGAGCCATACAGCGAGGGAGTCTATCCCCTTTTCACTAGCGCTAGACGAAGGAGATTGTTTTTTTGCGTTTGGTGGGAGTGTCACACCTACCATCAGCTCCTTACTTTACCGCACAGACCCCTGTGCTACTCATACGCTGAGTTGGCGAGGGCCGGTATCGAACTAGGAACCTTGTGGTTTCTAGCCGAACGCTCGTTATATGTTCAATTAGAAGTATCTATTTGTTGGTTGTAGTGTGGGTTGTGTAAATATATATATATATATATATATATATATATATATATATATATATATATATACACATATATATATATAGCCCACACTACAACCAACAAATAGACTCTTCTAATTGAACATGCAACGAATATATTCCGGGTTAGCTCAGTCGGTAGAGCGTTCGGCGAGAAACCACAAGGTTTTCAGTTTGATACCGGCCTTCGCCGACTAAGCGTATGAGTAGCACATGGATCTGTGAGGTAAAGTAGGTGTGGCGCTTTACCACAGACGCAAAAACAATCTCCTTGGTCTAGTGCTAGTGAAAAGAGGATAGACTCCCTCACTGATTGGCTGATACCGATTTTAGGCCACCACCACAACTTTTTTACAGATGTGATACAAAGAAAAAGATGGGGAGAGAGAGAGAGAGAGAGAGAGAGAGAGAGAGAGAGAGAGAGAGAGAGAGAGAGAGAGAGTATGAGCGCGTGTATAATTGTGTATGTGTGTGAAAAAGACTGCATGTGTATTTGTATGTGTGTGTGTCTGTATTTATGTATGGGTGTGATAGAATGTGTGTATTTATGTTTGTGTGTGTGTGTGTGTTTGTGTATGTGTACATGTGCGAATGTATATATATATTTATATAATAAAGTAAGCCTAAATAGTCAGAGAATATCTACCCAGGTTTCTCTTAGGTAGTTATTCTCTGACTCATTTGGCTTACTATATTATTTTTTGGCTCTACTTAGTGTATTGAGCACTTTAGTATATTTAACTTAGGCAATACTTAAGGTATTTTTTAGCCATTATAATAGTACCGACTGATTATTTTCAGGAGGTACAACTTATTTGGTCTTTCCTTTTTAATGTATTTTTTTACATGCGAAAATTTGTATTGTGTAATTACAAACTATAGACCCAGGAGTTTTTTTTATACTGTCGGAGTTTAGCAATATATATATACTAGCAAATATATGCACCCTCCGGGTGCAAGTATTTAAGTTTTAATGTAATAAAATATTGTATTATATTAGAAAGGCTAATGAAACTAAATAAGAATACAGAAAAAAAATTGAAACAGAGAGAGTATAATAAAAGATTTGAAACAGAGGGAGTATAATCGAAAAATAGAACAACTGAAATTTACTCTTCCATCACTCTCGTCTTTCATTGTTATTTTTTTCTAATTTAAGTATTTAGTTAAAAGAGGAAGTAAAGAATAAAATGACAGTTATCTTTTCTTGTTAATGGATTTCATTTAAGATTCATTGAAGAGATTTTTGCTAATATTCATTAAAATAAAACCAAACAGTTAGAAATCAATAATACTAAGCACATATTTATTAAATTCGATTTTTTAATATTAATATGCAAATTAGCCTTCCCGTTCACACTGTAAACCGCTATTTGTTGTATATATAAATATAATTGCATGTTGTCAGTATGTAGACATAGTTAATAGTATTAATAATGTAAGACAATTTTTATTAATAATTGAGGTTTAGATAAAAATAAATCATGGAGAATGTGATGTCAATAACTAAGAGAATTGTGACTTGAGTAGGAATATAGTTTCGGTTACAGACAGAAAAAACACACATCTCCATTATAATAAGATATATAATATATATATATATATATATATATATATATTATAACGGTCCCCTAAACAAATGGTGCACTCTATGACGGCATTTAAATACATACAGATGTGTGTATTTAACCGTTTAAATCCCCTTCCCATTGTGTTGGTGATGATGCCCAAGCTGTTAAGCAGACCGAATGATGATGAATCCATCGGGTTTCTATCCCGGCTGTTTGTAGCTTACAAATGTCTAGCCACAATGAAGAGACGTAATACGTCCAAACGCGGTTTCTGTGGATGATTATATATATATATATATATATATATATATATATATATATAAAGAAAATTTGAAAAAACAAGTATTCCGAAATTGGGATGAATTTAATAATCGATGTTTAAAACATTTCGGTTACATTGAACCTTCATCAGGATGTCTCTTGGGGTGAAGAAAATGATGGATGTTTTTATATGTGACAGGAGATGAAAATCTTTTTAGTTATGTAACTGTATTTGATCAGCGTTTTAATTTTGAAAGGCAAGTCGCGATCTACTCACGCGAAGGTGTCATGACGCGTGACGCCACTCGAAGAAATGCAAAAGACGAGAAAAAGTATTAATGGACTGATTATTTTTAAGAGAACATAGGGAAACAAAGTGAGAATGATAACTAAATAAATAATTAAATGAAGCCTGGTATTTAGTAATTATTTAACACTATTTAACTAGAAACGGAGATATAAATAATACATGTCGGTTATTAAGGGAACAAAGTGGGAATGATAACTAAATAAATAATTAAATGAAGCCTGGTATTTTTGTAATTGTTTAACACTATTTTAGCTAAAAACGGAGATATATTGAAAAAACCATGTCGATTATTAAGAGAGGGCAAATGCGAAATAAATATATGTGTGTGTGTGTGTGTGTGTGTGTGTGTCCGTCTAGACGTCACCCTTTTATTTTGTACTTTTTTGCCCAACTGTACACCCATCTTCATTCAAATTCTGAATTGAAAAATTTTCAAAATATCCCCTCTTTTTAGATAATCTTTGAACAAACCTCGTTTAAATATTTACTACTAGAAGTGGCTACCCAGCGTCACCTGGTGTATTGATTTGCTTACTTTTAAGATTTACAAATGCTGGACATTTTTAAGTAGAATTTCAATGCTATTTCTATGAATAACATAATTTTTATATATCTTCGAATATAAATAAAATCTTCATAATTTTTGCACAAAGATCAGGTGATATTTGGTGTGTATATATATTTACTATGTCGTTAATTGTTTTATTTTCGTAGTTTCACACGGACATACAAACACACCAATTTCCTTATATATATGTATAGAAAGTTAGTTCATTTGACAGTAACTGAGAATGCAAATGAAATTACTTTTATTATAGAAATACATTAGAAAAGACTAGCAAGAATATGCACCCTCCGTTAATATATTTCATTACATTAAAATTTAAATACTTATACGCGGGGGGGGGGGTGTGTGCATATTTTTGCTAGTTATTATAAAGATTAAATAGTATGGACTGCTCATTGAGATGTCTGCAAACGCGTTTGTCTGGCTGGCTGACACCCACGCCTTTTAAGCGCCAAAAATTAAAAATAGAATGAAAAATAATCCATAATTTCACATTATGGAATATTTTTATTTTATTTTATTTTTGTATTCTATTATGTTTTTTTTTATTTCTTTATTTGTTATTTTTTAAATTTGATTTATCAATCCCAACAAATTAAATATTTTTTAATTAAAAAAAAAATGTTTACTGATTTTTTTTTACGTGTAAAAGTAAGTTTAGAAATGATGCATCAAGTGTATTGAACTACGGGATCAATGTGTGTAATGGTTTGCAAGCTAGTCTCACAGATCCATTACTACTGAATAACGCAAAGTTTTAATGCAATGTCTTAAATTAGAAAGACTACTGAAACTAAATAAGAATGCAGATAGAAATATTTCAAACAGAGGAGAGATTATCAAAACATAGAACAACGTTGAAACTAACTCTTCCATCATTTTCCATCACTCCTGTCTTTCATCTATAAATTTTCCTAATTTAACTATTTAGTTAAAACTAACAGCGGCTACCCGGCGTCGCCTGGGTATAGGGGGATTTTTCAAGTTAGTCCCGCAAATCCATTATTACTGAATCGTGAGTTAAATCCTCGTGGGATGCCCCATTTAAATCCCTATGTAAAAAAAAAAAATAGACATTGCATTAATCCAGCTACTCTGAAAATAAATGTTAATGTCTACTATCTAAAATATCAAATGAAAAAAAAAATCCATGCTGTTATCATTTAAATTTTATCTTTTTAATTATCTTCACGAATATAAATAAAATCTTCATTATTTTTTATCAAAAGCCCTGGTGATATCTAATGTGTATATATAGATTTACATTGTCGTTAAGTGTTTTATTTTCGAAGTTTCCTCCGGACATTCACATACACACAACTGCCCTTTATATATGTATAGATAGGAAGTAAAGAATAAAATTACGGTTATGTCTTCTTGTTAATGGATTTCTTTTAAGATTTATACCTGAGATTTTTTTGCTCATATTTATTAAAATAAAAACAAACAATTATAAATCAATAATACCAAACATATATTTATCAAAATCAAATCTTAACGATCAATGTTCAAATTAGCCTTCCCGTTCACACTGTAAACT
>CM042166.1:37996867-38001867 GCA_023376005.1 Doryteuthis pealeii | reverse complement strand
CGAGAGAAGCTAATTTAGATAAAGCAGTCTATTACTGTGTTGTATGTATAATACTTTCCCAAACTCCATTAATAACGTATCTATCTATTATCTCGTGACCTTAAATGTCAATAACCTTCTTTTGCCAATAATTTTAATGACAACTCCTCCCTTTCCCTAAACAACGGCAGCTATGTGCCGTTGTATCGTATCTACCTGCTACTTGAATTATTGTGTGGGCATTAAAAGAAACGAATCTCCTAATGCACGGCTATGGATTAAATGGCACCCCTTTTGTGATTTCGATTCATGGGGACATTTTGTCCATTTATACCGTCAAAATCCGGTTAATTGTTAACAGACGATTTTTAGTGTTTTTTTAATTATAAAACTAACTCCTAACCCCTAATCCTAACCCTAACCCCTAACCCTAACCCCTAACAAACCACCGTATTTTCACGGTGTAAATGAGAAAAGTGTCCCCACGAGTCGAAATCGCAAAAGGGGTGCCTTAAGGTCATATGGTCCGATTAAATAATACGACTAATGTTCTTTTACAAGGATGGCTTTGGCATTAAATAGCTCCTAATAGTTGATATGCCATTAAAACCCCCCCCAAAAAAAAAAAAAAAAAACAAGCCAAACTAAAAGAAATTGAAGATGGAAATAAAAGTGCTAACAGAAATAGGAACAACTACTTCCTTTTGTGTGGACGTAAAAGAAACGAACCCCGTCATCCCTATCAGACAGGTTTATCAAAGGAAAGACATTTTTATTGTTAGTCATTGTTTTGTTAGATTATAATCCTTTAGCGGTTAAAAGGGGCTCTTTATCCTTGGACGGTAATCCAACAAAGTCAAGAAATATCCAACCCAAAACCTCTGCTGCCTTTCAAGGAAAAGCTAAGGGAGTAACCCCCGAAAACAAATCAAGAGCTGGTGCCCCTAAGGTGGTGTGATGCTGAAATTCAGTGCTACCCATCAACTCCTGCGACACTACCGTTGCCAAACTGCATTGGTACCTTACCTTTCCTTTGTGTCAGCGGCAGTGTGGAGAGGGGGGATTTGCTGCATGGGCAACAGCTTATCCTCCAAACAAACCCACCCAGACTATATAGTTCAAAGAAGAGAGAGGGAGAGAGAGGAAAGAAAATCTTTGACACAACTCCATCGTCTTTCGTAGATGGAAGGCTGCCAACCAGCCAACCAAACCTTTAGCGTTTAACTAAGATTTCATTCATATATATATATATATATATATATAATATATATATATATATATATATATATGGGAGCAAAATAAAAAAAATCAATCCAACAGTATTGGGAGAATCAGCCCTTACCTCCAACTCAAACATCCACCCCATATTAGCAGCAGCTGACCTTTACCTTCTCCCATTCGTGACCAAGGACACAAGACCGCATCTCACGTCCTGAAGAAGACCATAAAGATCAAAATGTTATAGCGTCGACATTATCACCAAGAATAAACATTCCTTCTGTGTAACATCCCATGCTTGTTTTGATTTTATGGAAAATCAAAACAAGCATGGGATGTTACAAAGAAGGAATATATATATATATATATATATATATATATATATATATATATATATATATAATTTAATATACCAAATTTGTTTGAAAGAAAAAACGCGGCAGATAGTTTGATTGTAAAAATATACTACCAAACATCACCGAAGAAAAATGTTATATATATATATATATATAATTGTGTGTGTGTGTGTGGGGGTGTGTGGGTGTATGCGTGTGTTTGTGTCTATTGTGAGGCCACTATATACATATATCGTATTCGTCAGGGTGGCCTACAATCGGTATCACCCAGACTGCGAGGGAGTCTGTCCGATTTACACTACCTCTAGACCAAGGAGATTATTATGGTGTCTGAGGTGGAGCACCACACCTACCAACAGCTCCTTACTTTATCGCAAAGATCCCTGTGCTACTCATACACTGAATTGGCGAGGACCGGGAACCTTGTGGTTGCTGGCCGAACATTCTATCGACTGAGAGAGAGAGAGAGAGAGAGAGAGAGAGAGAGAGAGAGAGAGAGAGAGAGAGAGAGAGAGAGAGAGAGAGAGTTTATTTATTTATTGTTTTCATTTTGCCTGTCCGGTTCAAATAAATATGGATGCATTGAAAAGTAATAAAAAGAAAAAATAATCTGCAAAACTATGAAAAATCCGTTCAAGGAGTGCCGCATACAAAGATATCTGGCATTGAAGGAAGAATTCTCGCTTTGGAACTTCCATAGAAACCAAAAGAAAGGAGTTGAAGATTCCCTTTGGTCAGTAAAGCGATTTCCCTCAAATCAGCTCAGAAGAAGAGAAGCCCAACCCCCGGATATAAATCGAGCCCTTTCGAGCTGTAGAATGCTTAGAATCGGTCATCTTTGAATTCATTTTGATACTTCTTCATTTTCTTTCTTTTTTTTCCTTTTTCTTTTTTCATTTTCTTTCTTTTCTTCCTTTTTTCTTTTCTATCCTTTTTTCTTTTCTTCAATTTCTTTCTTTTCTTTCTTTTCTTCATTTTCTTTCTTTTCTTCCTTTTTTCTTTTCTTCATTTTCTTTTTTTCTTTCTTTTCTTCATTTTCTTTCTCTTTTTCATTTTATTTCTTTTTTTTCTTTTCTTCATTTTCTTTCTTTTCTTCCTTTTTTCTTTTCCTCATTTTCTTTCTTTTTTTTCTTTTTTGTTTTCTTCATTTTCTTTCTTTTCTTTCTGTTCTTCATTTTCTTTCTTTTCTTTCTTTTCTTCATTTTCTTTCTTTTTTTTCCTTTTTCTTTCTTTTCTTCCTTCTTTCTTTCTTTTTTTCTTTTTTCTTTTCTTTTCTTTTTCTTCTTTTTCTTTCTTTTCTTCCTTTCTTTCTTTTCTTTCTTTTCTTCATTTTCTTCTTTTTTTTCTTCTTTTTTTTCCTTCTTTTTCTTTCTTTCTTTCTTTCTTTTTCTTTTTCTTTTCTCTTTTCTTCATTTTCTTTTCTTTTTCTTTCTTTTTCTTCTTTCTTTTCTTTTTTTTTCCTTTTTCTTTCTGTTCTTCATTTTCTTTCTTTTCTTCCTTTTTTCTTTTCTTCATTTTCTTTCTTTTCTTCATTTTCTTTCTTTTATTTAGGTATTTCATGATTTGTAAAGTTTTTGTTAACTTCTTGTTATTGAAAAAAGGGGCGTGATTAAAAAAATAATTTAAAAAAATGAATAGATATATAATACCTCACATGTATTTATTAAAACTTGTTTTAAAAAAAAACAATGTAGACCATTTAATGTTGCATACTCAAATTATATGTATTAAGGATTTTGAATGCAAATTAAATATTCATTGGTAAACTTACACAATTCCTGAAGGTTTGAGATGTAAGTAGTGACGTAGTTTCAGTTACTTAGAGAGAGAGAGAGAGAGAGAGAGAGAGAGAGAGAGACAGACAGACAGACAGACAGACAGACAGACAGAGACAACAAATGTATTAATATAATAGATTTTCTATAATCTAATAGACATCAGAGCGCGTATTAACCCTAAATTAGTTAGCCAAAAATTTATAAAAGATTAAAAAAAATTAAGAATTAAAAAAAAAAGAAAAAAACCTTTTACACTGGATATATAATATATATATATATATATATATATATATATATATATATATATATGCTTAGGTGGGCTACCAAGTTTCTTGGTATAAGGGTGATTCTAAGTTGGTCCTATTCTTTAACAGTAGTTTGTTGCAGAGTTCAGGTCCCGTATGAGAGCTCAATGTTTAATTTTAATAAACAGAGCAAATTAATTTGTGAATAAAAAGGCCTTAAATACCGGATAGAGAGAGGGGTGAACGCGCGAAAGCAATAACTCAATTCTGTTTCTATCGAACATAATAAACAGATGAATAGGAGGAAAGAAAGATAAAAAGACCGAGAAAGAGTTAAATAAATATTATAATGATTTTTAAATATTGAACTGTTAAGTAAACATAGCAAACGTTGTAATAATTAAATTATCATACTGTGGTATATCCACGGGTCCTGCTAGTATATATACAATAAAAGACTGCAAATAAGAAAGGGGTTCGCATAGAAGAGAGCAAAATTATATTCGGAAAAAAATATTAAAAAGTTTTAGGTTGAAAGCATAATAGACTATTCCAGGGAGCCTAAATGATTTTTCTCGTTGTTACCATCATCAGATGCAGAAAACGATGATGGGAACAACGAAATAATTCCTCTAGGTTCCCTGAAATAGTCCATTATGCTTTCAAGCTAAATCTCATTTATTATTTTTCCTTAAACATACCCCCCCTATATATATATATATATATATATATATATATATATATATATATGTGTGTGTGTGTGTGTGTGTGTGTGTGTATTGATAATAGAGTTTGCTATATTAATATTCATGATAAAAAGTGCTCAATATCATTTATAGAACATGTGTATCTAAGCGAAAACATGAAATCAACGCTGTTTGATTTCTTGCCTAAACGATTTTTTAAACTATATATATATATATATATATATATATATATATATATATATATATATATATATACAGCGTATGAGTAGCAAGGGATCTGTGCGTTAAAGTAAGGATGCTGGTGGTAGGTGTGGTGCTCCACCTCAGACGCAAAAACAATCTCCTTGGTCTAGCGCTAGTGAATAGGGGATAGACTCCCTCGCTCTCTCTCTCTCTTCTCTCTATATATATATATATATATATATATGTATATATATATATAATATATATATATATATATATATATATATATATATATATATATATATATATATATATATATATAATATATATATATATATATATATATATATATATAATATATATATATAATATTATATATATATATATATATATAATATATATATATATATATATATATATATTATATATATATAAAGCAGATAGATATAGGAATTCCACGTATATTGAAATGTATTCGCAGAGCACGAAAAGACTACGATAGTCAAAATAAATACAAAACCGTAAATAGAATTT
>CM042166.1:37988502-37996767 GCA_023376005.1 Doryteuthis pealeii | reverse complement strand
GGAGAGATGACAAGACACGATAATCTATGACGACTCTGCAAATCCTTGGTATTTCCTCACTTCCATTTGTTATCATTTCTTGCTGTAAAACAATGCTTAACTAAAACTAGACAAAAAAAAAAAAAAAAAAAAGACAAAAAAACCAGAAGGACGGACCTTGTTCTTTTTCATCTAATACTTCCATAATCTGATAGGGTCCCAGCGCTTAAAGGACCGAAATAGGTTGGGTTTGGCCGCCCCAACGGCCTTTTCCCCCTCCAATTAGTAAAAACTAGGCCCCCCCTGAACAATTTTCCGTTTAATAAAAAAAAAAAAATAAATAGGGCTTCCTATCTCCCGGGAAATGGAGATTCTGTAGAGAATGTAAAATGTTCGCAAAATGGTAAAAACCTGTCCCCACCCATCGACATTCTAGATAAGTCTATAGCCCCTAACTTTCAGCAAAAAGACGGTATTTTTGTCCTGCGTGTGAATTTTAAGATTCGGGGCCATTCTGTTAATTTATCACTCTCTCTCTCTCTCTCTCCCCTCACTCTCATCTTTCTCTCTCATCCTCTTCTCTCTAATTATATATATATATATTATATATATATAAAGTCAAGTCGCGGGGCAGCCGTAAAGTCGGTATCGGAGCCAGTCAGCGAGGGGAGTATGATGCCCTTTTCAACGTGAGCTGCTTACCGCCAAGAAGATGTGTTTTTTGCATCTTGAGGTGGAGCGCCCACGCCTACCATGACTGCTACTTACTTTAGCCCCGCACAGATACCCTGTGCAACTCATCGCTGAGTTGGCGAGGACCCGGTAATCGAACTAGGAATCTTGGTGGTTTCTAGCCGAACGCTCTACCGACTGAGCTAAAACCGGCCCTAAGTAATAATAGTCATCGGGGCGGCCTAATGTGGGGTATGAGCCATAACAGCGAGGGAGCTATGCCCTTTTCAGCTAGCGCTAGACGCGAAAGGAGATTCTTTTTTGCGTTTGGGGGAGGCTGTCCACACCTACCAGCTATAGCATCCGTACTTTACCCGGCGGTCACAATACTGCCTTGTCGACTAATCATTGCGACTGAGTTGGCGAGGGCCGGATAATTACGTGAGAGACCTAGGAGAACTAGGCAAGACGTTAATGTTTCTAGCCGAGACACTCGTTATATGTTCAATTAGAAGATATCACATTTTGTTGGTTATTTATGTGTTTTTGTTTGTTTATTAATTTTGTATATATATTATTTTTATATTTTATGATATAATCTCTTATATGTTTAGGAGGTGTATGTATATTAATTTTCTTTTATTATTATTTTTTTTATTTTTATGTTATGCCCACACGTACAACCAACCAAATAGAGCTTCTGTCAATTGAAACATGCAATCGATAAGTATGATTCCGGGTTAGTCTCATGTCCGGTAGTAGTCGTTCCGGCGAGAAACCCATCAAGGTTTTTCGAGTGTTGATACGCGGCCTTCGCTCGGTACTAAGCGTTATGAGTTAAGCACATTGGATCTGTGCGTTTATAAGTAGGGTGTATGATCGTTACCACCAGAGCAAAAACTAATGTCTCTTGTCTAGTGTCTAGTTGTAAGAATTGATTATTTAGTACTTTCCTCCTGGATTGGCTGATAGTCCACACGACCTTTAGGCCATCACCGACATATTTTTGACAAAGATGTGATACCAAAGGCAGAAAGATGGGGAGAAGAGAGAGAGAGGAGAGAGTGTGTATGAGCGCGGGTATAATTGTGTATGTGTTGAGTGATAGAGGACTGCATGTGTATTTGTATGTGTGTGTGTCTGATTATGTATGGGTGTGATAGAAATGTGTGTATTTTATGTTTGTGTGTGTGTGTGTGTTTGTGTATGTGTACGTGTGCGAATAGGATATATGTATTTATATAATAAAGTAAGCCCTTAAATAGTCAGAGAATGAATCTACCCAGGTTTCTCTTTAGGTACTATTCTCTGACTCATTTGGCTTACTATATTATTTTTGGCTCACTTAGTGTACTTTGAGGCACTTTAGTATAGGTTTTAACTTAGGCCAATACTTAAGGTATTTTTTTAGCCATTATAATAGTACCCGCGGGACTGATTATTTTCAGGAGGTACAACTTAT
Organism: Doryteuthis pealeii; assembly: GCA_023376005.1. NCBI lineage: Eukaryota > Metazoa > Mollusca > Cephalopoda > Myopsida > Loliginidae > Doryteuthis > Doryteuthis pealeii. The sequence continues at coordinate 37,994,654 of CM042166.1, read as the reverse complement.
TTGGTCTTTCCTTTTTAATAGTATTTTTTTATACATGTATTTTGTTCTAACATGCGAAAATTTGTATTGTGGTAATTACAAACTATAGGAGGCCGGAGTTTTTTTATAGACTGTCGGAGTTTAGCAATATATATATATATATATATATATATATATATATCTATATATATATTATAAACGGTCCCCTAAACAAATGGGTGCACTCTATGGCGGCATTTAAATACATACAGATGTGTGTTATTTAACCGTTTTAAATCCCTTCCCATTGGTGTTGGTGGATGATGCCCAAGCTGGCTGATTAAGCAAGCCCGAATGATGATGAATCCATCGGTTTTCTATCTCCGGCTGTATTGTAGCTTACAAATGTCTAGCCACAATGAAGAGACGTAATACGTCCAAAGCGGTGTTTCTGTGGATGGTTATATATATTGTATATAGTATATATATATATATATATATATATGTGTGTGTGTGTGTGTGTGTGTGTCCGTCTAGACGTCACCGCTTTTATTTTGTACTTTTTGCCCAAACTGTAACTCCCATCTTCATTCAAATTCTGAATTTAAAATTTTCAAAATATCCCCTCTTTTTAGATAATCTTTGAACAAACCTCGTTAAATATTCACTACTAGAAGTGGCCTACCCAGCGTCACCTGGTGTATTGATTTGCTTACTTTTAAGATTTACAAATGCTGAACATTTTTAAGTAGAATTTTGAATGCTATTTCTATGAATAACATAATTTTTATATATCTTCGATATTAAATAAACTCCTTCATAATTTTTGCACAAAAATCAGGTGATTTGTGTGTATATAACTATTTACTATGTCGTTAATTGCTTTATTTTCGTAGTTTCACACGACATACAAACACACCAATTTCCTTATATATATGTATAGAAGGTTTATTCATTGGACAGCAACAGAAAATGCCAAATGAAATTATTTTACTATAGAAATACATTAGAAAGACTAGCAAGAATATGCACCCTCCGTTAATATATTTGCTATTACATTAAAAATTAAATACTTATACGCGGGGGGGTGGTGGTGTGCATATTTTTGCTAGTTATTATAAAGATTAAATAGTATGGGACTGCTCATTGAGATGTCTGCAAACGCGTTTGTCTGGCGCTGCTGACACCCACCGCCTTTTAAGCGCCAAAAATTAAAAAATAGTATAAAAAATAATCCATAATTTCACATTATGGAATATTTTATTTCATTTTATTTTTGTATTCATTATGTTTTTTTATTTCTTTATTTGTTATTTTTTTAAAAATTTGATTTATCAATCCCAACAAATTAAATATTTTTTAATTAAAAAAAAAATGTTTACTGATTTTTTTTTACGTGTAAAAGTAAGTTTAGAAATGATGTATCAAGAGTATTGAACGACGAGATCAATGCGTGTAATGGTTCGCAAGCTAGTCCCACAGATCCATTACTACTGAATAACGCAAAGTTTTAATGCAATGTCTTAAATTAGAAAGACTACTGAAACTAAATAAGAATTCAGATATAAATATTTCAAACAGAGGAGATATAATCGAAACATAGAACAACTTTGAAACTAACTCTTCCATCATTTTCCATCACTCCTGTCTTTCATCTATAGATTTTCCTAATTTAACTATTTATTTAAAAACTAGCAGCGGCTACCCGGCGTCGCCTGGGTATAAGGGGATTTTTTTAAAGTTAATCGCACAGATCCTTTATTACTGAATCGTGAATTAAATCCTCGTGGGATGTACCATTTAAATCCCTATGTAAAAAAAATAGACCACGCATTGATCCAGCTACTCTGAAAAGAAATGTTAATGTCTACTATCTAAAATATCAAATGAAAAAAAAAATCCATGCTGTTATCATTTAAATTTTATCTTTTAAATTATCTTCACGAATCTAAATAAAAGATTCATTATTTTTTTATCAAAAGCCCTGGTGATATTTAATGTGTATATATAGATTTACTTTGTCGTTAATTGTTTTATTTTCGGAGTTTCCTCCGGACATTCACATACACACAACTGCCATTTATCTATGTATAGATAGGAAGTAAAGAATAAAATTACGGTTATGTCTTCTTGTTAATGGATTTCTTTTAAGATTTATACCCGAGATTTTTGCTCATATTTATTAGAATAAAACCAAACAATTATAAATCAATAATACCAAGCACATATTTATCAAAATCAAATCTTAACGATCAATGTGCAAAGTAGCCTTCCCGTTCACACTGTAAACCGTTATTTTGTTGTATATATAAATACAGTTGCATATTATTAGTATGTAGATAAGACCAACAGTATAATAATGTAAAACAATTTAATCAATAATTGAGGTTTAAATAAAAATAGAATCATGGTGAATGCAATGTAAGTAACTAAGGAAATTGTGATATCTGATATAGTTTCGTTTACGGACAGACAGACACGCAATCTCCATTATAATAAGATATTACTATAAGAAATTACTAGCAGGATCTGTGGATATCCCACATTATGATAGTGTGATTATTACAACATTTGATACGTTTACTTAAGAGCTATTGAAAAATAGTTCAATCTGTAAAATGTATAATAATCTTTATTTAACTGTCTCTCACTCTTTTTTCCCCTTTTCTTTTCATCTTTTCAATATATTCGATAGAAACAGATTGGGGTTAGCGCTCGGAAGCGATAACCCTCTCTATATCTTTCCCCCACTCTCTTTCTTTCTTGTTATATTCTTTATCTATTGCATGTTTCTTTCCTTCCTTTTCTTCCTTTATAATAAAACGGAATTGTCTATTATTCAGTTGAGATGACGACACTCATAAGAAATAAGAATTCAGCAGATTTACAGGTATTTGCCTCATACCCCACTTGTATGGGCTGGGCACAACGCCTCGTTTTAACGTGTGCCCACCCACAAGCCGAAGCTCATGGGTGGGAAAGAACAAAAATTGCGTCGATCCCTTCGGTATTTCCCCATAAGGGGGGCGCCTCAGGCGCTGGGCAATAAACCGAGCCCTGTCCTGCCCCTTTAAATCAAGGGGGCAGGTCTCTGGGATCGATGCTATTAACTTGTAACGATCCAGGGCTGAAGCCACTGGACCCCCACCCCGTTGGGCGGGTTTACATGTTTGCATTTCTTCTTGGACAATTTGGACGATCTCATTTTGAACCAAAGTGTGTAGCAAGATGATAACGGATGGAAGATTAAGGAACAAGCGTATTAATATATAGATTGGAAATTATTTTACTATAAGAATGCATTTGAATGTTAGAGAAATGTATTGAAATATAGTTTTACTATAGGAATTCATTGGAAATAGCTTTATTAGAGAAATGTATTGAATACAACTTTACTACTAGACTTTAGAAAGTTTTATTATAGAAATACATTGGAACTACTTTTACTACTGAAATGCATGTGAAATAGGTTTACTATAGGAATCTATTAGAAAGTTTGGACCAAGTAACCAATAAACACCCCAAATCATCAATTTAATGAAATGTTCATATTTTAACTCATCACCGGTAAGTTTCTCTTTCAAATATTTGAAAATAAACGAACAGACAGTTTTCGCAATTATATTGTATCTGATAAAAACAAATTTTACAAAATGGTGTAATACTATTTCAGAACGACATCCTTTTATTTAAATCAGTATAAAATATTTTGTAAATAAAAACTGCATTTTATTTAAATAACATAATTGCATTTCTCTTCTGATTAAGTAAAAACTATTTTAGTATAAAAACAGTATTTCCGTATTTTTTTAAATCATCGTAAGTGTTGAAAATATTCATTAATTCTGAATAAAAAAGTATTTAAATTAAAAAAAAAGATTTTGCTATTGAATTCTAATTTGATACGTAATATCCAACCATCTATTCATTTATTTATTGGAGTTCATCCACTCATAACTTCTGATTAAAATCATTTGTTTACAAAAATTCTGAAGCGGAAGCTACGGTGATGAGTTAAAAATAGGAACCTTTCATTAAGTTGATGATTTGGGGTGCTTATTGGTTACTTCGTCCGAATGTTTTATCATAAAAATGCATTGAACATAAATTTACTATAGAATATATATATATGAGAATATTCATTATTAAAAAAAATGTATATATTTTACAATAGAAGGGGGAAGGCGAAGAAAAACGAGTAGATAGCTAACTAGTTTCGATCCTCGCTCAACAGAGCTAAATATCGAGAATAATCGATTATCCTCGATATTTAGTGATAATCGATTATCCTCGATATTTAGCTCTGTTAAGCGAGAATCGAAACTAGTTAGCTATCTACTCATTTTTTTTCTATTGTAAAATATATACATTTTTTTAAATAATGAATCTTTTATCGGGTATTTTTAAAGCTCTAATATGAGAATATATCTTATTATAATGGAGATTATGTGTTTGTTTGTCTGTAACCGAAACTATATCATTACTCAAGATCACTGTCCATTTAGTTATTATACATTACATTCTCCATGAATCATTTTTATAAAGCCTCAATCATTAATAAATCGTTATCATTATTAATACCGCTGGTCATTTCACAACTAATAACATGCAATTGTATATTATATATACAACAAATAGCGTTTACTGTGTGAACGGCAAGCCTAATTTGCATATTGATTTTAAAATTTGATTTTAATAAATAATGTGCTTGGTATTGTTGATTTTAATTAATTTGATTTTATTTTAATGAATATGAGTAAAAATCTCGGAGATAATCTAAAAGAAAGCAATTAACAAAAAGAAATAACTGTAATTTTATTCTTTACTTCCTAATCTAAACTAAAATAGTTCAATTAGAAAGTTTAGCAAGGAAAGACGGGGGTGATGGAAGGGGAAGCTTCAGCTGTTAATATTTTTCGATTATACCCCCCCTGTTTCAAATCGTTTATCTGCATTCTTATTTAGTTTCTTTAGACTTTCTAATTAAATATAACATTTTATGACATAAATACTTGCAACCCGGAGGGTGCATATATTTGCTAGTAGTAATAATACTTATATTCGAATTAAACAAGTTCAACTCGGTGGCGGGCCTTGTGACAAACACTATAATCTTTTAATAAAAGGGATGCCTTACTATTAAGTTTACTATCAGAATATATTGCAAATAAATAAGTCTTTTAGTCAGAAATTATATGAGCGTAATATAGTCAGCACGGTTTGAACACACTGTGACAATAACGGCAATCTGATACTGGCTCTTTTAATGCCATCTCAATACTAAAACAGAATGATTTTTCTTGGACCAAAAAAAAGAAAAAAAAGAAAAAGAAAAAGAAAAAAAACAAACAAAAATTTGCGTTAGTTTTCTGTCTCGTATTTCAAGTAGCCTAAACCACCTTGTAGAAATCAATTTCAGGAGTTTTAGACTATTTCTCAGGAGGCGTCTATGAACTACAACAATGGCAACGCACGTACAAAAAATAATTATTAGAAGAACTAAAATAACTAAAAAGTATATATATATATATATATATATATATATATATATATATATATATAATATTATATATATATATTATTATAATAGTATATATAGTTATTATATATATGTATGTATATATGTATATATGTATAGTTATTATATATATATATATATATATTATATATATATATATATATAGATCAATATAGTAGAGTTATTATATATAGCATGTTTGTGTGTGATGTGTAAAGTGGCGTACGCACCAGGAAAATAGCACACACACACACACACACCACACAAACACACAACACATATATATATATATATATATATATATATATAACCCAATGTATGAGCTAAGTGTATATGCAAGGTATATATATATATATATATATATATTATATATATAATATTTAAACACACACAGACACACCACACACACATATATATATATATAATATATTATTATAATATATATATATATATATATACCATTACATATAAGTATATATACATTGGCTTATATATGTATATTAAAACTTTGCATGCAAATAGATATATATATATATAATATATTATATATATTTAAGTGTGTGTGTGTGTGTGTGTGTGTGTGTGGTGTGTCCGTAACATTACCGGACACAAAAGACAAAACATTATTGAGGCTCAAGAAGTCAACCGTATGCAAGGATTATAATATATATATATT
>CM042166.1:37981002-37983502 GCA_023376005.1 Doryteuthis pealeii | reverse complement strand
CTCCTAACCCCTAATCCTAACCCTAACCCCTAACCCTAACCCCTAACAAACCACCAGATTTTCACGGTGTAAATGAGAAAAGTGTCCCCACGAGTCGAGATCGCAAAAGGGGTGCCTTAAGGTCATATGGTCCGATTAAATAATACGACTAATGTTCTTTTACAAGGATGGCTTTGGCATTAAATAGTTCATAATGGTTGATATGCCATTCCCCCCCGCCCCCCCCAAAAAAAACCAAAAAAACAAATAAACAAACAAGCCAAACTAAAAGAAATTGAAGATGGAAATAAAAGTGCTAACAGAAATAGGAACAGCTACTTCCTTTTGTGTGGACGTAAAATAAACGAACCCCGTCATCCCCATCAGACAGGTTTATCAAAGGAAAGACATTTTTATTGTTAGTCATTGTTTTGTTAGATTATAATCCTTTAGCGGTTAAAAGTGGCTCTTTAGCCTTGGACGGTAATCCAACAAAGTCAAGGAAAGTCCGACCCAAAACGTCTGCTGCCTTTCAAGGAAAAGCTAAGGGAGTAACCCCCGAAAACAAATCAAGAGCTGGAGTCCCTAACGTGGTGTGATGCTGAAATTCAGTGCTACCCATCAGCTCCTGTGACACTACCGTTGCCAAACCGCATTGGAACCTTACCTTTCCTTTGGATCACAGCGGCAGTGTGGAGAGGGGGATTTGCTGCATGGGCAACAGCTTATCTTCCAAACAAACCCACCCAGGCTATATAGTTCAAAGAAGAGAGAGGGAGAGAGAGGGAAGAAAATCTTTGACACTACTCCATCGTCTTTCGGAGACGGAAGGCTGCCAACCAACCAATCAAACCTTTAGCGTTTAACTAAGATTTCATTCATTCATATATATATATATATATATATGTATGTATGTATATATATATATATATATATATATGGAAGAAAAATTTAAAAAAAATCAATCCAACAGTATTGGGAGAATCAGCCCTTACCTCCAACTCAAACATTCATATATATATATATATATATATATAGCACATTTGTTGGTAAACTCTTGCGGTAAGAAAAAACGCGGCAAATAGTTTGATTGTAAAAATATACTACCAAGCATCACTTGGGAATATATATATATATATATATATATATATATATATATAGAGAGAGAGAGAGATGATTGTGAGTGTGCCAGTGTATGTGTATGTGTCTATTGTGAGGCATATATATATATATATATATATATATATATATATATATATATATATCGCATTAGTCGGGGTGGCCTAAAATCGGTATCAGCCAGACAGCGAGGGAGTCTGTCTCCTTTACACTAGCGCTAGACCAAGGAGATTATTATGGTGTTTGAGATGGAGTGCACCACCTATCATCAGCTCCTTACTTTACCGTAAAGATCCCTGTGATACTCATACGCTGAGTTGGCGAGAGCCGGTATCGAACCAGGAACCTTGTGGTTGCTGGTCGAACATTCTATCGACTGAGAGAGAGAGAGAGACAGACAGACAGAGAGGCACAGAGAGGCAGGGAGAGAGCGAGTGCATTAAGAGAGAGAGAGAGAGAGAGAGAGAGAGAGAGAGAGAGAGAGAGAGAGAGAGAGAGAGTTTATTTATTTATTGTTTTCATTTTTCCTGTCCGGTTCAAATAAATATGGATGCATTGAAAAGTAATAAAAAGAAAAAATAATCTGCAAAACTATGAAAAATCCGTTCAAGGAGTGCCGCATACAAAGATATCTGGCATTGAAGGAAGAATTCTCGCTTTGGAACTTCCATAGAAACCAAAAGAAAGGAGTTGAAGATTCCCTTTGGTCAGTAAAGCGATTTCCCTCAAATCAGCTCAGAAGAAGAGAAGCCCAACCCCCGGATATAAATCGAGCCCTTTCGAGCTGTAGAATGCATAGAATCGGTCATCTTTGAATTCATTTTGATACTTCTTCATTTTCTTTCTTTTTTTCCCCCTTTTTCTTTTCTTCATTTTCTTTCTTTTCTTCTTTTTTTCTTTTCTATCCTTTTTTCTTTTCTTCAATTTCTTTCTTTTCTTTCTTTTCTTCATTTTCTTTCTTTTCTTCCTTTTTTCTTTTCTTCAATTTCTTTCTTTTCTTTCTTTTCTTCATTTTCTTTCTTTTCTTCCTTTTTTCTTTTCTTCATTTTATTTCTTCCTTTTTTCTTTTCTTCCTTTTCCTTTTCTTCAATTTCTTTCTTTTCTTTCTTTTCTTCATTTTCTTTCTTTTTCTTCCTTTTTATTTCTTTTTTCATTTTCTTTTTTCTTTCTTTTCTTCATTTTCTTGCTTTTCTTCATTTTCTTTCTTCTCTTTCTTTTCTTCATTTTCTTTCTTTTCCTCATTTTATTTCTTATCTTTTTTTTCTTCATTTGCTTTCTTTTCTTCTTTTTTTCTTTTCTTCATTTTCTTTCTTTTCTTTCTTTTCTTCCTTTTTTATTTTCTTCATTTTTTTCTTTTCTTTCTGTTCTTCATTTTCTTTCATTTCTTTCTTTTCTTCATTTT
>CM042166.1:37971002-37976002 GCA_023376005.1 Doryteuthis pealeii | reverse complement strand
TAAGACAAAAAGAAAGAAAGAAAGAAAAAGAAAGAAAGAAAGAAAGAAAGAAAGAAAGAAAGGAAGAAAGGAACAAGAACAACAAGAAGTACCAGAAAAAAAGAAGAACAAGGAGAAAAGGGGTTGAAATATTTGAGAATGTTGAGCCAGACTCTGGTTGAGTGGTTGGTTGGTTGGTAGATTGGCGGAACAGAGATAGTGGGAAGGGAGTGGCCTTTTTCGTTGGGACGTCTTGGTGATGGCTGAATGAGATTGTGGACAAATAAATATATAAATTGGCGAGAGTGTGAAAACAAACAAAACAAATGATGGAATAATACAGTGTTAGTGATGTATGAAGAAAAGAAAGATGGCTTCCAATGGAGAAAGACAAATATGGCGCCCGGAAGAAGAAGAAGAAGAAGAAGAAGAAGAAGAAGAAGAAGAAGAAGAAGAATGAAAAGGAAGAAAAAGGAAGAAAAAGAATGAAAGAAGAAGAAGAAGAAGAAGAAGAAGAAGAAGAAGAAGAAGAAAAAAAAATAAGTAAAACAAGAAGAACAAGAACAAGGAGAAGAAAAAGAAGAAAAAGAACAAGAAAAAGGAAAGAATAAATGAATAATAATAAGAAAAACGGTAAAAAAGAAAAAGAAGATGAAAAAGAACAAGAACAAGAAGAATAAGAACAAGAACAAGGAAAGGAAAATAGAAGAAGAAGAAGAAGAAGAAGAAGAAGAAGAAGAAGAAGAAGAAGAAGAAGAAGAAGAAGAAGAAGAGGCGAAAGAAAGAAGAGAAGTGTGAATAAAATCGAAAAAGAGAAAAAAACAAAGCATCCGAGAAAAGGAAACGTAGCGGGTAATTTAAATCAGGAAATCATCAAATGAAATTATAATTTTATTACAAGCTTAAAAGCCGCCCTGTCAGGTGGCAATCAAGCTAGCTCCTGCAGATGGCTTATGAGATTTACTATTATTCCCAAATTTATTTCCAAGTTATAAAAAATACCTGGGGGGGGGGTACGGGGATCATACTTTTCCCAGGGTAAAGAAAGATTAGAAATAATAAATAAACAAATAAATAAATAGATAAAAATAAATTATTTGAATTGATTTGATAATATCGTCCTGAATTTTCAGTTGAATGAAATAAACGCAGGTTTTACAGTTACAAGTACAATAGGTCCCTACCATCCGCGTATCATCATTGTTAAGTTTTTAAATGCCATCCTTGGCCAGTTGAAAAGGGCTTAAAGTAAGTAAGTCCTAAATTATGGAATCCTTTGGTAAGCGAATAAGTCCTATCCTGCGTATTGTTAAAGGTCCAGTGATTTAATCCTATGTCCGTCGTCCACGAAAGGCAAAGTAGTTATGGCCAGTACTGTCTGTTTAAGTACTGTATCAGCAGCAGAATACAGCCAGTGATTAGCCAAGAGTTTGATCACATAGTTCTCGCCGAGTCTATAAATAGAAGTGGGCTTTCTACACACATCTTATGACAGAAATTTCTCAACAATCATTATCATCATCATCATCATCATCATCATCACATGGTCAATTTTCAAGTAGATTTTAACAGGTTTTGAATTCGGAGTTTTGCTTCTCATAGACTGGTTGCCTAACCAAAATTAAAGATGGTATAGCTTGTGTTTGCAAAATCGAATAATATTGTTCTTTTTTAAAAATGTTATTTTGGTTTTTTGTTTGGTTTTTCTGATCATGTAACAAATTATTTTAGCAAGCTAGAGGTAGCTGTTAAAAAGTCGAGCCGCACTGAATAGACGTAAACGTCGAAACACGTGTCTGTGGATGACTGATATATATATATATATATATATATATATATATATATATATAGGCAGAAAGTTTGGGGTCAAACAGTATCTCTTTTGGAAAACGGACAATTAAATATTTTTTATCTATTTTTGAATATAGATATTTTTGAATATAGATATGGTGATTGCCACTTCGTCACAGAAGAAAGCCACTTCTACAAAGTTCGGTCGTGAGCTCGCAAATGGCTCAGAATTCTAGCTTTGCTTTTATACGTTCTGTCGCATAAAATACACGTGAGACCCCCAACTTTCACTCGTACACACACATGTTTTTCCCGTGGTCGCCTGTTACCATGGGATTGCACATGGCTCTAGAGACATATATATATATATATATATATATATATATATATATATATATGTGTGTGTGTGTGTGTGTGTGTGTATGTGTGTCTGTGTCTGTGTCTGTGTCTATATATATGAATACACAAGGACAATTTGATTAATATGTAGATGTCAACCTACGTATGATGTACAGCATTATAGATGTATTGCTCAATTTCAAGCACGCGTTCTTATCAATTTCCTGATCCTTCACACTATCTCCCTCGTCTCTCAAGATCTCCCCATTATCTATCACTATATATATATATATATATATATATATATATATATATATATATATATATATATATATATATATATATAATATTGAATGCATACGTTTTTATATCAATCTTGATCCTGCCCGCTCTCCGCTCTCGTTTTTTTAAATATACACACACACATATATATATATATATGCATACATATATATATATATGTGTGTGTGTGTGTGTGTGTGTGTGTGTGTGTGTGCAGTGACAATTTGATTAATATACAGATGTCAATCGATTTATCGACCGACGTGTGATGTGCATCATAATATATATATATATATATATATATATATATGTATATATATATACACACACTCACACACACCCATATATATATATATATATATATATATATATATATATATATATATATATATATATATTGTTCAATTTCAAGCACAAATACCTATCTATCTCCCGATCCTTCATACTATATCTGCTTTCTCACTCTCGGTCTGTCTATCTATCTATCTCTTACTCTTTCTTTCTCTCTCTCTCTCTCTCTCTCTATATATATATATATATATATATATATATATATATAGAGAGAGAGAGAGAGAGTGAGAGAGAAAGAAAGAGTAAGAGATAGATAGATAGATATATAGATACACTAGGCGAAAGATAAAGTGTGGAGATCTAAGGAGAAGGTGAGATAGTGTGTAAAGGATCAGGAAATAGATAAGAACGTTCGCTTGAAATTGAGCAACACTCACTCACACACACACACACACACACACACACACACACATAAAATATATATATATATATATATATATATATATATATATGAGAGAGATGGAAATAGAAAGGGGATGACTTCGATAGTGAAAGTGAAAGTGAAAGTGAGGTCAGTGAAAACCGCAAACGCTGCGAAACGCCGCACTGAGATGCAACGGCATTTTAAACCGGCTGACTCGCTGTCTCTGATCTTTTCCCGTTTCAAATGTACACATTGACAGGCGGGAGATTTTCATTTCACGAGAGTCGAAGAGGATGAGATGAGAAGAAGACAGGCGAGAACGAGAAAAGGCGAGAAGGAGAGAGGATTACGTGGAACGGGTTGGATATGGTGGGCCGGTGGTGTAGGGGCAGGGGTAGTGTCCGGATGCGGTGGCTTTTGGTGATTGAACAATTCGCTTTTCTCCACCGGACATTTGGCCTTTCCTCCCTTGTCTATTTCGAATCACCAACCCCGGCAAATATACGGATCCGTATTCCAAGCCCTCCAACCTTTCCCCTTTCGTCTTTTTTTTCTTTTCTTTTCTTTTTGTTCCTGTGTTTTTCATATATCAACTTCAATAACTACAACTCTCAGTCTCTTTCTCCCCTCTCATACTCTTAAATTTTTTTCTTCTGTAACATTCTCTCTATATATTTCTCTCTCTTTCTCCTCATACTTCCTTCCCTGTCCCTCCCACTCTTTCTTATGAAAAAAGTAATGTATTTATTTGTATCTCTATTTATTTGTTGATTATTATTATGAATGTATATCTAAATGTAGGCATGAAAACAAATGCCTATTAAGTTACCTGAAATCATACGTCTCCAATAACTAATATACTTCCTTCCCTCTTACCCCACTCTTTCTTATGAAAAAAGTAATGTATTTATTTGTATCTCTATTTCTTTGTTGATTATTATTATGAATGTATATCTAAATGTAGGCATGAAAACAAATGCCTATTAAGTTACCTGAAATCATACGTCTCCAATAACTAATATACTTCCTTCCCTCTTCCCCCCACTCTTTCTTATGAAAAAAGTAATGTATTTATTTGTATCTCTATTATTTGTTGATTATTATTATGAATGTATATCTAAATATAGGCATGAAAACAAATGCCTATTAAGTTACCTGAAATCATACGTGTCCAATAACTAATATGCTGATCCGTATTACAAACCCTTGCACATTCCCCATCAATCCATTTTTTTTTGGTTCCTGTGTTTTTTTTTATATCTCAACTTCAATAACCATGACACTTTCACTTTCTCACTCTCTTTCTTCCATCTATATTATATCGCGTAGTGTAGTGGTTAGCAAGATAGACTGTTAGATTATTCCTAGTGAGTTCTAATCTCACCGGGATCCCCATACTTCCGACCTAGAGACAAAATTAAGAAAAGCTAAGTATATATACATGACGGATTCAATATCCATTTTACCTTTCATACTGTCCACAGAAAAAACAAAATTGGAATTATTTAAATTATATCACCGGAGTCCCAAATTTCGGATGTAATAAGGATCCCGACACTGCGAGTTAGTCACCATTGCAGGTTGCTGGACTTGTTATATTTCTTAACACTCATTTGAAACCGGAACGTTTTCCTGAACTTTTATATATATATATATATATATATATATATATATATATATATATATATATATATATATTACCGCAGTTATATTCCTTTTCTTGCGTTCTTCATATCTGAATGTCAGTCCCCCTTCTCTCTCTGTATATATAAAGGGATAAGTATGAGAGAGATAATATGATCCTCTCGCACAACCATTCGTAAATCTTGGCATTGTGGAAGTGTCGTTTCTATCTCTCACACACACACTCTCTCTCCTCCTCTCTCTCCCATCT
>CM042166.1:37966002-37968502 GCA_023376005.1 Doryteuthis pealeii | reverse complement strand
TTAGCGCAAAAGAAAATTCAATCTGCATCTCGCCCTGTCGACTGGAATAGAATATACTGACTGCACCTCTACACAGGGGTAAAACTCCGCCCTGTCGGCTGGGGCGTTAGAATGCACCGACTGCACCTCTGCAGAGGGGTAAGACTCCCCCAATGGGGCCACCTGTTGGCCGTGGGTGGCGACCCGTGATGCTTAAGGATAGAGTCCAGGTGGATGAGCAGTTCATGACATGCAATACTTAACTTTGGCCCTATCTTGGGCTAGACGGGCGGTCGGAGAGGCCCCTTCCGATCAATCGGCTGGTCATGTCAAGCCCTAGCACCTATATGATTGCCCCAACCCTATTGCCCTTATGGCAAGCCCCAACCCCTTTTTATCATATGGGTGCTAGAAGGCGGTTGCTGCGGGTCTACATGTCCTAGGAATGACGTTAAACTCTATCTGATGGTGAGGTTCCAGTTTTGGAGGTTTGGGTAATGTGGAGCACCCCATTCATCACCATTGCTCCCTGGTCCACTCAGACCCGGAGTGGTAGTATCTGTTCGGGTCCCGTCTATGGGTTAAATAGAAAAATGTATTTATAAAAAAATTGTATTATCCATTAATTTAATGTTTATTTCAAAACTTTATCGGCATTAAATGACCCACTGAGGTTGATATGCCGTAAAACAAAACAAAACAAACAAACAGGGGTAAAACTGTTGGCCGTGGGTGGTGACCTGTGTTGCTTAAGGACGGAATCTTGGTGGCTGAGCAGTCCATGATATACAACACTTCACTTTGGCCCTTGCTTAGAATAGATGGGCGGTCGGAGAGGCTAGCACCTATATGATTGTTCGAACCTTATTGCTCTTATGGCAACCCCCATACCTTTTTATCAAATATAGGCTAGAAGGCGGTGGTTGAAGGTCTTAGTGTGCTGGGTATGACGTTAAACTACATCTGATGTTGAAGTTTCAATTCTGGAGTTTTTGGAATGTGGAGTACCCCTTCATTGACATTATTTACAGGTCCGCTATAACCTGGCGTAGTAGTAACTGTTAGGGTCACATATATGGATTAGACAGAAAGAAACACGTTAAAAATGTTTGAAAATAACAGTTACTCGCCTATGCGATCTTCGGGCTGCAAAAGTTGATTTTGGTCTGAAGATCACTGACACACCAATTAAACTAAATTTTACTAGCATAATCCCAGACTTAATGGCTCCGAATAGACTCAAAGGTGCTAATTAGTTTTACATTGCTTCCCCACTCCCGTAAAGTCTGAGAATCATGCTACCTCCTATTAAGGTTTCTCCGTGTCTGGCACAAGGCCACAAATATGGTGTTCCTAGGTCCATTATGCTACAACTGAAAATATCAGTAAGTCCATCTTCCCGCTATCTTAAATTACACACACACACACACACACACAAACACACAATATACATGTATAGCCACACTGATGAAAGGTGATACCTTGAAACACGTGTCTGTGGATTATTTATTTATTATATATATATATATATATATATATATATATACCGCAGTTACCATTACCATTACATTCACCAAGCAAATAAGTATACAATCTTTTTTCGGGATTTTTTTTTCACTAGAATCGATTAAAAAAGTACTTAATATAAAGAGCTAAGTAAGTCATCGGTAACAGCCAATCAGCGAGGGAGTCTATCCCATTTTCACTAGCGATAGACCAAGGAGATTGTTTTTGCGTCTGAAGTGGTGCACCACACCTACCATCAGCTTCTAACCTGGCTTAGTAGTACCTGTTAGGGTCATATCTATGGATTAGATAGAAAGAAACACGTTAAAAATGTTTGAAAATAACAGTTACTCGCCTATGCGATCTTCAGGCCCCCCAAAAGTTGCTTTTGGTCTGAAGATCACTTGGTCGTGAAACTATCAGTAACTCCATCTTCCCGCTATCTTAAATTACACACACACACACACACACACACACACACACACAATATATTATATATATATATATATATATATATATATATATATATATATATATAAGAGAGAGTTTCATAATTTGCTTGAAGCATTGTGTATGTATTGGTTAGGAGGTTGATTTAGAAGGCTATCACAATGCAGTTTGGAATAAATAAAAAAAATAATAATACGGTAACAATGCGTGTTGGTTGTGACGTTAAGACTGTATCTTAGCGCGGGATACAGTCTTAACGTCACAACCAACACGCATTTTCAATGTCACGCGCATTACAACATACGCACACGTACAAACAAAAATAAACGCATTCACGCTCACACGGGAATACAGTTATTTAAAAAATAACGACGTTTAAAAAAATAAAAAAATCATTTGGGAAGAAATGCCATAGCTGTACTGCTTCAGTTCAATTCTTTTGATAAAGAGGTATTACCTCGAAAATTCAAGAAATAATAAAAATATAGGTCAACACACAACACCATTGTTACCGTATTATTATTTTTTATTTATTCCAAACTATATACATATATATTTATATACC
>CM042166.1:37953502-37956002 GCA_023376005.1 Doryteuthis pealeii | reverse complement strand
ATTTTTGCGACATTTTTATGCTTCTTTCTTTTCTTTTTCTTTCTTATTTCTTCTTCTTCTTCTTCTTCTTCTTCTTCTTCTTTCTCTTCTTCTTCTTCTCATTAATTTCGTTATATATTATATTATATAATAGTACTATAATAATGACAGTAGAGCGTCCTACAAGGAACCAAAAAGTTATGGCTCGATACCGGCACTCGCCAACTCAGCATATGAGTAGCACAGGGATTTGTACGGCGTAAATAGAGGAGCTGATGGTAGGTGTGTCGCTACACCTCAGACGCCAATTAAAATCTCCATGGTCTAATGCTACTGAAAAGGGTATTGACTCACTCGCTATCTGGCTGATACCGATTGGGCAACTCCAACGACTTTTATATATATTATATTAATATATTATATATATATATTATATATTATATAATATATATAATCCAAAAGTCCATAGAAGAAATCTTCCTTACGACATAGGAGTTTGTTTTTTTAAGACCTGTCGCGGTTTGCAGAGCTCTATGTGTGCTCTTAGTGTTTGAGTCACAGAGCAAATTTATAAGTAAAAATATAATAAAAGACTTAGAGATTTAGCGTTATAGTCTATTTCAGGGAGCTTAGACAAAGTGTCTAACTCTCCCGACTCATCAGATGCGAATGACGAATTCTTTATTACTTTTAAGGCATTTGAAGGCAATTAAGGAAAATAGGAAGATATGAGGAAAAGAATAAACAAGTAAATAAATGAAATCTAAATGAACTGGAGTGGTCCTTCTTAGTTGAAATCTGGAATAGATTGATGTAACAGAAATTCCTAACAAATTACGACAACAAATCGTCAAATATCTTTTTTATTACCTCACAGCTGAGAGCAACAGGACAATAAAAAAATCTATTTTCAAATGCCTTAAAAGTAATAAAGAATTCATCATTCGCATCTGATGATTTGGGAGAGTTAGACACTTTGTCTAAGCTTCCTGAATAGACTATAAAACAAAAACCCAAAATTCTTTTGTTATATTTTACTAATATTATAATACATATATATATATATATATATTATATATATTTATATATTATATTATATTTTATATATATACTATGTTGCTGCTCGAGAACAATTTTGATATGAATAGATTCTGGATAATTTGGATAAATTTCATGATAAATGAACGAAATGCAATAACAAAGACGATTCTCAGATTTCCTCCCAAATTCTCCTCAACAGGCAACACAATATGATGAAATATAGTCGATAGAATGTCCGACTAGGAGGCAAAAGTTTTCCTGGTTCGAAACTGGCCCTCGCCCAAATCAGCGTATGAGTAGCACAGAGATCTGTGCGGTAAAATAAGGAATGATGGTAGGTATGGCGCTCACCTCAGACGCAAAAACAATCCTTTGTCTAGTGTTAGTTGGAAAGGGGAAGACTCCCTCGCTGTCTGGCTGATGCTGACTTTATGATATCCTGACGACTTTACTTTATATTATACACACCACACACACACACACACACACAGCACATATATATATTATATATATATATATATATATATGTATATATATATATATATTTATATGTATGTATGTATGTATATATATAATCCAAAGTCCTGAGAAGAAATCTTCCTTACGACATAGGAGTTTTTTAAACAACCTGTCGCAGTTTGAGAGGCTCCAGATGTGTGCTCTTAATGTTAGAGTCACAGAGCAAATTTATTAAGTAAAAGAATAACAAAAGACTTAGAGATTGTTGCATTATGTAGCCTATTTCGGGGAGCTTAGACAAGTGTCTAATTCTCCGCTCATCAGATGCGAATGATGAATTCTTTTATTACTTTTAAGGCATTTGAAAATAGATTTTTTAATTAAGAAAAATATTGTCCTGTCTGCTCAGCTGTAGGTTAATAAAAGATATTTGACTACTTTCAGTAATTTGTTAGGAGTTTCTGTTAAATCAATCTATCCAGATTCAGCTAAATGGGCCACCCCAGTTCATTTAGATTTCATTTATTAGTGGTTTTCTTGGATCTTCATATATTTTCTTATATATGTATATATTATATATTATATATATATATTATATATTTATATATATATATATATGGTGTGTGTGTGTGTGTGTTGTGTATATATATGTATATATATATGTGTATTGTGAGTGACTTTGAAAGAAAATAAAAAATATAGAAAATAAAATAGAATAAAATAAATAAATTAAGGTAAATAGGAACATATGAAGAAGAAATAACGAATTTTACGACTCGTCAATCAATACTGAACTTTTTGTATAATTATCAACACATGAATATGTATCATACATCAAATGGCCTTCACGGCTCACATCCCTACTTCTCTACATAGTCACCGTTCCTCTCAACAGCAATGTTCACCTGCGGATGAGAGCGTGTATCCCTGCCCTGTAGAATTCTTTTGGCTGTTCTTTGAGCCACTTCTTCAGTACAGATTTCACTTTCTCGTCAATAATGTTTTGCTCTCAAACCCTCTA
>CM042166.1:37941002-37951002 GCA_023376005.1 Doryteuthis pealeii | reverse complement strand
ATATATATTATAGAGAGAGAGAGAGAGAGAGAGAGAGAGAGAGAGGGAGTGAGAGAGATAGACGGATTGATTGATAGATAGATAGAATAAACAAACTGAAATGGATGAATAGATAGAAATTATAGACAGATAAATAAATAGGAACAAACTTATATATATATATATAAAATATGTATATATATATATATAATATATATATAAGAGAGAGAGAGAGAGAGAGAGAGAGAGAGTGAGAGATAGAGAGAGATATTCAGTGCGGATTAGACTCCAATAGGTTGATATTGAATAAATAAATCGAACCTAATCGAAGAGCAATCTACCTGTAGAACAATGTTGTTCTCTTGATTAATTCAAGCAGATCTGCATAAACATCGACAACCGAATGGACAGCAGATTAATTTGCGCTTAGACAGTTTGTCTATTAATATTCGATATCATCTTCTTGTCGAAACCTGGCCAACAAATCGTCTACTTAAGCGCATTACGTAATTACAAAAATTGCATCCGTTTCCCCGCTCTCTCCTCCCGGACAATCATCTACCTCTCCGTCTCAGTGAAACCCACAAACTCTTCTTTTTTTCACACACACTCATATACACTCTCACCCACATTGTCTCTGTCTCTGTCTGTCTGTCTGTCTGTCTGTCTCTCTGTCTCTCCCTCTCTCTCTCTCTCTCTCTGTGTCTCTCCCTCTCTCTCTCTGTGTCTCTCCCCTCTCTCTCTCTCTCCATCATCACTAAAACTTCAACATATCATTCTATCTCACTTTCAATCTCTCATTCTGCCATCTCGCGCCTAGAATATTCTTCTCTCCTCTCTCTCTCTCTCTCTCTCTCTCTCTGCTCTCTTCTACTATCTCTCTCTCTCTCTCTCTCTCTATCTATCTATCTATCTCTCTCTCCCCTCTCTCTCTCTCTCTGTCTTTCTTCACCAAACTACCACATCGTTTTCTCTCACTTTCAATCTCTCACTCTTGCCAACTCGAGCTTCGAATATTCTCTCTCTCTCTCTCTCTCTCTCTCTCTCTCCTCTCTCTCTCTCTCTCATCTATCTATCTATCCTATCTCTATCTCTCTTCTTTCTTTCTCTCACGGCTCTCTCACACACAATCATTCATGCAATATACACACACATATTCTCTCTCTCTCTCTGTGTGTGTGTGTGTGTGTGTGTGTGTGTTACATTAATAGACACTACATCTCTTTCTTTTTCATTCATACACACATACTCTCTCTCTCTCTTCCCCTCCTCTCTCTCTCTCTCTCTCCTCTCTCCTCTCTCAACACAACACACTCTCTCTCTACCTGGCTATCTCGGTCTCTTGCACACAAATGTTCACACACATCCCTCCTCTCTCTCTCTCTCTCTCTCTCTCTCTCTCTCTCTCTCTCTCTCTCTCTCTCTCTCTCTTACACACATTAATAGACACTACTTCTCTTTCTTTTTCACTCATACACACATATTCTCTCTCTCACTCATACAAACACTCTCTCGCTACCTGGCTATCTCGCTCTCCTCTACACAATTGCTCACACACATTCTCTCTCTCTCTCTCTCTCTCTCTCTCTCTCTCTCTCTCTCTCTTATCTATCTATCTATCTATTTATCTATCTATATCTCTTCGTATTCTTAATTTTCTGTTATTATTTTTTCTCCTTCAATAAACGTTGCTTGTTCTTTCCCCGCCAAATTTAATGATATAAATCCCCCTGAAAGATATGAAAATATGAACAATTATTTTTTTCTCTCTTTTGTTTTGGAGAAAAGTATTGTCTCGTTTTGAGGAGACTCGGTACAAAGTGAGGAGTTTGGTACCTGGATATTTCAACTCATAGGCAGTACCTCCGCATTTTTTCTTAAAGGTAGATTAACAGGGTAGAATTCGTTAGTGCTGGAAATTCTTTCTTACTAAATTAATCCCTACAATATCTATCATTGCCGAGAGCCCTGCCGATCTAAATATCTATCTCGAGACACATTAATATATATATATATAAATATATATATATTATATATATAAACCAAACTTATTGGTAAATCTCGCGGTTAGAAAAAAACCAGCAAATAGTTTGATTGTAAAAATATACTACCAAACATCAACGGGGAGAAAATTTTTTGGAAAAAAGAAAAAACCAAGATAATCGTACCAACAAAAAATAATCTATTAGTACAATATTTTGCCAAAGAAAAAACAATTTAGATGCATATATAGTATATATAATATATATATAAGATATATATTCATATAAATCGCCAGATGACTAAGCTAATAAGTAAAAAGTGCTCAATACCTAAGTAGAGCAAATAATAAAGATAAATCTAATGAGTCAGACGAACCTACTAAAAGTTTTTGCTTAATGCTCTTCAGGGCTAGGATGTGACTAAGATCTTAGCACTGAAGAGCATTAAGCGAAACTTTTAGTAGGTTCATCTGACTCATTAGATTTATCTTTATATATTATATATATATAATATATATAATAATGCAGAAATCTAAATCTTCTGTTATATTTTCTGCACACACACCACACACAACACACACCACACATAATATGTATATTTATATACATTATATATATATATATATATATATATGTGTGTGTGTGTGTGTGTATATATATATGTGTGGTGTGTATATATATATATGTGTGTGTGTGTGTGTGTGTGTGTGTATCTAAATATATATGTGTGTGTGTTATATATAATATATTAACATATATAATATGTGTGTGAGTTGTGTGTGTTCGTGTGTAAAATATAACAGAAGATTTAGCCTTGGTCTAGACTTCCTGAAATAGGATAAGTCAAAAATCTAAATCTTCTATTATATTTGTTTACTTATTATTTGTTCTGTGACTCTGACAATTAAAGCACACATTGAGCTCTGCAAACTACGACACTTTAAAAAAATTTTTAGATCGTAAGGGAGTTCTTCTCCCGATTTTTTGGTTTATATTTATATATATATATATATATTATGTGTGTGTGTGTGTGTGTGTGTGTGTGTGGTATTTGAGGAAAAGTGACGACCGGTGAAAATGATCACAGTGGTTAGGATCAAATTTCACGTGATAAGAGCGACTATAACAAATATAAAGTTCTCAATGCGTTAGTAGAGATCAAATTTATTAACATAAATGTACACCGGTAAAAACCTACTTGAGTTTCCCATGAGGATCTTCAGGGTTAAAATCCACTGATTATCAAGAATTGATTAATCGCCAAATTAATCAAAATACTGAAGATTCTTTATGGTGAAAATAGAGTATGTTATTACCGTGTACATTTATGTTAATATTTATATATATATATATATATATATATTATATATATATTATAATATATACATTTGTGCTATTTAGGTATATGCATCCGTTTGTGGAAGGTACTTATATCAGGTTTAATGCATAATATGAAGCATTAAAGAAATATAAGTAACATCCAAACACAACGGTCAATTTCTTTCCACGTCTGAAGAAGGGAGTTTTATAAAAATCCCGAGAAATTTACTAATCAAATTGAAACTTACTCCAAATCAACCGATTTCTGATATTTCTCCTCTTGAATGCTTCATACTAATGCCCAAACCTGATATATGTACCTCCGACAAACGGATACATATACCAAATAAGACGAAATATACACCCATACCTACGAGAAGCATACGGGACCCTGACCATACCTATATATATATATATATATATATACATATATATATATCTATATATTAATATATATAGATAGATAGATAGATAGTAGACTATAATAAACCCCATGAGGTTATTAGAGGGAATGTTTTCATTTGGATTTTTCTTATCCTTCGTCACAAATATTATATAAAGCGATTAAATCGAATGATTAAATATTGTATTGATTAAATATACCCAAACCCCGACTCGAGTTTCTCGCAATAGCGCGAATTCTTCGAGAAACTCGAGTCGGTATATTTTAACAATCCGTATTTTTAAACCAGTCGATTTTAATCGTCACAGTCGATAGAGCGTTCGGATAGAAACCACAAGGTTCCTAGTTCGATACCGGCCCTCCGCGACTCAGCGTATGAGTAGCACAGGATCTGTGCGGTAAGGGAAGGAGCTGATGTTAGGTGTGGCGCTACACTTCAGACGCAAAACAATTCCTTGGTCTTTCGCTAGTGAAAATGGATAGACTCCCTCGCTGATTGCTGTTACGACTTTTAGGCCACCCCGACGACTTACTTAGCTCTTTATATTAAGTACTTTTTAATCGATTTCTAGTGAAAAAAAATCCCGAAAAAAGATTGTATACTTATTTGCTTGTGGATTGTAATGTAACAGCCGTTATATAAATATATATATGTATATAGTTTGCAATAAATAAAAAATTAATATACGGTAAAACAATGGTGTGTGTGTTGACCTATATTTTTAATTTTTCTTTGGAAAATTTTTTCCCGAAGGGTAATACCTCTTTATCAAAAGAATTGAACTTGAAGCAGTAAACCAGCTTTATGGGGGCCAATTTTTTCTTCCCAAATGATTTTTTATTTTTTTAAACGTCGTTATTTTAAATAAACTGTATTTCCCGTGCTGAAGCGCTGAATGCGTTTATTTTTGTTTTTACGTGTGCGTATGTGTTAATGCGCGTGACATTGAAAAAAAAAAATTGGTGTTGGTTTGACGTTAAGACTGTATCCCGCGCAAGATACAGTTTAACGTCACAACCAACACGCATGATTACGTATTATTATTTTTTGTATTTATTCCAAAACTTGCATTTGATAGCCTTCTAATCACCTCCTACCAAATAAATACACAATGCTTCAGCAAATTATGAAATCTCTCTCTTACTTATAATATATATAATATATAAATATATATTATATATATATATGTGTGTGTGTGTGTGTGTGTGTGTGTGTGTGTGTAATTAAGTAGCGGAAGATGAGTTTACTGATAGTTTCACGACCAAGTGATCTCAGACCAAAAGCAACTTTTGGGGGCCTCGAAGATCGCATAGGCGAGTAACTGTTTATTTTCAAACATTTTTAACGTTGTTTCTTTCTATCTAATCCATAGATATGACCCTAACAGGTACTACTAGCCAGGTTAAAAGCTGATGGTAAGTGTGTGCACACTTCAGAGCAAAAAAACAATCCTCCTTGGTCTATCGCTAGTGAAAATGGGATAGACTCCCTCGCTGATGGCTGTTACCGACTGACTTACTTGCTCTTTATGTATAAGTACTTTTTAATCGTTTCTAGTGAAAAAAAAATCCGAAAAAAGATTGTATACTTATTTGCTATGGTTGACATGTAATGGTAATGGTAAACTGCGGGTACATATATATTATATATATTATATTATAATAAATAAATAAGTTTCACAGACACGTGTTTCAAGATCACCTTTCATCAGTGTGCTATACTGTATATTGTGTGTGTGTGTTGTGTGTGTGTGTGTAATTTAGAAGCGGGAAGTATGGACTTACTCGATATTTCAGGTTGTAGCATAATGACCTAGGACACCAATTTGTGGCCTTGTGCCAGACACGGAGAAACTTAATAGGAGTAAGCATGATTCTCAGACTTTACGGGAGTGGGGAAGCAATGTTAAAACTTAATGTGCACCTTTGAGTCTATCGAGCCATAAGTCTGGGATTATGCTAGTAAATATTAGTTTAATTGGTTGTGTCAGTGAATCTTGCGACCAAAAATCAACTTTTGCAGCCCGAAGATCGCATAGGCGGTAATGTTGATTTTCAAACATTTTAACTGTTCTTTCTGTCTAATCATATATGTGACCCTAACAGTACTACTACGCCAGGTTATAGCGGACCTGTAAATAATGTCAATGAAGGGGTACTCCACATTCAAAAATCCAGAATTGAAACTTCAACATCAGATGTAGTTTACGTCTACCCAGGCACACTAAGACTTCAACCACCGCCTTCTAGCCTATATGGATAAAAAAGGGTATGGGGGTTCCATAAGAGCAATAAGGTTCGAACAATCATTATAGCGTGCTAGCCTCTCCGACCGCCCATCTTTCTAAGCAAGCCAAGTGAAGTGTTGTATATCATGGACTGCCTCAGCCACCAAGATTCCGCCTTAAGCCACACAGTCACCATCCCACGGCCAACCAGTTTTACCCCTGTTTTGTTTGTTTTGTTTTGTTTACGGCATATCAACCTTCAGTGCGTCATTTAATAGAGCCGATAAAGTTTTTGAAATAAACATTTAAATTACATGGATAATACAATTTTCTTTTATTAAATTACATTTTTTATTAACCCATAGACGGACCCGAAACAGATTACTACCACTCCGGGTCTGAGTGGACCAGGGAGCAATGGTGATAATGGGGTGCTCCACATTATCCAACCTCCAAAAAACTGAACTCACCACAGATAGAGTTTAACGTCATTCCGTAGGACATTGTAGACCCGCAGCAACGCCTTCTAGCACCCATATGATAAAAAGGGGTTGGGGCTTGCCATAAGCGGCCAATTAGGGTTGGGGCAATTCATATAGGTGCTAGGGCTTGACATACCAGCGGATTGATCGGAAAAAAAACTGGGCCTCTCCGACCGCCCCGTCTAGCGCCCAAGATAGGCCAAAGTTAAGTAATTGCATGCATGAACTGCTATCCACTGGACTCATCTTAAGCATCACGGGTCGCCACCCACGGCCAACAGGTGGCCCCATTGGGGAGTCTACCCCTCTGCAGAGGGCAGTCTGGAATTCTAAACGCCCCGCGGAACAGGCGGAGCTTTATACCCCTGTTAGAGGTGCAGGTCAGATATTCTATTCCAGTCGACAGGGCGAGATGCAGATGAATTTTTGCGCTAATGCCCCTTTGCCAAAGGAATGAATCCATTCCTCTTCCCTGCGGCTGTGGTTAATACTAGGACAGACGTTTGGCGAGAATCGTTATGGACATCTATGGAGACAGACTCCTTAGAATTACCTTGTCAGACGACTTGTGGTAAACACGTGCAACAGAAAAAATCCTGCCAGAGTGGTACGTCAAGCAGCTTAGTTAGACTACATTGAAGGTCATGCTCCTTTACTTTTGAGCCTTGCTGATTATTTCTGGAAAAAGTTACCGTTCCATTGAGATAAGGCTCTCACCATCACAGATTTTCTGCGCTGATCATGAGATAGCTCTCTCTCACAAAAAAATAAAATAAAAAAGTTAACTTAACCTCTTCAGACCAGTGGCAGATCAGAATGGCTAGCGTCCTCTGTCCCTTTTGGCCGTTTCATCTCGTGGTTGAAGGTTTCGCTATCAGCCGACATACAGATGAACACATGGCAGAGCGGATAAGTGGTTCGCAGTAACACATTGAAAGAACGTATGATGGGTAAGAGGACGAGAGGGTAGGGAGTGGGAGAATGAAGTGAGAGAGAACGGGGGGAGGAGTGTCCTGTGATGTCGAGAGAGAAAGAGAGAGAGAGAGAAAGAGAATCTTCAAGGGGTGTTGAAAGGGGTGTAAATGAAAGTGAGAGAAACTGAGAGATTTGAGTGGTCGGCGATGGTTGGTGAGAGAGAAACAGGACAGAAAACAGACAGAGAGAGAATATTCGCAGGCGCGAGAGGGCAGGGTGAGATTTGAAGTGAGAGAGAACCGAATATGTTAGTAGTTTGTGATGGTGAGAGGAGAGAGAGAGAAGAGAGAGAGAGGGAGACGAAGAGAGAGAGAAAGCGAGAGAGCAGAGGAGAGAAATTATAGAGACAATGTTTCGAGGCTGTAGAACTTAAATGAAAGAGAAGAACGTAGGTGGTAGTGTCGGTGTGATGAACATATTATATAATATATATATATAGAGAGAGAGAAGAGAGGACAGACAGACAGACAGACAGAGAAAGAGACCAAAGATAAAGACAGAAACAGAAAACAGACCAAAGAGATAGGACGAGAGAGAGAAAAGAGAGATGGAGATGAGGAGGAGAGGAGATAATATCGATGCACGGGGGGCAGCGAGTGAGAGAATGAGAAGAAGAAATAGTATGTGGTAGAGGCGGCCGAGAATAAGACCAAGAGATGAGAGAGGCAAGTCGTGTGTTGTTTGTTGCCTGTTGTTGTTGTTGTTACATCCGGTACTTGGACGGCTTTGAGAAACGTTCTATCATTGGCCTGCCTGTCCAATGAACGGCCTCAGAACGCTTATCTGGTGAGCTTATCTGTTTGGAATATCTCACTCGGACTGCGTTGCCTTTGAATTTTTGAGGCACCAACCAACGGTTTCCCCGCAGCGAAAAGATTGACGAGTGTGGGAGAACTGTGGGGGTGAAGGTTGGATTTCTGAAGATCCTTCCCCCTCTCTCTCTCCTCTCTCTCTCTCTCTCTCTCTCTCTCTCTCTCTCTCTCTCTCTCGTTTCTTCTCTTGCTCGGATTTCTCTGTTTCCACTCTCTATAGATATTGAGAAGTAGAAAGGACAAAAGAAAAAAGAACAGAGAGAAATAGAGAGAGAGAGAGAGAGAGAGAGAGAGAAGAGAGATGGGATAAAGAGAGGGTAGGGAATTGAAGTAAGATATGAGAAAATAAGAACAAAAAATGAGGGAAAATAGAGTAGAAGTGAGAGGGAAGCAATCGTGAACGGGTTGGCGGTTCGCAATAGACCAAGAGGAAGAAAAGATAAAGAGTATCTCGTTTTCTTTTTTTGATATATTATATTTATTTATATATAGATATATATATCAGGGAAAGAGACCACGCTATACGCAGACACACTCTCTCTCTCTCTCACATTCCTCTCCCCCCTCTCTTCTCTCTCTCTCTCTCTATATTATATATATATATATATATAATATATATATGTTGAAAGGATAATAACTAAAGGATAAAGAAAATGTTGAATGGAATGAAACTGATTTTAATTTCAAGTTACAACCACCGTTTTTCGGCCAGGTGTTTTTTTCATTACACCATATATTCTATTTATTTATTTTAATATAAAATAAAATTATAAAAATGGAAAATTATAAAACATTAAGCATTACACAGAAAACGGTCTTCTTCCGGTAAAATGGGTGATATTTGAAGTTAAAACGCTCAAACATACAGATGTTAAAAAAAAATAGATCTTAAAAATTATTGAGCGAACCTTTTACAGTTTTGTATATATATAAATATATATATATATATATATATATTATATTATGTGTGTGTGTGTGTAGTGTGTGTGTGTGCTGTGTGTCGTTATTATAATATGAAATTTAGTAGTATATAGATATATATGCCACACCAGAATAAGTATGAACAAACGTTATATATATATATATATATATATATAATTAATATATAATATATATATATAGATAGATAGATCGGGAGAGGAGCAGGAGGAGAAGAGTGTGTGTGTGAGAGATAGAAACGACACTTCCACGAATGCCAAGATTTACAATGGTTGTCGCGAGAGGATCATATTTCTCTCTCATACTTATCCTTCATATACAGAGAGAGAAGGGGGACTGACATTCAAGATAGAAGAACCAAGAAAAGGAATATAACATGCGGGTGAATATATAATATAATATATATATATTATTATATATAATATATATATATATATATATAAAAGTTCAGGAAAACGTTCCGGTTTCAAATGAGTGTAGAAAATATAAAAGTTCCAGCAACCTGCGAATGTGACTAACTCGCAGTGTCGGGATCTCTATTACATCCGATACTCCGGTGATATAATTAAATAATCCAATTTGTTTTTTCTGTGACAGTATGAAAGTAAATGGAAAATGATACCGTAGAAATTACTTAGCTCAACTCAGGTCCGAATATGGGATCCGGTAGATTAGAACTCATCTAGGAATAACTAACAGTCATCCCTACCACTACATCTACGATATATAATAGATAATAATAGATGTTGAAAAGTGAAAGCAGGTATGAATGTTGAATGTAAAAAGAAAAACATCTTAAACCTAAAAAAAAGAGTGAATGTGCAAGGTAATACGGATCGCAATATTTATTGACACGATCGATTTCAGGAATCTCTTCTGT
>CM042166.1:37931491-37933991 GCA_023376005.1 Doryteuthis pealeii | reverse complement strand
TTCACTCTTATTCCCCATTTATTTTTCTCTTGTTAATTCTCTCTCTCTCTCTCTCTCTCTCTCTCTCTCTCTCTCTCTCTCTCTCTCTCTCTCTCGTTCATCTTTCTTTTATTAATTCATTCTTTCTTTTTCTTTCTTTCATTCAACATTTTTTTTTTTTTCCTTTTCTCTCTCATTGATTCATTCATTTTTTAAATTTTTCGTTCATTCTCTCTTTTTTTCTTCTTTTGAATTTTCTTTCTTTCACTCATCCATTCTTTCGTTTATTTTTGTTCATTCACACATTCTTTCCTTTCCTTTTCTTTCATTCACCCATTATTTTGTTTTCTATCCTTCATTTACTCGTTCTTTCTATTTACTTCTCTTTCTTATTTTTTTCATTCATTCATTCTTTCTTTCTTTTTCTTTCCATGTTCTACTCTTTCTTTTTTTCTCCCTTTTCATTCATACATTCATTCATTTCTTTGTTTATATTTTGTTTTCTTTCAATCATTCACTACTCTTTTTACTTTTCGTTTTTTCATTCATTCATTCATGTTTCTTTATTTTTCGTTCGCTCCTTCTCTCTTTCTATTTTTCATTGCATTTTCTTTCTTTCATTAATTCACCCATTCTTTCCATTTTTTCGTTGATTCACATTTTCTTTCTCTTATTCATGTTTCCTTCTATTTTTTCATACATCTTGTCTTCTCTTTCTTTCTCTTTCATTTTTCGTTCTTTTTCTTTTCATTCTTTTTTTGCTTTCTTTTAATCATTCACTACTCATTTTTTCTTTCTTTCTTTCTTTTTTCCTTTATTTGTCATTCTCCCTTTCTTTTTCTCTTTACGTTTCCTTTCATTCATTCATTCATCCATTATTTCCTTTTCTTTCGTTCATTTACCTTTTTTCGTTTTTTTCTTCCACTAATTCATTCTTTCGTTTCCATTTTTCGTCTGCCTTGTTTTCTCTCTCTCTCTCTCTCTCTCTCTCTCTCTCTCTCTCTCTCTCTCTCTCTCTGTTTCTTTTTTCATCTTATTTCTTTTCCTTCTTTCTTTAGTTTCTTTCGCTCATTCACTATTCTTTTTTCTTTTCATTTTTTCCGCTCTGTCGGCTAAGGCGTTAGAATGCACCGACTGCACCTCTGCAGAGGGGTAAGACTCCCCCAATGGGGCCACCTGTTGGTCGTGGGTGGCGACCCGTGATGCTTAAGGATAGAGCCCAGGTGGATGAGCAGTTCATGACATGCAATACTCCACTTTGGCCCTATCTTGGGCTAGACGGGCGGTCGGAGAGGCCCCCTCCGATCAATCGGCTGGTCACGTCAAGCCCTAGCACCTATATGATTTTCCCAACCCTATTGCTCTTATGGCAAGCCCCAACCCCTTTTTATCATATGGGTGCTAGAAGGCGGTGGCTGTCCTGGGAATGAAGTTAAACTCTATCTGATGGTGAGGTTCCAGTTTTGGAGGTTTGGGGAATGTGGAACATCCCTTCATCACCATTGCTCCCTGGTCCACTCTGACCCGGAGTGGTAGTGCCTGTTAGGGTCCCATCTATGGGTTAAATAGAAAAATGCATCTATAAAAAAATTGTATTATCCATTAAGAATTGATTTATTTCAAAACTTTATTGGCATTAAATGACCCACTGAGGTTGATATGCAGTAAAACAAAACAAACCAAACCAAATTTTCATTTTTTTAAATTTTCTTGGTTAAATCCTACTTAACGGACCTAAATTCCACCATCCTATGACAACCCGCCGAAAGAAAAAAATACCAAAAATCAAGGAATTAACCGAATTTGATAAAAATTTTCAGTGTTGATATATTAATGAATAAATAATATAATACATTAGTTATTTTATTTGAAAACTCTTACATTTTTCCCAGGTCAATTAACTTTGAAACACGTATGTTTGTTGAAACTGTGTTACGCCTCAAAGATACGTGATTCAAAGTTAACTGAACTTAAAAATGTAAAAGTTGTCAAATAAAATAACTAGTGCATTATATTTTTTATTCATTAATATATCAATACTGAAAATTTCATTAAATTCGGTTAATTCCTTGATTTTTAGTATTTTTTTCTTTCGGCGGGGTGACATACGATGGTGGAAATTATGTCCGTTAAGTAGGATTTGACCGCTTTCGGTTATGTTTTGTGTGTTTTTTCTCTCTTTCTTTTTTATTGTATTTTCTTTGTTTAATTCATTCATCCATTTTTCATTTTCATTCGTTCATTCCATTTTCTTCCTCTCATTTATTCATTTCTTTTCTTTTTAATCAGTCTTGATTTCTTCTTCTTTCTCTCTCTTGTTTGTCCTTTTTTTCTTCATTTTCTTTCTTTCTATAATTTTATCTATCTCCTTATTTATTTATTTTACACTAGCAGCGGCTGCCCGGCGTCCTCTTGATATAGTTTTTTTAAGTTAGTCCCGCAGATCCATTATTACTGAATCGTGAGTTGAATCCTCGTGGAATGCCCCATTTAAATCCCTATGTAAAAAACAAAAACAAAA
>CM042166.1:37898991-37926491 GCA_023376005.1 Doryteuthis pealeii | reverse complement strand
CCATAAAATTAAGCTTGGCTCAGATAATGCCCAAGCCTAATTTTATGGTAGGAATTTACGAGTAAAAAGTTGAAGATTACCTTTTGCTGTTGTTATTTCTTTTCTTTTTTTTTTGGCTTTGGTACTCTAAAATAAAAACGTCAGATTTTAATCATCTTCGACGAAAAAACAAAATTACGGTCATAAAAGGAGGATCCAATTTATGTTTAAATTGTAAAACGAGCCCCCACTTTAAAACTAACCATTCTCACAAAATAAAAACCTTTAGAATATATACATTGAAGTGAATATTATATATATATATATATATATATATATATATATATATATATATTGTAAAATAACGGGTGCAAGAAAAATAGGACATTTATTGCAAAAACACGGACATAAAATGAGGGTTCAGTTTATTTTATGGTTGGAATTTACGAGGAACAAGTTAAGGATTACCACAATTGGAATATTTTGGATATATAAGTTGTGCAACAATTCACCATCTAAATTTATAGACCAGGTGAGGTCACGTGGCTTATTCCTCCGCCAATCAACAGCTAGAATGCGTGGCTTGTTGACTACTTAATCACTGATACTGACAGATGTCCATATGCAATCATTGACGAAGGAAATACAATATTAAGGAGCACCAAGGATTCTTTAACGAGGATTTCCGACGGACAAGCGCTCTTGCGTGAAGCCTAGAGGATGGCCCATAAAATCGTAACTTAAAATGGCGACAAGAACCGAAACAAACACACACATAAACTCTTAAGAAAATACTACAAAACTGTAAATTATTTGTTACCAAGAAAGTGACTTATTGCCTTCTGTTTTCCGGTCTGAAAATCATTATGGAAGTTGTTTTGAGAAACAGCGTAAATGTCTCATTGTGTATTTTCTTTTCTTTTTTTTTCATCGTTTATCAGCAATCAAGTTGGGCCTAAATCCTCATAGGGGATACGAAATCCTATCTGCGTTATAATCAACAGTATCTTTTTGTCCATTTATCAGAAACACTTTGAAAGGAAATCATGTTTCAGATACGAAAAATCTGCTGCAGTCCGCACAGGAAACTTGTTTTTTTTGTTTTTTGTCTTTTTATAATCAGAACCAGATTCATAAAT
Organism: Doryteuthis pealeii; assembly: GCA_023376005.1. Lineage (NCBI taxonomy): Eukaryota > Metazoa > Mollusca > Cephalopoda > Myopsida > Loliginidae > Doryteuthis > Doryteuthis pealeii. The sequence continues at coordinate 37,925,373 of CM042166.1, read as the reverse complement.
GATCAAGTGACTTTGCGCCACCCACAAAATAATTGAATGAAGCAAAGTGGAACAAACGCTTTAAAAAAGAAAAAAAAAAACAAAAAAAACGGAATAAAGAAAAATGTTACGTAAACGTTTTTGCCCCCTTTTTTTATATTCTTCCCTTTGATCTAAGAGTTTTTGAGATTTTCCCGAAACGTTGTAGAAATTTATGCGATAGTCATGGGAAGACCACCCCACCATTGTTTTACGCTAGCATCGACAAAGAATTAGCGTAGTGGCTGATGTGCTGGACTGTGACTAAGTAGTTAGCGAGTTCGAACTCTAGTGGGACTATTCCGTTTACTTTCGAACTTATACGCTTGGGAAAGCTCTAATAGTATTGGAAAAGGTATGAACCCTACTCTTCCTCCATTTATAGGTAAATAATAGGGCAGACTGAGCTCTTTAGCCTTGGTTAGGTAACCTATCTAGGAGAAGGAAAACTCTGAATTCAAACCTGTTAAAACTCCGCTTAATAAATTGACCTTTTGTCGCATCCTGCTCGTGTGGAGGGGAAATAAATATTAAAACGGCAACTTATCTCAAATAATGTTCGTCTTTGACCAATTCACTTGTTCACTTGCTAATTGACAAGCATGTATTATTTATCTTTTTTTTTCCTTTTTGCCGCGAGATGGCCAGGAAGGTGGTGGTGGTGGTGGGGGGGGGAATGGGGAGGTCAGGGAACTCGTAGTCATTTAAAACAGAATTAAAATGTATTTTCTTTTTAAACATATTCCTGTGAATAAAGTGTTAGAGTCAAAAATAAAATGCTAGGCATAAAATTCGATATATTAGGTCTTTCTTATAAAGAAATAAATATTAAAACGGCAACTTATCTCAAACGCCTGGGAAAGTTATGAACATCCTTATTCCTTAGTCATGGTGCTAAATTGTACTATTACTGTTCTTCTACAAGGATGGCTTAAGCGGATAATAATTGCAAATCGTCGTCAAAATTAAACCGGAAAAATTTGGCTTGGGCATAGATTTTAATGAATTTTATTATTACTAAGGACGCGATTTATGTTATTTTTAACTTAAATTTTAACCGTTAGTTGTGTTTAAGGAAATGAATAGATAGAATAAAACCGATGATCTATAAGACTAGTCAGAATTAATAAACCTGTACAAATAAAAAACGTACTTTCTATTTCAATACTACAGGTGGCGCGTGATTTTCTTAAGTAAAAGTGTAATAAGCCGTGTTTTTTTATGTTAATAAATTCTCGGAAAATATTTATCTCCCATAAAAATTAGTTCTCTTGCGGCCCTCTGTAGGAAAATAATGTTCGATGAAAAACGGTTAAAAACACAACTAACGGTCAAAATTTAAGTAAAAAATAACATAAAGTCCCAATGTTTGGCCATCGAACTCCCTAGATCTGAACCCCATGGATTATTATGTACTGTTGAGGAAGACACTAATCGCCGTGCCAGTACTACAAAAGCCCAGTTAATCGACAATCATTCATTAAAAAATGTATAGGTTATTGATATTACATATTATATATATATATGTGTGTGTGTGTGTGTGTGTGTGTATGTGTGTTTCTGTGTGTGTGTGTGTGTGTGTGTGTGTGTGTGTGTGTGTGTTCTGTGTGTGTGTGTGTGTGTATTACTACATCTGTACGTGGTGTATTTGGCCAATGTTAAATATTGCTCTGTATATAATTAATTCATTGATTATTATAAATTGAACTCTCTTTAGGGATTTATAAAAATCCTTGTATGAATATATATGTTTGTACCTACAAGAACATACAGTATGTTTGTACGGTAAGATTTCGAAGATCCCAAATAGAATCATCCCTTAATTAATAGTCATTTGGATTACCTTACATTACACACACACACAAAAAAACACACACACACACACACACACATATATATATATATATTATATATATATATATATATGAGGGTAGGAAGATTGGAGTAAATCCGATAACATGTGGTAAAAGAATAGAGGTAAAATGTGGACAAAAGAACAACTCAAACAAGTAGATCTAGGGGATATATTTCGTCATGCATTGAGCACGACTTCTTCAGATGTTTATTTGAAAATAAACCACTGAAGTAGTCGTGCTCTATGCATGACGAAATATATATCCTAGATCTACTTGTTTGAGTTGTCCTTTTGTAGACAATTTCCCTCTATTCTTTTTATGACACACACACACATACACACACATACACACATACACACATATATATATATATGTGTGTGTGTGTGTGTTTGTGTGTGTTTGTGTGTTTGTGTGTGTGGTACTACATCTGTACGTGGTGTATTTGGCCACGTGACTCCTGGCATCTGGTTGCTTCCCCACGTAATTTCTGACAGGGACCTTATTCACTCAATCGCATCATGTCGTTGAATTTGAGCAAACTTGTCTTTGATCGCATTATCCATGACCCTCTTTGGTCGAGGCTCATTACTAAATATGTTACACAAGACAAAAAAACAAACACGAAGGTTTTTTTGTTGTTTTTTTGTAACCATTAAACTGTTCTGTTGTAAAAGAGCTGATTATATTACATCCATAAAACTCACATAGCGAATTCTCTTTAGCCTTTTTTATTCTAGCCGAGAAGAGGGCCCCGGTGTTTAAGAGCAGGGTGAGTAGATCTCAGGTGAGGAAAGGGGTGGAAGGTGTTATTATATGATAATTGACTTTGACGCATTGCATGGTGGGAACGTCCGAGACGTTAGAACTGCAACGTCTACTTAAGCCCGGTACTTATGATCTGCTCTCTCTCTCTCTCTCTCTCTCTCTCTCTCTCTCTCTATATATATATATATATATATATACGGACCTATATATATATATATATATGTATGTATATATGTCCGTATATATATATATATATATATATATATATATATATATATATATATATATATATATTGCGTGTCTATATATAATACTTCTGTTTTCAGAATTTTTTTCCTTGAGTGTGTAGCGAGGAACGGATTTTTATGTACTAAAGATGAAATAAAGCACTGACTTAAAAAGAAATATGAAAAAAAAAAAAAAACACTTTTATAAAATGAAATAAAAACTAAAAACTAAAAAATACTTTATCCACTCCGTTGTTTCATAGCGTCGGCTTTAGTGATTTCACCCAACACAACTCGCAAACGATTATTAGCATTTATTTTTAAAATAAAGGCAGGACTCCATCTCTACTTCCCTCTTTTATCTCCACCGTGTCGCCTGGGACAGTAGAATACACTGATAGGACCAGTTAAATCGAACTTAACAGACCTAAATTCCACCATTGTATATCACCCCGCCGAAAGAAAAAAAATACCAAAAATCAAAGAATTAACTGGTGTGACCAGCCGATTCATAGGAGGGGTCCTCTCTGACCGCCTGTCTAGCCTAAGTAAGGGCCAAAGTGGAGTCTTGTATGTCATGGATTGCTCATCCACCAGGATTCTGTCTTTAAGCACTATGAGCCTCAACCACCGCCTTCTAGCACACATCTTATAAAAAAGGATTGGGGGTTGCCATAAGGACAATAGGGTTGGGACAATCATATAGGTGCTAGGGCTTGACGTAACCAGCCGATTGATCGGAGGGGACCTTTCTGACCACCTGTCTAGACTAAGTAAGTGGAGTTTTGCATGTCATGGACAGCTCATCCACCAGGATTCTGTCTTTAAGCACTATGAGCTGCCATCCTTGACCAACAGTTGGTCCTATTGCGTGATGACTTGGTGATGATGATATTATAACATATGTTTAGGTACCTTACGTTGGAAAAATTGGTTAAATCGAACTTAACGGACCTAAATTCCACCAGCGTATGTCACCCCGCCGAAAGAAGAAAAAAAATCAGAGAATTAACCGAATTTAATGAAATTTTCAGTGTTGATATATCAATGAATAAAAGATATAATCCACCAGTTATTTTATTTAAAAATTTTAACATTTTTTCAGGTCAGTTAACTTTAAACCCTGTATCTTTGAGGCGTAACACAGATTCCCAAAAATACGTGGTTCAAATTTAACTGAAAAAAAATGTAAAAGTTTTAAAATAAAATAACTGATGCATGATATATGTTATTCATTAATATATCACCACTGAAAATTTCATTAAATTCGGTTAATTCTCTGATTTTTGGTATTTTTTTCTTTCGGCGGGGTGACATACGATGGTAGATTTTAGGTCCGTTAAGTTCTATTTAACCGACTGTATCTCTGTAGAGGAGTAAAATCCCTCCGATGGGTGCCAACTGTTGACTGTTAATGGCGACCTTTGATGCATAAAGACAGAATCCTGGTGGCTGAGCGATCCGTGACTTGCAATACTCCATTTAGGCTTGTCTCAACCCTGTTGCCCTTACAGGAAGCCCCGCCCCTTTTTACCGTATATATGTTAGAAGGCGGTGACTGAGGGTCTTACTGTCCTGTGTATGACGTTAAACTGCATCTAGTGGTGAAGTTCCAATTTTGGAACTCTGGGGAGTGTGGAATATCTTTTCATCGCCATTACTCCCATGAGTGGTAGTCTCTGGAGAAATAGAAAAAATGAGTGTAAAAATGTATTTAAAAATGAGATTAATTTTATTTTTCAATACCCATCAACAATGAATAAAACAAAACGACTTGGACATAAAACAAACCAACCAACCAACCAACCAACCTAATCATTTAGGTATGGGTAATTCCATGTCAAATCAAACAGGCCATGTTACCAACCACATTCAAATTTTCTGAAATGCAGGTGTGGACTATGTTAAAGTTAGACAATCCGCAAAATTTGAGCTTTCAATTCCAAAATTGGTGGAGTTATGTTGATTTTTAACTCCGCCAATTTTTGGAATTGGATGCTCAAATTTTGGGGATTGTCTAACTTTAACATAGTGCAGCTAGAGTTTACTTTCAAATTATTCCCATTAAATAGTTTTTTAGCCAAAGTGTCACAGAGAAGTGTTTGTCGATCAGTTTGAGGAAATTTCCTGCAATTTTATTTATCACTGCCAATTTTTGGAATTGGATGCTCAAATTTTGGGGATTGTCTAACCTTAACATAGTCCACACCTGTACAAAATTTCAGAAAATTTGAATTGGGTGGGTGACAATTTTACATTTTCTGGGTGATTTGACATAGAATTACCCATATGTGAAAGCTGGAGTTATACACGATTGATTTATTGATTTTAACGGCATGTCAAACCGTCTAAGTTTATTTTATGCCTAGAGGTTAGATTGGTTATGGGATGATTCTATTTGGGATCTTCAAAATATCACTGTACAACCACTCTGTATTCGCTTGTAGATGCAAACATATATAGTCATACAAGGATTTGTATAAATAATATAATATTTCTTTGTCTGTTTCTATTGTCTCTTTTGTTTTCACTGGTTTCATATTTCATATATATTATATATATAATATATAATATATATATATATATATATATATATATTATTATTATTATTATTATTATTATTATTATTTATATTTTTGATTGAAGGCAATTACAATGCGTATATCGTATAAAATTCGATAATTATAGAAAATAACCATGACAAGTGAATTTCGCAAACGATCATGCGATGCTAGAACATCGTACAGTCTGTTTCAACTTCATGCGGACTGTTGACCGAGCGGTAAAGTCACAGACTTTGCCTGCAGGCCTACCGGTTTCGATTTCTGTCGGAGGGAAATCGTTAGTATACATCGCTGATGAGACTTAATAAAGTTGAAACAGACTGTACGATGTTCTAGCATCGCATAATCGTTTGCGAAATTCACTTGTCATGGTTATTTTCTATAATTATCGAATTTTATACGATATACGCATTGTAATTGCCTTCAAGCAAAAATATAAATAATAATATATACTTTATTCAACAATGCTTCTAAAAAACAAACATCCAAAAGTATTATATATATATATATATATATATATATATATATATATATATATATATAATCCTATAGTCACAATATACCTTTTTACTAAACATGCTATACAAACGTATTGAGCACTTTTATATTCTTTAATAACTCCGAGTTATTCGGTTAATCACTTTATCGACAGTCAGATTTGCGAGCTTCACCGTTAAGTCAGTCTCTCTTCCTCAACACACACACACACACACACACACACACACATATATATATATATATATATATATATATATATATGTATATATATATATATATACGTGTGTGTGTATGTATGTGTGTGTGTGTGTGTGTATCTGTGTGTATCTGTGTATGTACATGTGTGTGGTACTGAAAACCATACGCTTACGCTCACTATTGATTTTCATTTAACTCAGTGCTTCACTCAAGATTAGTAAATAGTAGGGCAGACTAGGCTCTTTAACTTTATGTTATGCATACAGCTGATGCATAACATCTTCATTTAAATTTTGGAATTTAAAAAATTTAAGGATTCAATTTTGATTTTTTTGATCACGTGTAGGCACTCATGGTGTAAATATTTATCCAACCCGGTTACAAATATGGGGCCTCCAGCAAGAATCAAACTCACTCTTTATTATATATCATATATTAATGATAAATTGATTAATATCAATATATTGATACATTTAATCATTTTAAACATTTAAAATCAAATTCAACATTTAATTATAAATTATATTAATACTATAATCAACTATATATATACATATATACACCGGTCCCCGCCAACTCAGCGTATGAGTAGCACAGGGATCTGTGCGGTAAAGTAAGGAGCTGATGGTAGGTGTGGCGCTCCACCTCAGATACTAAAATAAAAATCTCCTTGGTCTAGCGCTATTGAAAAGGGAATAGACTCCCTCGCTGACTGGCTGATACCGACTTTAGGCCGCCCCGTCGACTTTACTTACTTAATACATATATTCAATATATATTAATATGTACATAAATAATGCATATCTTTAATATACATATATATATATATATATATATATATATATATATATATATATATATATATATATACTTTGGTGCGGTACCAAGTTTCTTGGTACAAGGTGATTCTAGGTGGGTCCTAATTCTCTACCCGTAGTTTGTTGTAGAGTTCAGGTTCCGTATGAGAGCTCAATGTTTAATTATTGTAAACAGAGCAAATTTATTTGGGAGTTTGGCCATGTGCCTGTCTAAATAAAATATATCAGTGGTCTGAAGAAGCTCGTGAACATACTCGCGAGTGGAAATGGTCCATAACCTCGATACCCATGGTATTTAAGGCCTTTTTATTCCCAAATATATATATATATATATATATATATATATAAAGCGGTCAGGAAGATCATGTAGCGGCATCGGTCTTCTTTTTTGGTATAAGTTATAAATAAACACTTCAACGTATTAACAGCCATCAAATTATTCAGTTTTTAACAAGATATACAACCCTATTTCGAGCCCCCCTCCCGCCTTTTTTAGAAGCCCTAGACCTTATTTGTACTTGCAGTCGCTATCATGGCAGGATGATGAACCGGTGTACACGAAATATGTCCCAGAAGAATTATTAGCGTGATGATTGATCGGTGAAATATGCCTGTCCCAAATCATGGACGGTGCTGATAAGAAATGAGTATTTACCCTATTATTGATATGATGATGGAACGGTGCGAATAAAATTCGTCCCTTGGGATTATTTGTTCCGACCAACATTAAATACAGGAAAATATCCGAACGCTCTTCAGGATACCATGATGAACTATTGTCAGTTCAATCGGCCATTTTTTTTTATTCATAATTTGTATACATTAATTATTTATATAGAGTTTGAGCGAAAGTGCGGGAATAGACTGGTATGGCAATCAGTCTAGGAGAAGGATATATCTGAATTCAAATCACAAACAAACAAAAAATGGTGAAAGATATACGTGTTTTTTGTTTGTTATTTTTAAAAAATTTTTTTTTGTTAAAAGTAATATTGGCGGAATGGCCTATTGTCGGTATCAGCTGGGCAGGGAGGAAGTCTATCTCCTTTCGCTAGCGCTAGGAGATTGTTTTTGCTTAGGTGGAGTGTCACATCTACCGTCAGCTCCCAATTTTTGCCATTTTCCAGCCAATCAATATTCGCTCCGATTTCTCTTCCTTTGTGGCGCTTTCAAATCCTGTTGTATTCGTCGGCTCCCTACATCCACTGTCCCTTTATATTAATTTGAACGAATAAGGTAGATGATACCTGTTAGGATGAGGAATTCACAATGAAACGAAACTGCTATTTCCTCCATCAAATCATCACTACCCACATTAGAACATTGTGCTGGTCAATCCTTTCCTTATACTGTAGCGTGATTATTAAGGTTCACCGGAGTTTGATAGTGGTAATAAAACTGTGAGCGGACTACTATAGAAAGAGAAAAAGAAGAAATAAGAGAAAGTAAAGGTTAAAAAAAAGGAGTAGCGAACACACAATGGGTTGCCGGTAATTTGACCGAAGTATGACCCCCGGAAGACGAATAGAAAGCCGAGTGTTGACTGGAACCGGAAGTCACCTGGTGACGAGGAACGAGAAAGAAGAAAATCGCTCTTTTTGTCTTTCGGTGGCGTAGTGTCGGACGGGGGCTGCTGGTTCCTAGTTGTGGGACAGCGAGATGGTTGGTACTATGTTAAAAGGTACAGTAATTTAACAGTGTCCTCTCTCTCTCTTTCTCTCTGTCTTTCCTTCTCTCCGAAATAGAGCCCACGACACGAGCCCGAAAATAAATACTAAGCCCTTGTGACCATATATCTTATGTGTCTGTTGTATCTTTTTTTATCGACAATGACGACCGCCACGTAACAAATACCTTTTTGGTACCGTGACCATATTATTATATAACAAATACAAAGTGTGTGTAAACTCTGTATGAATTTGAGATTCAATAACTCCTTTTCAATATAAAAGGTAAACACCTGACAAATATACAGATCAGATTACCCAATTTGTGCAACTCATCCGCAGAGTTGGCGGTGGCCGGTATTGAACCAGGAATCTTGCAATTCCCCGGCGGATGCTCTATCAACTGAGCTTAATCGGACCCCTTTTTTATGTTGTACTTATTGAATTAAAGAGTCCAGCCAAATGTATCATCCACCCTGTCGACCGGGGCAGTAAAATACACCGACTGCAGCTCTGTAGAGGGGTAAAATTTCCCTTCTTTGCCCACCCGTTAGTCGTGGGTGGCGACCTGTGATGTTTAAGGACGGAAACTAGGTGGTTGAGCACACTCCACTTTGGCCCTTAATTATGTTAGACAGGCGGTCGGATGGGCCCTCATCCGGTCACGCCAAACCCTTGAACCTATATTGTGCATACCCTGTTGTTCTTATGGCAAACCCCTATTGTGTTAGTATAGCATTCAAGAAAGGAATTAATATTTCCTCTAATTCAACCAATTTATTGGTCAGCACATGAAACAACAAATAACAATATAAAGTCCTTCCTATATATAAAGCTGAATTTAAGGGACTTACCGGCGCGTTGGAGAAGATATCTGTTATCTTAGAGTGATTTCTTGGAGCCCTTCAAATCGCTGCCTCGTGGAACCGCTGGTGGAATCTATCTGCCGGAATTTGGGATATTGCGCCTAAACTTCTGGACTCATCACGTGATTGGTATATCCAATCACAGATAGCCTCTTCCTTACTCACTCTATATACAGGAATCACCATTTTACTAACACAACACCCAACACTAACTTCTCTTATGAGAAGCCCCCATCACCAACACCGTCTAGCGTAAGCAAGGACCAAACTGGCATGTTCCATGACTGCACAGCCACTAGAATTTCTTCCTTAAATATCACCACCCACGACCAACTGGCGAACCCACTAGGGCGAGAGTCTTACCCTTCTGCTGAGGTTCAGTCGGTGTATTCTTCTGTCCCAGCCGAAAAGGTGGGAAGCAAATTGGCAAAAGTCATAAAAGCTCGACTACATTAGGACCACTTTATTGAAAAACTAGAAGTGGCTACCCGACATCGCCTGGGTGAATGGTCGATTTAAAAAAATAATAGTCCTACAGATCCATTATTAATGAATCATGAGTTGGATCCTAATAGGATGATCCATTAAAATCCCTACATAAAAAAGACCTTGCATGGATCCAGCCACTCGGAAAATAAACGTTAATGTTTACTATTTGAAATATTAAATGCGAAAAAAAAAAAAAGAAAAAAAAGAAATCCACGCTGTTATCATTTAAATTTTATTTTTTTAATTATCTTCACGAATATAAATCAAATCTTCATTATTTTTACGCAAAAAGCAAGATCTGGTGATAGTGAATGTGTACCTATAGTTACTTTATCATTGTTTTATTTTTGTTGTTTCCTCCGAACATACATACACACAACTGCCCTTTATATATGTACAGATAGATATCCTGAGGACCTAATCACCACTAAAATGAGATGCAAGTGCATGCAGTTTGCCACCAATCCTAGATTTGGAAAATCCTGAGAATTATATGGTTTCAAATAACTAATTATAATATTCATCTATAAACAATTATAGCTAAAACAACGACCAACACAAAACACCGATCACTCCCCTCCTTCGTACAGACGGGAGGGTAAAAAAAAAACCCATGGAGGTTTGGAGGGAAGTCATTTCCATATTGAAATTCATTTTTGTGTTTTTTGTCGGGGTCGAAGTTTTGTACCATTTGATGTGCGGGTAAGTACCATCATGTTTTATTAGTACCAGACTTGGTTTCGTTTGGTTTGGTACAAATGCACTATAGGGCGCAAGAGATAATATCATTAGAATCGCATTTTACGTATAAATAGCATTAGGTTCCGGAAACTCCCGAAGTAGCCTAACCCTACCCCTAACAATAACTGTTTTGTTTTATTTTATAGCTTCAATTAACTATTCTTAATACTAATGATTTATATAATTGCATGGTTTCAAGTAACTATTCCCATTTAATTCAGTGTATTGATGTTTAATGTTATTAATATTCCTATTTAATGATAATCGTCATTTCTTTGTATACAGTTACATACTATCAAATATTCTATCTAATACCAATAATTTTTCAAACAGATCTATTTGACCCATAGATGGGACCTTAACATGTACTACCACTTCGGGTCAAAATGGACCTGAGAGTACTGGAAATGAAGGGTGACTTCCCAAATCCTCATCACTAGATGGAGTTTAGTGTCTCTAAAATTACCGCGAATTAGCAACATATCTTTTCAACAATTTGAACACATCAATCAATCTGTTCACTATTGCTTCAATTCTGTTAAGTTGCGAGTTGTTCTCAAATCCAACACGCTCTTTCCCCTTAACCTTAAAGATAGTGTGACCCCTCACCCAAAAAGTTGTCTAATTTAAAGATTTAAATGCAAATGTGATATTTGCTACATTGGGCGCACTACCCAAAGATTGGAGGTTAGAATAAACCAGCTTTTTCCATCTGTTATCCACAACAATACCTTTGACCGCTCTTCTCCACCAAGCAATTCATATTCACCTTCCACCATTGGGTGACACCTTTTGGAAAATCCTGATTGCGCTGCAGCATATATATATTTACCAACCCCTCCGCACGAGCAGGATGCGACACAAGGTCAATTTCTTAAGCGAAGTTCAGCAGGTTTGAATTCAGAGTTTTCCTTCTCCTAGACCGGTGGCCTAACCAAGGTTAAAGAGCCCAGTCTGTCCTACTATTTACCCATAGCTGGAGGGAGAGTAGGATTCATACCTTTCCCAAGGATATTAGCGCTAAATGAAATGCTATTACCACGTCCAGGATTTGAACTCGGGGCGACGAGTCCATTTCCCATGACTGTAACCATTACACGACGCGCTGCAGCATATAAGCTCTCAAACTCATAATTGTAAATTGGTAAGTTAAACTTGTGTTGCCTAGATTATTGACAACACCGTGTAGCGAGAATACAAAGAGCCCAAACAGAAAATTACAGACCGTTGGAAACTTTGACCTCAGAGGCGGGAAACCTGCAACCCACGTGAGAACTTGTTAGGTCAGTTGACAGTCAAACTTCATATGGAATAAACGTGTTTCATCCCGACTGTCAGCTCCGCGCGATGGGTTACCAAAGGCAAATAAAGCTTTGAAAAGCAACAAGCGTTATTGATTAATTAAGCATGTCTTAGCTAGAAAATGAAGAACCAACAAGAGAAGAAAGAAGCAACAGGTAAAGAGAAACCAGACTAGACGTAGACATCATTGCCGAAGTAGAAAGAAGAAGTAGAATTCAACATGGCGACTAGAATGAAGAACGGTCAAATAAGTTATATGTATCTGTCAACTATCTGTCTAATGCTCTCTTCTCTCTCTATCACATAAGAACTCTGGTTATGTACCCGACGAGAGAGGGATACATAACACTTGACTAAGTCAACTGGTAAAAACAAATATGGCTAAAACAAACTGTATTAGATTACTTACTATAAATCTAACATGATCAAAGGGGAACCACACTTGACTGGTTAATTATTTATTGATTTTCCCATTAAACTAACCCTAAACCCTAACCCTAAACCCTAACCCTAACCCAGTCTTCTTTTTTCTCATTAAATCAATGAATAAATAAATAATATATCACTCAAGAGTTGTTTCCCTTTGATCATGTTAGACTTATAGGAAATAACCCTGTATTGTCTCATAATCAATTAAGTCCTGGAAGAGATATAGCCTGTTTTTTTTCCATTACTGGGGAGTCGTCGTGGCGTAGTTGCCAACGTCCTGGACTGCAACATCTTAATAAGCATATCCGAACTCCCTCCCACTATTACATTCACTTTTTGACTAATATCATTGGGAAAGGTATGAACTCCCTCATCTCCTCAGCTATAGGATTAATACCGTGTATCACCGTTTTTCTTTAAGATTTTGACTTTAGCATTTGATGCAGTTTAACGTCATACCCAGAACACTAAGACCCTCACCCACTGCCTTCTAGTACATATATGATAAAAAGGGTTGGATGTTTGCCATAAGGGCAATAGGGTTGGGACAATCATATGGACTAAGACTTGACGGGGACAGTCGATTGATCGAAGGGAGTCTCTCTGATCGCGTGTCTAGGGTAAATAATGTTCAAAGGGAAGTGTTGCACGCTCAGCCACTAGGATTCCATCCTTAAGCATAACAAATTGCCACCTATGGTCAACAGGTGGCCCCATTGGAGGGGGAATTTTACCCCTTTACAGGTTATTTTTCAACTCCAGCCGATAGTGGGGGGAAGTAAATTGGTAAAATTAAACTTCGTTCGAGTCAACAGGTAAAATAAACTTGACAAAGTAAAAACAAAATCTGACAAAAAGTAAATTATTTCTCTAGATTTTTCAATATAGTTCCACAAGAAACACCTGAAGAAGGCCGGAGGCACATCAGCCGAAACGTTGAGTAGATAACAGTAAAGATGAGGACAATAGTCTGAATAATACAAATAATACAAATAAAAGTAAACTGTATTAACTCAACCAAGTCCTAGAAGAGATATAACTTGTCTTCTCCATCCCTTGTAAGGGGGGGTCTCCGTGGCGAAGTAGCAAACGTGCTGGACTGCGACATCCTAATTAGAATATTTGAACTCCCGTCTCCGTTAATTTTGACTAATACCATTGGGAAAGGTGTGAACCCCCTTATCCTCTCAACTATGGGTTAAATAGTACCATTACTGCTCTTCCACAAGGAGACTTTAAATAACCCAAGAAAGTTGATATGCCATTAAACAAAGAACCCATCAATCTATACATATGTAAAGAACAGTTAGTGTGTATGTATGTATATATTTACCAACCCCTCCGCACGAGCAGGATGTGACTCAAGGTCAATTTCTTAAGCGGAGTTTAACAGGTTTGAATTCAGAGTTTACCTTCTCCTAGACTGGTGGCCTAGCCATGCTTAAAAAGCTCAATTCGCCCTACTATTTTTGTCCATAGCTGGAGGGAGGTTAGTTCGTTTTATACCTTTCACAAGGGTACTAGCACTATGTGAAATGCAAACAGCTTCGTATAGGATTTGAACTCGGGTCGACAATCCCATCTCCTACCACTCTAACCATTACACCAAGCACCTACCAGGCTGTATGTAGGTATGTATGTGTGTATGTCTGGATGAGACTACGAAAATAACATAATTAACAAGAAAAACAATATATATATATATATATATATATATATATAATATATATATATCTTATTATAATGGAGATTGTGTGTTTTTCTGTCTGTAACCGAAACTATATTACTACTCAAGTCACAATTCCCTTTGTTATTGATATCACATTCTCAATGATTTTATTTTTATTTTAAGCTCAATTATTAATAAAATTGTTTTACATTATTAATACTGTTAACCATATCTACATACTAACAATATGCAATTATTTTTATATATACAACAAAATAGCGGTTTACTGTGTGAACGGGAAGGCTAATTTGCATATTGATACTAAAAAATTTGATTTCAATAAATATGTGCTTAATTTTATTGATTCCTAACTGTTTGGTTTTATCTTAATGAATATAAGCAAACATCTCTTCAATGAATCTTAAATAAAATCCATTAACAAGAAAAGATAACTGTCATTTTATTCTTTACTTCCTCTTTTAACTAAATACTTAAATTAGAAAAAAATAACAATGAAAGACGTGAGTGATGGAAGAGTAAGTTTCAGTTGTTCTATTTTTCGATTATACTCCCTCTTTTTATCTGCATTCTTATTTAGTTTCATTAGCCTTTCTAATTTAATACGATATTTTATTACATTAAAACTTAAATACTTGCACCCGAGGGTGCATATATTTGCTAGTATATATATATATATATATATATATATATATATATATATATATATGCGCATTAGATATCTCCGATTCTGGCTTTTGTGCAAAATTAAGGAAGATTGGAATTATCTTTACGAAGATATCTAAAAATTAGAATAAGTATAACAATAATGGATCTGCGAGACTAACTTGCTAAACATTACACCAGGTTTTATGGCCCCCCTCTACCCAGGTGACACTGGGTAGCCGCTTCTAGCCCCTAATAATTCACAACCTCCATAACGCTTAAGACGATTCCCACTAAAACTTTTCTCCCGCTATAACATTCCCTTTTGAACTTATAACATTAGGAAAGAAGTGAACCCATTCATCCCCCAACTATGGGTAAAAATAGTGCAACCGCTGTTCTTCTACGAAGCTGGCTTTAACGTTAAATAACCCAGGGATGTTTCCATGCCATTAAACAAAGTACCCATCCTTAATAATTCAGAGCCCCCATAACGCATAAGGTGTTTCCCACCATAAATTAGCCTCCCCAAGACTCCATTTCAAAATCCCATTGAAATGATTCAGATTTCCCAGACTCTTTCATCCCCTCAGCCATGGGTTAAATAGTAGGTAACCCTTAACTTTTTCCTCGTAAATTCCTACTATAAAATAAACTGAACCCTCATTTTATGTCCGTGTTTTTGCAATAAATGTTTTATTTTTCTTGCACCCGTTATTTTACAATGCTAAATATATTCTTTTTATTTTTTAAAGAATAAAGAATAAAGAAAATATATTTAGTATTGTAAAATAACGGGTGCAAGAAAAATAAAACATTTATTGCTAAAACACGGACATAAAATGAGGGTTCAGTTTATTTTATAGTAGGAATTTACAAGGAAAAAGTTAAGGATTACCAAATAGTAATACCACTACTTCTACTAATATGGGTTAAACTTCAAATTACCCAGGACTGTGTATATGCCATTAAACAAAGAACCCGTCACAAATAAGTCAGTGCCTTATAAAAGGTTTCCCGACATAACTGAGACTCCCCAAGACTCCATTTCAAAATCCCGCCGGAATGATTTAGATTTTCTGGATTCTTTCCTCCCCTCAGCTATGGGTTAAATAGTACTACCATTGTCATTCTACAAAGATGGGTTTAACGTCAAATAACCCAGGTCTATGTATATGCCATTAAACAAAGAACCGGTCACAAATAAGTCAGTGCCTTATAAAAGGTTTTCCGACATAACTGAGACCCCGCAAGACTCCATTGCAAAATCCCACCGAAATGATTTAGATTTTCCGGATTCTTTCAGAAAAAAAAACAAAAAACAATATCACAAGTCATAATTCAATTATTAATGGCGGCAATATCAGATTAATTCACATTTAAGTGATAATGGCCACCATAAATAACATCAGCTTTGTTGACCAATATGGATGAATAATGTTTACGAACAGCTTTTATGGTTTTTCTGGCTCTACGTTACTTTTTTACGTTTTTAACCAGAACTTAGTCTGGTTAACGTTTAAATGCTAATTTTTTAACAACTATCAATAATAATCATCTCTTCTATATATTAGTACTCGTGTTCCTTAATTGGACGACCGTTATCATCTTGCAACACCATCTGGTTAAAAATGAGACCGTCCAAATCGTCCAAGTGGAAATGCAAAACTGTAAATCCTGATTATATCGTGTTGCTTATCCGCAGAATGATTATATCTTATGAGTGTCGTCACCTCAGCTAAATAATAGACTAGTCCGTTTTTATTAGAAAGAAAAAAAGGGAAGAAAAAATGTAATAAGAAAGAAAGAAAGAAAGAAAGGAAGAAAGAAAGAAAGAAGAGGGTATGGAACATATAGAGAGAGGGACTAACGCTTATCTGCTTCATTCGAACATAATGAAAAGACGAGAAAAAAAGGGAAAGAAAGAAAAAACGATGATTAGATAACACACACACACACACACACACACACACACACATATATATATATATATATATATATATATATATATATATATTTGAAAAAACGTGACCCGGGTTAGATTGTTGGAAAAATCACATGATAATACTATTTCGTTAATTTAAAGTTTTCCCAAACTGTCCCAATCAGTTATTTAAAATGGTGTAAACATTTTCATTTGGCCAAAGGAAAAACAAGAGAAGGTTCACTTATTAAATCTCTAATTATAGGTAATTAGGATTTTAATCATGGATATTCATGACAATCTTGCGTCAACCTAACCCGATCATTCATTGCTCTCAGGAGGTCCTCTGCACATCATCCAGTATCTGCGCAGTATCTTCACTGGTGTGCCTGTCTGCTGGTTTCCAAAGTGAGTGTTTTCCTGGTTCTTTTTAAACACGTATTTAAAAAGAACTAGCAAGTTACTCAATAACATCTAACCCTGATGATGGCCCTTTGGAGTACTGAAAGTACTAGGTTGGAAAATTTTGGTAGACTTATCAACAGACTCAAATATGGAGTCGCGTGGTGTAATGGATAGAGTCGTAGGAAATGGACTCGTCAACGCGAGTTCAATTCCTGGACGAAGCTCTTTGCATTTCACATGGCGCTAATACTCTTTGGAAAGCTATGAATCCAATTCTCCCTCCAGCTATGGGTAAATAGCAGGGCAGGCTGGGCTCTTTAATCATGGCTAGGCAACCAATCTAGGAGAAGGAAAATTCTGAATTCAAACCTGTTAAACCCCGCTTAAGAAATTGACTTTGTGTTGCATCCTGCTCGTGCAGAGGGGTTGGTAAATATATATCAACAGACTCAACCCCGATATTAAGAAGCTGGACAGATAACAAGAAAAGATCGAAAAGAAACTCGTCAGGCATGAAATGTTCGTTTTGTTCAACACAGTATGCATAGAAAAATGTTGTCACTCCCCATATATATATATATATATTATATATATATATATATATATATATATATATATATATGAGAAGAAAATATTTTCAAAAATATAACAAACACAGGCTGTTACGATCAGGGGAAACAATTTTATGTGTCAATACTTAAGTATTTCGGTATTAAACCATCATCAGGACACTGTTAAGGAATGTTTTTGTGAGGGACAAAATGAAAAATGTTAAGTGCATAGTGAATGTGTGAATATGATGTTATTAACCGTTAATTTTTATATGTGCGTTTATATACGAAAGTTGATGACGTGATCATTGCATGTGGAAAAACGGAAAGTGAAGATCATAGGATGACGTATGCAGAAACGTGAATAGGCGGAGAACGAAATGCTAACAAAGATATAACGTATCACAAAAACATTATACGTGATCATTGCATGTGGAAAAACGGAAAGTGAAGATCATAGGATGACGTATGCAGAAACGTGAATAGGCGGAGAACGAAATGCTAACAAAGATATGACGTATCACAAAAACATTACACAGATATATGCGTGTAGAAATAGATCTATAACCGCAAAATGGCCGATTCTTAAACCCTTTTCTTAACCAATATATATATGTATATATATATATGTGTGTGTACGTGTATATATATATATATATATATATATATATATATATATATATATATATATATATATATTAAGAGACTCTTGCGTAGTGTAATTCGCTGTAAGCTATACAAGCAAATTATAAGTGAGATTCTCACTGTGTACCTATCCTTGTGCCAACCTAATCTCAGATTCATAAGTTTCTCGTATCTTGGAAATTACCAAGATGGCTGTCCAGTAAAGAATAAATATAAAAATACAATGAAAGATATATGTATATATATATACATTTTAATAGCCTTTATCTTTTAATCAACGCAATTGCATTAGATTGGCTTTAGTAAGTCCCTTCAAGACAAATATAATTATTTGCCGTCAAAGGAGCTCAGACTAAGTAATTGGAAAATAATAAAGACTGCAAGATGCCTTGAAGATTTACGAAAACAATATTTAATCAAATTAGTGTTAAAACGCCAATAAAATGGCCAACGCTTTCAAACAAAAAGCCCGTGGCTAAATCTAACTGAATATTCGCTTAACAGATTTCATTCGAATTGAAATAACAATGGTGAAAAGGAAAGAGTTATTTTGCCAGTGTAAATAAGTACTTAATATATTTACTAGCAAAAAATTAGAAAAAAATAAATAAAGCAAACAAACAAACAAAAAACAAAGACAAAACAAAACAAAAACAAAAACTAAAGAAAACAAATTCAGGTGGTATAAAAGTTATTTCAAACTATGTAAAAAAAAAGAAAAAAGAAAGACAAAATCAAAACAACAACAACAACAACAACAACAACAACAAGAAACAACAACAGAGGAGGTCACTACTAGAATAGACTCAGTCCTAATTAGTGATCATCCTGCACACATTACTACAACAACCAACATTACGTTTTTTGTTTTGTGTGGCTTTATTTATATTGTGTAATGTGTGAAAATTAACCATTGTCTTCTTCTTCTTCTTCTTCTTCTTCTTCTTCTTCTTCTTCTTCTTCTTCTTCTTCTTCTTCTTCTTCTTCTTCTTCTTCTTCTTCCAGGTGTTGTAAAAGTTATTTCAAACTATGTGGGAAAAAAAAAACAAAAAAAACAACAAAAAACTAAACAAACAGATAAAATAAAAACAAACAACTGAAGTGGTCACTACTAGAATAGGCTCAGTCCTAAGTAGTGATCATCTTCCACACATTACTACAACAACTAACATTACGGTTTTTGTATTGCGTGACTTTGTCTATATTGTGTAATGTGTGAAAATAAACCATTGTCTTCTTCTTCTTCTTCTTCTTCTTCTTCTTCTTCTTCTTCTTCTTCTTCTTCTTCTTCTTCTTCTTCTTCTTCTTCTTCTATCACGCTCTTTCGTAAAATAATGTAAACATATCTTTGAAATTGTATATCTTTTTAATAGTAGACATAAAAAATAGTTTTGCCGCCAAAATTCAAATAAATCTTTTCTAATAAGACAAAGTTTCTAACAGTTAAATCCAAATCAATTCAAATATTTAAGGTTTTTTTCTTTTGGAAGGCGTCAAAACAGTCCGTTTTGATTATCAACTGTCGCAAAACAAAATTTTACGACAGACGGTAATCAGAACAGATTTTTTTTCATCGTATAATAAAATATAAAATTTAATGCAGAAGTATATTATATGACTATTTCTTGTTTTGTAGTTTTTCTTGTAAAACTCTATTCATTAGATAACTTTAAATATATATTATAACAAAACAAACTAGATATAAATCAATTACCCCATGCATGTATTCATTAAAACTTGTTTTAAAAAAACAATTGGGACCGTTCAATCTTGCATACTTAATTTCTGAGTTGGTACGAAATTCATGAGGGTATTGGGACGTAAGCAGTGGCATAGCTTCGGTTACAGACAGACACCGAATCTCCATTGTATACATAGATATGATGGAGGCGTGTGGTGTAATGGTTAGAGTCGTAGGAAATGGAGTCGTCGACCCGAGTTCAATTCCTGGACGAAGCTGATTGCCTTTCACATAGCGCTAATGCCCTTGGGAAAGTCATGAATCCAATTTCCCTCGAGTCATGGGTAAAATATATATATATATATATATATAATATATATATATATATATATATATTATATTTTATATTTTTGTTTTATCCTTGCTCCATACTTTTTCAGACTTATTTATTTTTCATAGTTGTTAATTTACTATATCCCCTGAAAAAACTTGGCCCTGAAAAGTATTCTTTTTTCTCATTTGACTTCCTGTCGCCATGGTGACAGTCTTTTAATGTATACATTTTGTAAAGGAAAAAAAAATTTTTGAGGAGTAAATATTTCTGTTATGCAATTCAAATTATTTTGATTTCCCATCTGATGAGACTTGATTTTGGGGAGCTTTATTAAATCAACTAATATTTATAAATGCCCCAATTTTGGTCGAAATAAATTTATTATGGAATAACGGTGTTGAGTTTTTCCTTCCTTTCAAATATATATATATATATATATCTATATATATATATATATATATATATATATATATATCACTACCTATTGTTTCACGGCATTGATTTTCAGATAAAGATTACCTGACAATGCGTGCCATGAATTTGTGTGTAGTGAGATAAAAAAAAATAAAGTTTTGAAATTATTGTAAATAGTAACGTCTGCGGAGTGTTCTATTGTCGGTATAACCCGAACAGCGACTGAGTCTACTTCCTTTTGACTAGCACTAAAACAGGGTTGATTTTTTTTCCTGAGGTGAGCATATAATTTGCCATTTCGTAAGCCAGACGTTTCGAGTCCATCTTTTTTAGATCTAATAATAATAATAATAATAATAATAATAATAATAATAATAATAATAATAATAATAAGAAGAAGAAGAAGAAGAAGAAGAAGAAGAAGAAGAAAAAGAAAAAAAAAATAATAATAAAGTTATAATAAAGTTATGAAATATGAAAGTCATAGTTATACCAATTGTATTTGTTGCACTTGGAACGGTCCCAAAAGCATTGGAAAAGGGTTTGGAAAGTCCGGAAATCAGAAGAAGAATTTATACAATCCAGAACACTGCACTGCACTGCGGCAATCTTCCAGAATACTCAGAAGAGTCTTGGAGACTTGCTGATGTGAAAACTCAAAAGGAGTAAATAATAGTAATAATAATAATAATAATAATAATAATAATAATAATAATAATATGATTGGGAATGTGATACCAATTGTAGTTGGTGATCTTGGAACGGTCCCCAATAGTTTAGCAAACAGACTGGAGGAATTGGAAATCAGAGGAAGAATTGAGCATCCAGACAATAGCACTATGAAGATCGGCTAGAATACTCAGAAGAATCTCGGAGACCCTTAATAGACTTGTTTTCACCCAACAATGAGGTCTTGTTGCTCGTGGATGGATAGGTAAGAAATAGTTAAGAAGACGCTGGGGATTTTTTATACCTTACACCTCCATTGCAGACAGAAACTACCAACAACCCCCAGAAACTTTAACGCATATATCTGTTTACCCAAGCTCTGCTACTTATGTAAATATATGACGTGCCTAGGTGTTATTACTCGTGAACAAAATAAATAGAATAAAATAGATAATAAAAAGAAACAAAACGAAAAGATAATAATAAATTTGCAAAAAAGTTTTTTTTCTTTTATCTCTTGTAGAAAAGATAGAGTGATGTAAAATATGGGATTAATTAGAGTCAGGTGGTAGATGACACAAGAGAAGTCTGTTAATATGTCTACTCTTAGAAATATATCAGTTCTTTTGTCAAGCAAATTTTTACCAGCATGTTGAAGAATGCCTATCTTTTCAAGACACAGTATATAGTTATATTCACCGCCTCAAACACATTATGGAAACAGCTCACAAGAAAGCAACTGTTTGGCCACTTGCCCCCTATCATACAAACCATCCGAGTGAGACGAACAAGACATGCTGGACACTACTGAAGCAAAGATGAACTCATAAGTGACTTTCTCCTGTGGAAGCCAGCACGTGGAAATGCCGATGCGGACCTCCAAGCAAAGAATTATATTAACCAATTCTGCACGGATACTGGATACTGTGCGGAGGACCAGCCAGGAGCAATGAATAATAAAAACGGTTGGCGAGAAATTGTCATGCCTATCCGACACGATGATAATTCCCAGTATCCCATTTTATTATGGGAGTTTTTCAAGAATCATGCCCATTTAAATTCAAATTTGGTTAAACTTTCCCTTTCTTAGAAATCTTAGAAAATGATTTTAATGATTTAAAAAAAATCTCCAGCCCTATTTCTTTGTTTTTTGTTTTAAAAAAAATTAATTCGCTTTGTAAATTCACTTCTTTTCTGATAACAATTATCTACCCAGAGTTCAATGCGGGGCCCAACGGGTCACGTTTTTCTAGTGTATATATATATATATATATATATATATATATATAAGAAATCGGCACTAATTTTTTTGCCTGCTTACTGAACAAAGATACGAGCGGGGTACCACAAACACACAGACACAAAACTGGTAAATCACAAGGCACTGTGTGTCTGTCTGTTCGTTACTTATATATCTACGACTTTTAATATTGCTGTTGCCTCTGTTGATGTAATAGTTAAGACTATTTTTTAAATAATAGAACTAAAATTTTAAAAATTAAAAAAATTAAAAACGTGTGAAAGAAATGAATGTCATTTTCGGGTTAAATCGAACTTAACGCGACCTAAATTCCACCATCGTATGTCACCCCGCCGAAAGAAATGAAAAATACCAAAAATAAGGGACTTAACAGAATTTAATGAAATTTTCAGTGTTGATATATTAATGAATAAAAGATATAATGGACCAGTTATTTTATTTAAAAACTTTTACATTTTTCAGATCAGTTAACTCTGAACCACATATCTTTGAGAATCTGTTACGCCTCAAAGATACGTGGTACAAAGTTAACTGACTTGAAAAAATGTAAAAGTTTTTAAATAAAATAATTGGTGGATTATATATTTTATTCATTAATATATCAACACTGTAAATTTCATTAAATTCGGCTGATTCCCTGATTTTTTTTTTCGCGGGGGTGACATACGATGGGGGAATTTAGGTCCGTTAAGTCGATTTAACCACACGGACTCTTACAATTGACCAACCATCGTAGTGATATCCCACCCCGCCGGAAAAAAAAATACTCGCAAGAGAAGAAGAATCCAGTAGCGAAGTTTATGAAGCGAACTAGCAACTCTATAGCCAGCAACGTTACTATAAGAGGACCAACGGGTGGAAGTTATTGAGGATGCTAGATTTCGCATAGGCTTTCGGAAAGACAGATAAAGCCGGGGAGCAGGAGCAAGCCAGGTACAGGCAAAACGCCACGGGGCGGACGGACGCGAGGACAGGGGGCAGAAAGGCCCGGCCGAGCAAGCGCGCGGGGACGGCAAGCCCGAGCAGCGAGAGGAGGGGCCCAACCCAGGCCGAGAGGGCAACCCCCAAGACTGGGGGAAGAGGGAGGCGAGAAGCGGGGGCGGCAGACGGGGAGAGGGGCCGGGGGTGGACAAGAAACGGCAACGCGAGGGGGGGAAGCGGCAAGAGGGGGAGCGCGGGGCCAGGGGGGGGAAGCCACGCAGCGCCAGGATGCGGAAGGCCACGCGGACCCGGAAGGGAGGAGTCTGGGAGAAGCACAGCCAGAGGGGAAAGAGAAAAAAGAAGTGGGGAAAACGCATGGAGAAGATGGAGGGGAATGGGGGAAAGCCGAGGCAAGAACGAAGAAAACAAACCGCGGCGCGCATAAAAGAACCCAACAAGGGGGAGAGAGCGGGAAAAAGCCAACAACGCCAAACCAAAACAAGCAGGGCGGAAACGAGAAGGAGGGAGAGAGCGAGCAGACCAGCGGAGGAGGAGAGGGAGGGGGGGGCAGGCGGGGAACGAAACGACGGCACACCAAGGGCACAAGGCCCGGAGGGAGGACGGAAGAGGAGCAAGGGGAGGCAAGAAGCAGGGGCGAAAGAGGAGGAGCAGGGCAGCTGAAGGAGGAACAAGGGCGCGAGGAAGGGCGGAGCGAGGGAGAGGGGCCGAAAAACAGCCAAGAAGGATGGAAGGGCAGGCAGAACTGCAGCGGCAGGACGCCCAGGCCCAGGCGAACGCGGGGGGGAGGACCGGGGAGGTGCGCAAGAGGCGGCCGGAAGCAGCAGGGAGGGGACAGCACGGCGAAACAGGGAGCCCCAGGGAGGGGAGGGACCCCAGGGAGCAGAAGAGGGGCGAGAAGAGCGGGGCCGGGGGCGGAAGGGCCGGGCGAGGACGGAAACTGCAGCGCGCGAGACACGTGGGAAGGGCCCAGGCGGGAGCACGGAAGGAAGGGAGACCCCGGAAGGACCGGACAACCGGGGCCACGCGGCACCGAGGGGAGGACCGGGGAAAGGCGCAGCGAGGGAGGGTAAAGAGGCGAAAGGGGGCGAGGGGAGGGGACAGCCGGAGGCGGCAAGCAAAGAGCACGGGCGGCGGAAAGCCGGGGGAAGAAGCCGGGGGGGAGTGCCGGGGGGCGCCGCAGGAGGGCAAAGGGCCGGCGGCAAAAGGAGGACCAAAAGGGACGGCTCGCCAAGAGCAAGGAGGAAGGAGGCAACAGCCACGCAGGCGGGGGGAGGGCCGGAAGCGGGGAACCAGCGGGACCGCGCGGAGGCGAGAAAGTGAAGGGGGGGGAGCAGACCGGGCAGACAACAAAAAGGCAACAAGGGAAGAAGAAAGGAAAAAGAACGAAAACAAAAGGGAAGACCCGGCAAGAGAGGAAGAAGAGAGCAAAAAACAGACGGCGACCAGAGAAGAAACCCAACAAGGGGAAGCAGGCCACGTAAAACCACAACAAACCAGCCGAAAGAAAAAAAAAGCGCACAGGGGAGGGCACGAGAAGAAGGCAGGGGGGGACGGGAGTGAGAGGAGCAAGTGGTATGTCTCTAGAGAAGAGGAAGGAGAGGCAGAGCCAGGGAGAGAGGGGGAGGGGAGGCCGGGAGAATACGAGACGGGAGCAGCGGCGAGACAGGAAAGAACACAGGAAGCGGCAGACAGGGGAGCGGAGAGAAGGAGGCAGAGCGCACCAATGCAGCAGCAAAGAGGCGGGGAAAGCGACAGGGAACGGACCGAAAGGCCACCAGCAGAGGGAACCCGCCGAAAGAAAAAAAAAAGACCAAAAAGCAGGAAGGAACAGAAGGAAGACAGGGGCAGGGGGATGAGCAGGAAGGAAGAAAAAGAGTGAGAAGGGCACCGGGAGGCGAGGGAGAAAAAAAAGACGAGGGGCAAGGCAGGGAACGGGGAACACGCAGCGGGAGGAAGCGCGGGGGCTGACGCCGCAAAGGGACGGGCACGAGGCAAGGACCGTAAGACGGGAACAGGAAAACAAAAGAAAGGCGGGAAGGCCATAGGAGGCGGAGGGGGCGGGCGGGGGGTGGACAGACGAGGGCGGAAGAGGGGCGGGGAAGGCGAGGGAACCATAATAGGGCGAGCGCGAACACGAGAGGGGAAGCAAGGGAGGCCGAGCGGACACGGAAAGGCAGGCGGAAGCGGTCGGGCCGCCGAAGGGGCGGGGAGGCAGCAGCAGCGAACGGGCAGGAGCGAGCCTGGGGCACGAGCGCGAAGAGAGAGAGGAGGGGGGAGCAGCGAGATGGGGAACGCCGGGACCGATCAGCAGGCCGCACGGGAACGGACAGAGCCGGGGGCGAGGGCAGACGCGGAGGGGCGGAGGGCCGGGAGCGAACGAGGGACCGGGAGGCCGGGGCCGGACGCGCGACCGACGGAGAGAAAGCGGGCGGAGAGGCGAAAAAGAAACGCAGAAAGGGGGAGCGGACGGCCGGAGCCAGGAAGGAAAAAGACAAGGGCCCAAAGAAAAAGGCGGGGGGAGAAGGCGGGGGGACGGGAGATCAACCGGAGGAGCGCGCCCCGCAGGGGGATAACCAAAAACTCGGGGAGCGAGAGAAGAGCCAGGGGCAGAAACGAACGACCCGGCGGAGAGCGCGGCGGAGGGCGGGCGGGAGGCCCCCCGGACACAGGCACGGGACACCACGCGCCCGCGCCCGCCGCCGCCGGCCGGGCGGCCAGCTCGGCGGGGGAGGCGCGCCGGCGCGGCCGGCCAGCGGGGCGCCCGGGGCCGGGCCAGCGGCGGCCGG
>CM042166.1:37894507-37897007 GCA_023376005.1 Doryteuthis pealeii | reverse complement strand
GAAAGAAGAAGAGAGAGAGAAATAAAGAGAGAAGGAGAGAGATAAAATAGAAACTGATATATATATATATAAATGAAAACGTTCAGATACTAAAATAGATAGATAGATTAAAGGAGAGAGAGAGAGAGAGAGAGACAGACAGACAGACAGACAGACAGAGACAGAGAGACAGAGAGAGAGAGAGAGGAGGAAAAGATGGGTGAAAAATAGATTTACAGAGAAAGAAACAGAACCATTGACATTATTAACACATACATACATAAATGCATAGATACACATACATACACACATATCCACACATGGAGGAGTTCCAGTGGTGTAGTGGCTAAGGTGCTGAACTACGACATCGTAGTTAGGGAGTTCGAACTTCAATCGTGCTAATACACTTGGGAAAGGTATGAATCCCCTCACCCAAAGCTATAAGTTGAATAATATCACTATTGTTTTCTAACAGGAAAACATTGGCATTACATAACCCACGAACGTTGATATGCCATTAAGCGAAGAAACGTAACCAACCCAACAACTATGAACTCACTGCGAAGTCCTCGTGGTGTGGAGACTGCAGGATGCAAAATCGTTGTAGGCGAGTTCGATCTCCAGTCGTGCTATTCCGTTCAGATATAGATACAGAGAGACAGATTATATATAAAATCTATGGTTATTTCCTTGTTGAGTAACATGATATTACAGGTTGACCCAGAAAAAACAGAACCCAAATTATCTATTTATTTTCCCATTAAACTACCCATAAACCCCAACTCTAACCCTAAACCCTAACCCTAACCCTAACCCTACTCCCCTAGTTGAGTAACATAATATTACAGGGAGACCCAGAAAAAACAGAACTCACAAATTTTGTAATAAAACTGTAAATTCTAATTTTTCTTTTGAAGTTTAAGTCTAACAAGGGTTAGAGTTAGGGTTTAGGGTTTAGGGTTTAGGGTTAGGGTTAGGATTAGGGTTACGGTTGGGGTTTAGGCTTAGTTTAATGGGAAAATAAATAAATAAATAATTTGGGTTCTGTTTTTTCTGGGTCACTCATATTACTCAACTAGGAAATAACCAAATCTTTTTATGGTACCTATAGATAGATAGATAGATAGATAGAGAGAGAGAGAGAGAGAGAGAGAGGGGGGGAGGAGTGAGAGAGAGATAGAGAGAGTATAAATGTAACAGACCGGAAAACAGGGGTAATAAATAAATAAAGAAATAAATAAAGAAAGAAAGAAAGAAAGAAAGAAAAGACACTTCTTGTTCAAAAGAAAAAAGAAAACAGAACTATGTGTTATATCATATAATAATAATAATAAAACTTATTATTTTTTGTATATATATTTGATTAGTTTTTTTTATGTATTATATTATACTAGAATTGGCTACCCGGCGTCGCCTAGGCAGAGTTTTTTTTAAGTTAGTCTCACAGATCGATTATTACTAATCACAAGTTAGATCCTCACTGGATGCCCCATAAAATCTATAACAATATATAACAATATATTAAGTAATTCTAATTGAATAATTTACAATTTAAAAAAATACAATATAAATGAGGCAATTAATTCAATCCATCAACATCATATTTCAATTACCTTCTATTACTATACAAATCTTAATTTTTAAATATCTTCCCAAATATAAATAAAATCTCCATTATTTTGGCTCAAAAACCAAGCCCTGGTGATAGTGAATATATATATATATATATAATATATATATATATATATATATATATATATATACTTTGTCGTTAATTGCTTTATTTTCAAAGTTTCCTATGGACATACACATATACACAACTGCCCATTATATATGTATGTATAATGATAATAATAAAAGTTATATTAGTTTTTGTATATATATTTAATTACATGAATGTGACCTTAGGTTTCATACACGTTAATACCCTTAGGAAAGGTAAGTATTTACCCAACCCATTCCCCACTATTAGAATTTGACACAAGGTCACAAATATGAGGCATTTAGCGAGGATCGAACTCGTTATTCAGTAGTAATGGATCCGAGAGATTAGTTTACTAACCATTACAACTTGGTGGGATGCCTTTCCATTAGGAAAGGTATGAAACCCCTTATCCTCCCAACTAAATAATTAAATAAGAGCACTATTGTTCTTCTAAGCAGATGGGTTTGGCATTAGATAAGGCACGAGGGTTGATATGCCATTAAACAAAGAAGCTAAACCAAACCAATACACATATGCATACACATATACGCATATATAATATAATATAACATATGATATATATATATAATATATATATATAATATATATATATATATATGTGTGTGTACAAGTATATAATATGTGAGGATTGTTGTATAAAGACGTGCATAAAACCTAAGGTCAACATATAAATATCCATGTATTTGAATATAGATACAAACATTATATATTATATATATATATATATATATATATATATATATATTTTATTTATATTATTATAATTTTATTTTATTATTATTATTTAACTACGCA
>CM042166.1:37849507-37884507 GCA_023376005.1 Doryteuthis pealeii | reverse complement strand
AACTCAGTTCTGATAACTTTGAATATATATTAAAATAAAATAAACTATATATAGATAGATAATACCAGGTATGTATCTATTAAAACTTATTTTAAAAAGACAAAAAACAATGAGGACTGTCTAACATTGCATGCTCAAATGTTGAGTGTATTCATTCTATGTTATGACGATTTTAGGTAATGTGACGTAAGCAGTGACGTAGTTTTTGTTACAGACAAAAACCGGAAGAGAATCTCCATCATTAATAGATGAGATTATGCATAAAAAAACAATTGATCGGAGTGGGTGTCTAAGTAAGGGCCAAAGTGGATAGTTGCATGTCATGGACAGCTCAGCTATCAGGGATTCCATCATTAAGCATCTCGCGTCACCACTCACGGCCAACAGGTGGCCCCATTGGTGCGGTCGGTGTATTCTACAGCCTCAGACCACTGGGCGTCTTAAGTTATTGGGAAACTATTTTTCTGATTTTTTGAGATCAGGTTTGACAATTAGTATTATTTGTATTTTTCGGACTATTGTCCTCATCTTCATTGTTCAACGTTTAGGCCGATGCGCCCTCCGCCTTTCTTCAGGTATTTCTTGTCGGACTCGGAAACTTTCTTGTAATCGGGAAACTTGTTGTCGTAATCGGGAGCTATTACGGAACTTTGAACCTAACCCTATCTTCAGTCCACGGGAGTGTTTTGTTCTCATTCCGCTAACTATAGCTGGGGTACAGGTGTTAAGCTGTGTTACTGTTGCCCCTGACCAGGATTGAACTTGCAGTCTAGAGATAACTGTTACTTAGAACTGTCTTCACCAAAATCCTTTATCCACTAGGTTATGTGTACAATTGGACAATCCAGTGTGAATTTTGGGAACTTATAAACCTAATGTCTATATAGAAAGCGCGTAGTGTAATGGTTAAAGTCATCGGAAATGGACTCGTCGCCCCGAGTTCAAATCCTGGACGTGCTAATTGCATTTCATTTAGCACTAATACCCTTGAGAAAGGTATGTATCCTACTCTCCCTCCAGCTATGGGTAAATAGCAGGGCAGACTAGGCTCTTTAACCTTGGTTAGGCAACCGGTTTAGGGGAAGGAAAACTCTGAATTCAAACCTGTTGATCTCCGCTTAAGAAATTGACCTTGTGTCGCATCCTGCTCGCGCGGAGGGGTTGGTAAATATATATAAACCTAATGTCTTGTTTTGCTGGAAACTGTTAAGTTGGTTTCCATAAATGAAGTTATTATAGATTTCTATTTAGATCAAATATCGAATATTGTGAACCCAAAATATGCCACAGTTTGGTTATCTTGTGACCTAAATATCTTGCTCCACTAATTGGGACAACCAGATCGATATATCGATAGATTGAATAAATAATTGGTTCGATAAAGTGACTATCTAGAAATGTACACTGGAACTCGATAGTTTTGTCGTGTTTACTTAGCGAGCCGCTCGTGGCATAACGGTTATTATCGTGGCTAGTAGACTGAGCTACCCGAGTTCAAATCCCGAACGAAAGTATTTGCATTTCACATAGCGGTTAGTCATGATGTCCATCATTTTGCACTAGCAGCACGGATATCCATGACAATCTCTCGCCAACTGTTCCTATCATTCATTACCCATAGGTGATCCTCTGCGCTGCATCCAGTATCCGCGCAGAGCTGGTCAATGTACGTCTTTGCTGGACGGCCCACACTGGTGTGTCTATGTGCTGGTTTGCAGTGTCCATCCTGTCTTTTTCGTCTTACACGGATGGTTTGTGTGATATGGGGCAGGTGCCCGTACAACTGTTTTCTCGTGGGGTTTTAGAGGATAATACTTTACAGAAAGGTTGGAAATGCTATCGTGATCTAATGGTCAGCAAGCCAGTCTCGCAGATATATTGCTATTGAATTGAGAATTCACTGGATGTCCCATACTTGCGACGTTGTGTCACATCCTACCCTTGGTGAACGAGTTGACTAACTTAGTACTGAGTAGCGAGATCGATCCTAGCTGGATGCCTCACACTTGCGAACTTGTGTCACATCCTATCCGTGATGATCGGGTTTGGTAAATACAGGGCATCCGATCGTAGAGTAATAGTTAAAAAGCTAATCTCGCATATCCATTATAACGAGTTCGATCCTCGCTGGATTCCCCATACTTGTGATCTTGTGTCACATACTCCCCTTGGTGAACGGTTTGGGTAAATACATACGCTTGGGAAAGGTATGAATCAAACTATTCTCTTTTGGGCTATGGGTAAATAGCTGGTCAACCTGGACTTTGTAAAAGTTGTTTTGACAACCAATCTAGGAGAAGGAAAACTGAATTTAAACCAGTTGCATTAAATTATCTCTACCTAAGACACAACCCATTAGTATATAGTTGCACAATCCACCCTGGCCCCGCCCCCGCCACGATCAGGATGTGGCACAAGATCAATTTCTAAGCGGTTGTGAAGTGTTTTGAACTCAGCAGTTCATATTTTGTAGACTTTTGTCTAATATATATATATATATATATATATATATATATATATATCAGTCATCCACAGGCACGTGTTTCGACGTTTACGTCTCATCAGCTACCTCTAGCCGGGAGCGAAACCCCACAAAATTTTCGTCCACCAACCTCGTTACTCTTTCGGCTATCAGAGACTGTCACTCAGGGGTGAACAATTAATTGATACATACTTATAGGACATATGTTTTTACAATCACCAGAGAACTCAAGTCTGTAAACAACATGCGAGTAAATGCGTTACGCTAAACGGTGAGAGTTCAACTAATATCTCCTCGAGAGTGCTCTACCAAGAAAGGAGAATCCTTCACCCCTCATATATATATATATATATATTAGCAATATATCGATAACAATGCTGATTGACTGGTTTCTTTCATTCTTATTCTTTCCCTGTTGGCTTCTTTACTTTCTTCATGTCACAATTTTTTAAAATAAATTTTCTTCGTTCTTTTCTTCATATCTTTATCTCCCTTTCATTTTTCTTTCCTTTCTTCTTCCTTTAATTTCTTCTCCCCGTTCTTCTTTTTTCATTTCTTCATCTTTCCGTCATTTTTCCTTTCCTTTCTTCTTCTTTTTTTCATTTTTCATTACCTTTCTTCTTCTTCTTCTTCTTCTTCTTCTTCTTCTTCTTTCTTTCTTTCTTTCTTTCTTTCTTCTTTCATTTCTTCTTGTTCTTGTTCTTGTTCTTGTTCTTATTCTTTCCTTCATTTCTTCTTCTTATTGTTCTCATTCTTGTTCATTTTCTTCTTCTTTCCTTCATATCTTATTCTTCTTTCCTTCATATCTTCTTTTTCCTCTTTCCTTCATTTCTTCTTGTTTTCATTCTTGTTCATTTTCTTCTTCTTTCCTTCATATCTTCTTTTTCTTTCTTTTCAGTTCTTCTTCTTATTGTTCTCATTCTTGTTCATTTTTCTTCTTCTTTCCTTCATATCTTATTCTTCTTTCCTTCATATCTTCTTTTTCCTCTTTCCTTCTTTCTTCTTGTTCTCATTCTTGTTCATTTTCTTCTTCTTTCCTTCATATCTTCTTCTTCTTTCCTTCATATCTTCTTTTTCCTCTTTCCTTCATTTCTTCTTCTTGTTGTTCTCATTCTTGTTCATTTTCTTCTTCTTTCCTTCATATCTTCTTTTTCTTCTTTCTTTCATTTCTTCTTCTTCTTGTTCTCATTCTTGTTCATTTTCTTTTCTTTCCTTCATTTCTTCTTCTTCTCCTTTACTTTCCTTAATTTCTTCTTCTTTCCTTCGTTTTTTCTTTTTCATCTTCTTTCTTTCATTTCTTTCTTCTTCTTCTTCTGGTTCTTGTTCTTGTTCTTCTTGTTCTTGTTCTTCTTGTTCTTAATATTATTATTATTATTATTATTATTATTATTATTATTATTATTATTATAGTGATCATGATTAGCCCGCTTGTTTTTCTGTGGTTGAAATTTTATTGTTATTTTACGTTCCCCCGCCGGTGATGTTCTCGCTAAAGTAAGTGTATTTATTTAATATAGCCGGGCTATTTTGGGTCGAAAGGGAGGCGCAGCGAATGATGCCTCAGGGGTCAGGGTTTAAACGGGGAACGAAGGGATTTGCTTAAGATTGCTCGTCTTAAGTCGGCTGAGATGATGAGAAACGCTCTGAGTTGATGAGGCAGGGGTAGGTAGGGTTCGGCGGGGTGGGGGAGGAGGAGGCAGTTTGTAGAATTAAGGGTTTGACGAAGATGGTGGGGGTATAGGGAACGATTGAAAACATGGGGCAAAATGGTGGGTTTTTTTTTTTGGTGGGTGGGGCATAGTAATACGGTGTACGTGGGATGAGCAAGGGTTTGGAAAGTGTGGGTGGGTGGGTGGTGTGTGAGTGGGTGGGGAGGTATCGGGGTTTACAAAGAAGTATCCCCCCCATTTTTTTTAATAAACGGAAAATAGAAACACGTGCTCGGAAATACAAACACACACTTTTTAGATATACACATAAACGCACGTGTCTGCGTGGACATACACGGATGCACGCGACTATATTAAAAACTTTTTAAGCATACACACAATTAAAGATTCAAATATAAAATTATACAAATTTTAATGCACATACACAAACACATACACAGGGCTGTACACACTAATATATATATATATATATATATATATATATATATATATGATGAGTCAATATATGTGTCTATATATGTTTATATATGTGTGTAAGCGTGTGTGTGTGTTATAAATATTGACATTATATATTTACGAAAATGATTTTGGTTGTTTTAGATGAAGATCAGACACGAAATCATGAATATTGTGTTCTAAACCTTATTAATTTACCAATATTATCAATGTGACCCCTCTTTATGAAACAACCAAAATTATTTTCCCAAACATATATATATATATATATAATATATATATATATATATATAACCATGATATATACCAGCATATGACAACAACAACAACATCATAAATAAATAAATATATATATATATATATTATATATATATATATATATATAGAGAGAGAGAGAGAGAGAGAGAGAGTGAGAGAGAGACGTGGTAATTGCATTTCATTTTTCGCTAATACCCTTAGGAAAGCTATGAATCCTACTCTCCCTTCAGCTATGGGTAAATAGTAGAACAGACTGGGCTCTTTAACCTTGGTTAGGCAACCGATACAGGAGAAGGAAAGCTCTGAATTCAAACCTGTTCAACTCCGTTTAACAAATTGGCCTTGTGTCACATTCAGCTCGTGCAGAGAGTTTGGTAAATGTATATATATATATATATATATATATATATATATATATATATAGAGAGAGAGAGAGAGAGAGGGGGGTACATTGACTTAAGAGTTTAATTCGTTCCTCTCGTACGAAGTTGCTTTTAGTACCTGCTGTTGCTTAAGTAGTCACCCAATTAAATACTGAACAGACTCATTGTTGCTTAAGTTCGGTGATCTAGTGGAAAGCGGTGCTTTCAGCGTGACTTGACTGTCATTTTTAAGCGTACGCCTGGTTTGAATTCAAACGTTTTAATTCTGATATACCACTTGCCTTTCCAAGACATGGCTTCTCTACTATTAACCCATAGCTGGAACGTGAATTGTTGTCGCCCGAGAGTTTGCCCATGTACACATTGTATTTATGCAAAAAATTAAATTTTGGCCATACAACAAAATGGTATATGCATAAACCAGAATCTGCTCTTGAGAACGAAATGCATAAAATTCTCTGGGACTTTGAGATAAAAACAGATCACCTTATCCCAGCAAGAAGACTTAGTGTTGATTAACAAAAAAGAAATAACTTGTCAACTGGTGGATTTTGCAGTTCCAGCAGATCATAGGGTGAAGCTGAAGGAAAATGAAAAAAAATGAACAAATACCGGACCTTGCCAGAGAACTGAAAAAGTTATGGAATATGAAAGTCAAAGTGATACCGATTGTAGTTGGTGCACTTGGATAGGTCCTAAAAATATTGGAAAAAAGTTTGGAAAATCTGGAAATCAGAGGAAGAATCGAAACCATTCAGAATACTGCATTGCTACAATCTGCCGGAATACTCAGAAGAGTCCTGCAGAACCGAGGAGACTTGTTGCCACTCAGACTCCAGTGAATGGCCATCAGCTAACTCTGATGTGGAAAACTCATAGAAACATGAAATATGTAAGTATTCAAAGAAAACGGCTTTAACTTCAAATATCAAACATTTTACCCTGAAGAAGGCCGTATTCTTTGTATAGTTAAATATATTATTATTATTATTATTATTATTATTATTATTATTATTATTCTATTTCATATTTAGAATAGTAATTAATAGAGTACAATGTGTACATGGACAAACACTCGGCCGAAACATGTGTTGGCATTTCATTAAACCATCTTTCCTTTATATATATATATACGGATACGCAATACACGCATACGCATACACATTGAACCACACACAGAAGCGTATCAATCTGTGTGACGTACTTGTTGAAAATCGAATTTTGCTAGACACCCCCACATATGTGTGTAGATCTACTTAAATCTGCCCATCCCAATCATCTATGCAATTAACAATGTCGATACTTATTCTGTTCATTCATTCATCAATAACTCAAAACATGAACTCATTATATTGACTCCAACAAAAAGCGGGACTTCTCAGCTGTGGTTTTAGTCTCTCTCTCCCTCTCTCTCACCCTCTGTCAGTCCCAGTCTCTCCCCCATTGTCTCGCTATTTCACTCTCTATATATCTCCCTCTCTCTATATCTCTATGTCAGTGTATCTGTCTTCCTGTCTATCTCTCTCAGTGTCTTTCTATCCCAATCTCCTAGTGCCCCTCTCTCTCTCTCTCCCTGTCTCTCTCTGTCTCTCTTTGACTCACTCTCATTCCCAGTCTCTCCCCAGTGCCTATTTCTCTATTTCTCGCTATTTCTCTGTCTCTACATCTCCCTCTCTCTGTATCTCTATGTCAGTCTTTCTGTCTATCTCTCTCTGTCTTTCACCCCAGTCTCCTAGTGTCCACCCTTTCTCTCTTTCGCTCTCTCTCTCTCTCCTCTCTCTCACCCTCTGTCAGTCCCAGTCTCTCCCCCATTGTCTCGCTATTTCACTCTCTATATATCTCCCTCTCTCTATATCTCTATGTCAGTGTATCTGTCTTCCTGTCTATCTCTCTCAGTGTCTTTCTATCCCAATCTCCTAGTGCCCCCTCTCTCTCTCTCTCCCTGTCTCTCTCTGTCTCTCTTTGACTCACTCTCATTCCCAGTCTCTCCCCCAGTGCCTATTTCTCTATTTCTCGCTATTTCTCTGTCTCTACATCTCCCTCTCTCTGTATCTCTATGTCAGTCTTTCTGTCTATCTCTCTCTGTCTTTCACCCCCAGTCTCCTAGTGTCCACCCTTTCTCTCTT
Source organism: Doryteuthis pealeii (assembly GCA_023376005.1). Taxonomy (NCBI): domain Eukaryota; kingdom Metazoa; phylum Mollusca; class Cephalopoda; order Myopsida; family Loliginidae; genus Doryteuthis; species Doryteuthis pealeii. The sequence continues at coordinate 37,877,132 of CM042166.1, read as the reverse complement.
TCGCTCTCTCTCTCTCTCTCTCTCTCTCTCGCTCTCTCTGAATCTCTCTCTCTCTCTCTCTCTCTCTCTCTGTGTACCAGTCTCTCCTCCAGTGTCTCTTTCTCTATATATCTCCCTCTCTCTATATCTATGTCAGTCTATCTGTCTTTCTGTCTATCTCTCTCTGTGTCTTTCTCTCCCAGTCTCCTAGTCCCCCCTCTCTCTCTCCCTCTCTCTCTCTCCCTCTCTCTCTCTCCCCCTCTTTCTCTCTAAGTTTTGCGGATACTAAATCAAAGTGAAAATGTTCGTTTATTTATAAAATACAAACATTCCTTATATATGTCATCTTTAAGTCGAAATGATTTTATTGTCTTACAAAATTTTTATTAGATATTTGTATTTATTATTTTTATCTCAGTCATTAGAAATTAATAATAGTAAAATATTCAAACTGAAAGTAAGATGATTCTTCATATTATAATGGAGATTATGAATCCGTCTGTAACCGAAACTACGTCACCACCAACGTTACAATTCCCTTATTGATTTACGTTATATTCTCAAGGGTTATTAAACGATCATTATTTAATCTTAATTAGCATCTTATTTATTAATGTCTCAATTAAAGTATAGCTGAGATAGATTTGCCTCAAAACAACCCATATTATTAAGGTATTTGCATCTCATCCCACTTATGAGGTCGTGACACAAGGACATTTTTAGGTGAGCCTACCCACGAGCCAAAAATCATGGGTGGTAGGTGCAAAAAATGAGTTGATCTCGTCGGCATTCCCCCTCAAGGGGGGCGCCTCGGGCACTGGACAATAAACCCAGCCCTGCTCCTTTAAATCAATGGGGCAGGTGCTGCCTGGGATCAACGCTATTAATTTACATTAACAAACACAGGCCCCGAATTATTAATGGGTTTAAAATCCTGCGATGTGTGTTATATCTTATTATAATGGAGATTGTGTGTTTTTCTGTCTGTAACCGAAACTACATCACTACTCAAGTCATAATTCCCTTAGTTATTGACATCATATTCTCAATTATTTTATTTTTAATTAAACTTCAATTATGAATAAAATTGTTTTACATTATTAATACTGTTAACCATATCTACATACTAGCAACATTCAATTATATTTATATATACAACAAAATAGCGGTTTACAGTGTGAACGGGAAGGCTAATTTGCATATTGATATTAAAAATGGGATTTTAATAAATATGTGCTTAGTATTATTGATTTCTAATTGTTTGGTTTTATTTTAATGAATATAAGCAAAAATCTCTTCAATGAATCTTAAATGAAATCCATTAACAAGAAAAAATAACTGTCATTTTATTATTTACTTCCTCTTTTAACTAAATACTTAAATTAGAAAAAATAACAATGAAAGACGAGTGTGATTGAAGAGTAAGTTTCAGTTGTTCTAATTTTCGATTATACCCACCTCTGTTTTAAATCTTTTTATCTGCATTCTTATTTAGTTTTATTAGCCTTTCTAATTTAATATAATATTTTATTACATTAAATACTTGCACCCGGAGGGTGCATATATTTGCTAGTATCATTAAGAATTAATGTTTAAATAGTATACGGTTTGAATAATTTGCATACCGGGTTTAATAAACCCGTATTTAATAAATAATTATTTGGTTTTATTGATTTCTAATATTGGTGTTTTATTCTCATGTGTATCAAAACAATCCTATGTATAATTTTTATATTGAAATCAATTTAAATAAAGGGAAATTAAGTGTAAACTTGTTTGTGTTCGTATTTAATTTAATTAGTCTTTATAATTCAATATAATGTTCAATTAACTTAAAAAAAGGAGGCTGTGTGTTGTCCTAAGCAAATACTGGATGCTGCACCTCACAAAAAAGGAGCTGTATGGCCACTTATCTCCTATCACACAAACTATNCTAATTTTTCCTTCTTCTTCTTCTTCTTCTTCTTCTTCTTCTTCTTCTTCTTCTTCTCTTTCTTCTTCTTCTTCTTTCTTCTCACTTTGCTATCGAATGGCTTTTAGATTTCGTTCGAAAATTGGTTTTCATTTTTTCTCATAAAAAGAAATCTAATTCTTTTCTATTCCCTTACCCCTTTAAAATTCTTCTTCTGCTTCTCTTCTTCTTCTTCTCTTCTTCTTCTCTTTTCTTCTTCTTCTTCTTCAAAACTTCTCAAATTTTTTTCATTCTTTTTTTAATCAGTTAGACACTCTATCAATGTTTTCACTTTTCTATGTATTTGTGTTGTTGTTGTTTGTTGTTGTTGTTGGTCTTCTTCTTCTTCTTCTTCTTCTTCTTCTTCTTCTGCTTCTTATCTCCCTTCTCCCTCTTCTTCTCTTCGTCTCCCCTTCTTCTTCTTCTTCATTCGCTATCGAATACTTTAGATTATTCGAAAAATTGTTTTCATTTTCGCTAAAAGAAATCTTTCTTCCTATCCTTTACCTCGGGTTAAAATTCGTCTTCTTCTTTCTTCTTCTATCTTCTTCTTCTTCTTCTTCTTCTTCTTCTTCTTCTCCAAACTTTCTATATTTTTTCATTCTTCTTTATTTTCCTTACAGTTTAGACCACTTTATAATGGTTTCATTTTTCTATTTAATTTTTCTTGTTCTTGTTCTTATTTCTTGTCTTCTTCGCTCATTGATTTGCACATTCACCTGCATATTCTCCCTTCCTCCTCTTTTGAGTATCTCTCTTTTACTTTCCTTAGTTTAATTCTTCTTTCTTCTTTCTTTCTTTCACCTTTTGGGGCTATGTATCAAAATTTTCCTTTTTCTGTATCTTTTTATTTTCTAATATAAAAAAATATCATCTTAATACTTTCATCCTCTCTTATGTCTTTGAGAACATTTTTTTCTTCTTAAAGAACAATACTTTCTTTCCATTTTTGGTGCGAGTGGAGATGAATTTGTTTTCTATTCTTTACGTATTTAAAAAAATCTTTCGTCTTTCTTTTCCTTTCAATTTAATTTCTTTCACCCTTACTTTCATTTTTTTTTTCTTTGTGGCAGTGTTTCCAGGTTAGTAAACACCACATTGGTAGGGTGTCCGTTATTTTACTAAACTTCGATAGCCTTACAACAAAAGAATCTTAAAGGTCAGTACGTGGATGTAATCTATTAATAATGGAGATTCCGCTTCCGGGTTTTTTGTCTGTAACAAAAATTTACGTCACTGCTTACGTCCCATTACCCAAAAATCGTCAATAAACATAGAATAAAATACACCAAAATTGAACATGAAACATTAGACAGTCCTTATTGTTTTTAAAACAAGTTTTTAATAAAATATATGACTGTATTATATATCTATACTATAGTTTGTTGTATTTTAATACATATTTAAAGTTTACATTTCAAATTGTTTTATTTTAATCCTTTAATGAATTTGATGATTTATTACTTAGGGTACAAACCGCTGACATTAATTTTTTTACTCCTACCCCTCAGGCAGATATGTTTCAAAAATCTATTTTTACATCGACCTGGAGGCGTGTTTTTATTTTGTACTAGTTGGAGTTAAATGTGTATTGTGACCGTGACTCTGTAAAATCAACCTGTAGACAGTTACCCATGAGGCCAAAGTGAACAGTGATTTTGAAGAGGTACCTCATGAGTTGCATTAGATTTTTGAGTCAGCTGATACTTTCAATGACTTTAATAAGTGAACCTGGGCAGTAATGGTGCATGAAGGGGTACTCCAACATTCCACGATTCAAAAACAGGGGTGAGCTTCCACCAATTTAATAGATTTTAACGTCATACCAGCGAACAATAAGACCCTCAGGCCACTACTTTCTAAGCAACATATATGATAAAAGACGTTGGCATAAAAGCAATAGGGTTGTTAACAATCATATACGCGTGCTAGGCTTGAACCCTGACCAGGGCGATGATTGCCTAAGTAAGACCAAAATTAGTAGTTTTGCATGTAATGGACTGCTCAGCCACTAGGGTTCCATATTTAAGCATTCACGGAGTCGCCACCCATGGCCGACGGTGGTTCCTATTGGGGATGGGTATTGTCTTAACCCTCTACAGAGGTGAAGGTGTATTCTAAACCCCCACCGACATGGCTTAGCTAAATTTGGAAGCACTCTTTTCCAAAAACAGTTATCGTCAATCGGATATAGAATAAAGAAATTTCCAGCCTAGCCCTAATATTGTACCCTAGCTGGGAGAGGTTGTTCGATACATATCTTTCCTAATGTTACTAGAAGATAGGGCGGAAATTCAAATAACGAAAAGAGGTGGTAAACGAAAAATGAAAAGACGGTTGTATTGTAAAGCGAAAAAACGAATAGAGGGTGAAAAGAAAAAAAAGAAAAGACGGTGAAAAAATGAAAAACGAAAGAGGATGAAAAATGGAAAAACGGAAAAAGAGGTGGAAAATGAAAAACGAAAAGAGGAGAAAATGAAAAACGAAAAGAGGTGGAAAAAATGAAAAAAAGAAAAAGAGGGTGAAAAATGGAAAACCGAAAAGAGGATAAAAAATTGAAAAAAACCGAGAAGAGGATGCAAAAATTGAAAAAACGAAAACGAGGTGGAAAAAGGAAAGAGAAGAGGGTGGAAAATGAGAAACCAAAAGAGGTGGAAGATGAAAACGAAAAAAGAGGGAGGAAAATGAAAAAAACGAAAAAGGATGGAGTAAAATGAAAAACGAAAAGAAGCAGAAAATGAGAACGAAAAGAGAGTGGAAAATGAAAAAATAAAAAGAGGCGTAAAAAAAATATAAACGAAAAGTGGGTGGAAAACGAAAAATGCAAAGAGTGGTAAAAAATGTAAACGAAAAGAGGTGGAAAATGAAAAAACGGAAAAGAGGGTGGAAAACAAAAACAGACACGAATCAAACTGTTATCCATCCGGCTATGGGTAAAAGTAGGCAAGCATGTGGCCTTAGCCGTGTTTAGGCAACACCAACTTGGAGAAGGAAAACTCTTTAAAGTATTACTCCGCTTAAGAATCTATCTTCTGTTAGATCGTGGCAAATTGGATGGGGAAAATTACATTCCCTACGTCATGAATTTCCAGTTTGACTTGCACAATATTTTAGTGTCAAAAAATTCCATCACTGTCCGCGTGCTTTATAGTAACTCGGACGTAAGTAATCATGGACTAATGAACTTGGTACTCAAGTACTATCATTACACTATAAATGAAACTAATCCTATTTTAATAGATTGGTCGGTTTATTGGCTGGTAGCGGTCTATTTTCTCTCCTTTCTTTCTTTATAAGAAAAAGGAATGGTCTATTATTTACTAATTTACGGAAACTTTATCGTTGGACGGTCTCATTTTTAAATTAGAATGTGTTTGCAATATTTATAAACACAAGAACTTTTTATGTGGGCCCACCCACAAGCCGAAGCTCATGGCTAGTAGACACAAAAAAAGCCGGCGATTATCGTCGGCATTCTCCGTCGAAGGGGGTGCTCAGACAAGCTAGGAACTAAACCCAGCCCGTGCCCCTTTAAATCGACGAGGACAGTGTTTGCCTGGGGAGAGTAGCCCCCTTGGACCGATTGCGTTAATTTAATTAATAGACAACAGGCCGCGAAGGCCCATGCTATTAGTGCGTTTAAAATCTTTACAATGTGTTTATATACACTAAGAAATAAAAAAGTTACATAATTATAGTGTTGGTTTTGATGCATTTACTGGTTTTAACAAAAATCGGTCTCAATAAATGATTACTTCGTGTTATTACTCAATATTTCTGTTTTATCATCAACGTATTAAAATCAAATGCTATGAATGATTTTAATGAAAAATCAATTTAAAATTTAATTAAAGTAAGAGTAATCGTTTTATATGCATTTTTTATTAAATTTCGCTTTAGTTCTTTCTAAATTTAATATATTTTATCACATTAAACTCTGTTTCAACACTTCCACGGAAGCCCATTAAGTCAGTGAACTTTCACCATACCTTGTAGAAATATCTCATCACAGAAAGCTATGTCAATACACGAATGGGAAAGGCATGGTCGGCTAAAACAACTATCAGTCATATGAAAATCGACCTCACTGTACAAGCTAAAACTACAATTCGTCTTAAGCTCTGGGTTATATCAGTGCTTGCTTTATGGCTGCACCACTTGGACCTAAACGAGCGCCATTGAGAATAACTAGATCGAACTTGCTACAAGAATGCATTCGTGCGGTCTGAACAATCGTGGAAACCAGCACCCCACAAGAAAGCAGCTGTATGGCCACCTTCCCCCCACCTCACAAACCATCTGAGTTGAGAGGACAAGACATGCTGGACACTGCTGGAAGGAGCAAAGGACGAAGCTCATAAGCCGACGTTTCCTCTGTTCGAAGCCAACACTGGGACATGCTAAGTGGGGCCCCAGCAAAGACCTACATTGACCAACTCTGCGCGAATACAGGATGCTGCGCAAGGACGTTCCTGGAATGATAAATGAATTGAGAAGGTTGCGCAGAGATTTGTCATGGATATCCGTGCTAAACTGCACGAACAATGATGATTACATTAAAACTAAAATTTGGCTCGGAGGGCGTTTATTCGTGGATGTTAGATTATTATGGATGGCAATTAGAACTTACCACTCCTTTATCATCAGTAGAAAATAGAAAAATATCATGATGAACTTTCGTTGTAGAGAACACAACAGGTTCATGATTGTATATAAAGTTTAAATCTGAATGAGTAAGTATACCGCTAATAGTTTCGCCTTAGTAGATCATTAGGGCCAGAATTTGACAGATTCTTGCCCTGATGAGCTACAAAGAAGAAAAAACTTTTAGTAGGCGTAGTCTTACTCATTAGGTTTGGTTGGTTTTGTTTTGTTTTACGGCATATTTCAACCTCTAGTGGTCATTTAATGCCGAATAAAGTATTTGAAATAAAATCATTCTTAATGGATAATAACAATTTTTAATAAAATAATTTTCTATTTAACCATAATGGGCACTCTGAACACGTACTACCCACTACCGTGTGCCGTAGTGGACCAGGAAGCAATTAGCTGGTGATGAAGTTGGTGCTCTCCATTATCCCGACAAAACCTCCAAAACGACTCAGCCATCAAATAGAGTTTAACAGTCATTCCTCAGGACAATTATAGACCCTCAGCAGACCACCGTCTTCTAGCACCCATATATAAAAAAAGGGTTGGAGCTTACTATAAGGGCAATAGCGGTGGGAAATCTATAGGTGCTAGGGCTTGACGTGACCAGCCGATTGATCGGAGGGGCCTCTCCGATCGCCCGTCTAGCCCAAGATAGGGCCAAAGTGAAGTATTGCAAGTCATGAAACTGCTCATCCACCAGGGCTCTATCCTTTAGCCATCAGCGGGTCACCACCCATGGCAACATTGTGGCCCCCATTGGAGAGTCTTACCCCTTTGCCAGAGTGTTGCAGCCGTGCATTCTAACGACCCAACCGACAGTTGCGCGTTACTCATTAGGTTAACTTTTTTATTTGCTCTACTTAGGTATCGAAACTGTTTACATTTTAGCTTTAGGACAATTCATGGCGTTATCATATATATATATATATATATATATATAAATATATATCTATATAAATTTTATGGTCATTTTTATGTTGTTAATCGATTATTTTCGCGTTGTGCTACCCTCTTAAAACTCAGTATGAGTATAAATTAGTATGAAGCATTAGGTTATTGATATATAAGTAAATTTCAGTTTTTAATGTATAAGTTCGTTTTATTTCATTGAGATTCGGCGGGCCCCCGCTTACGTTTTCCCTTTTTTTCTAGACGACCGTTGATTGAACCTGGCGTGCTTTTATATACTCCTTTTGTTTCAACAACAACAACGGGTCCAGTCTACGTTATCGATGAAAGGCTGACAGGGCCCCGAAAATTCAAGGAAATAAAACGAAACCTTAAAACATTAAAAACTGGAACATTAAAACTGAACTTATATTCATAACCTAATGCTCATATAAATCCCAAACAAATATATATATATATATATTAATATATTATATATATTATATATATTATATATATATTATATAAAAAGGAAGAAAAGGCCGCCAAAATGTAATTTTGTCTCAAATTTTTTTTAATTCTTTTTGTTTACATATGCAACACGTGTTTCGAATCTTCTGGTATGCTTCTTGGGGCCCAGGCTTTTTGAAAAATTTTTCCATATTATCAATCAAAGCTGAAGAGATACCAGAAGATCTGAAACAACGTTTTGCGCCCCATATGTTTTAAAAACAAAAAAAATTAAAAAAAAAAATTTTTTCTGAGAACAATAATTACATTTGCGACCTTCTTTTTATATAAAAAATTGAATTTTCTCCCTGGAACCAGAACAACATTTTATATATATATATATATATATATATATATATATATATATATATATATATATATCCCTCGATGCTTTGGAAAATTTAAATTCCCAAAACTTTATTCCAGCCATCCTCGCTCGTTTCAAAATCCATCGCGATTGCGACATTACGTCATTATAACCCGTCCTTCTCAACCCGCGTTTGAACACACTCCCTTCAGCGTGGATTCTTTAAACATTTCAAAAAATTCTCCGCTTCCAATGAATTATTATTTTAAAAAATAAGATTTTACTCTGGAAGGAAGTCGATACTTCTTTTGTTGGGAACATTTCTACATCTTTTTCTATTATATTTATTTTCAGTTCATTTAGGTTATTAAAAATAATATAGATTGAATAATTACACATGTGATAAAACTCTGACCGAAAGCAGTTTTGTTAAGTAAAATTGTATAAAATATCCTTTTTATCCATTCTATACTTTATTTTCTTTATTTTCTCTTTTCAACACACACACACACACAACACACACACCACACATATATATATAATATATATAAAAGTGGCTTACCGCGTGAATATGCCGCACAGATCAGTTGGATGGGAACAAAATCCAGTATTTTTTAAGTCAGCGATAAAACAAATACAAATGCTCAATACAAAAGTAGAGCAAATTTATTAAAGAAATGATACAAAAAAACCTACTCGGAGCTCAACATTAGATCTTCAAGGTTAAATCCACTGAATAACGAGGTACCGATTAATTGGAGCGAATTACACGGTGTCAACATTGAAATAAATGTTACGTGTATTTCATAAGTTATATTTATATATAACGTAACATCTTTTCAAATGAACACACGTGTAATCGGCTGCAATTAATGCGTACCTCGATTAATATTCAGTGGATTTAACCCTGCAAGATCCTAATAGAAACTCGAGTAGGTTTCTATTGTATCATTTCTTTAATATATATTATATATATATATATATAATATATATATAAGAAAATGGCTGTAAACCAATTAAAAATATGATAAGATATTGTATAATCTGTTATATTTGTTCTATGTTAATTTCATCAGGTCATTCTGAATTGATTATATTTTATTACATTAAAATTCTAAATACTTACGCATGTCGGAGAGGCTTGTATCTTGCTAGTTTATTTAAAAAGAAAATTCCGCCACTTGAATATCCTTTTTCTCTATCCTGTATCGTCAGGGAAGTCCTATCTTTAGTTTCACATTGTGTGTGTTGTGTGTGTGTTGTGTGGTGTGTGTGTGTGTGTGTGTTGTTCATTTTTTTTGGGGGGAGGGGTTGCTTCTTTGTGTTTGTTTCCCTGTCAATATTGCCCATCAATATCTGATTCAATGACACTTTCCCATTCTTGAGTTGTTTATCTTTCAATGTTATTACTATTTTTTTTTTGTAAAAGTTTTTTCTTCCACTATTTAATTATATTATATATTACTATTATTATTATTATTATTTATTATATATCTATTATTATTGTGGGTCGGGGTTTGCGTCAGGAGTGAATGCTTTTGAGGTTTTGTCTCTCTCTTTTTTTTTTCATTTTTCTTTACTTTTTTTTCTTGATCATTTCTTTTCTTTCTTTCTTGTTCGTATTTTTCTTTTTTTACTTTCTTTTTCCTTCTTGCCTTACCATTTTTCATACTCTCTTTCTTTCTTTCCATTCTGTTCATCTTTTGTTCGTTATTTCTTTTTTTACTCTTGTTCCTTCTTCCTACCATTTTTTTCATTACTCTCTCTTTCTTTCTTTCTCTCTTTCTTTCTGTCTCGTTATTTTTGCTTTTTTTACTCTTTTTCTCCTTTCCGACCATTTTTTTCATACTCTCTTTCTTCTTCCATTTCTTTCATTCTTTCTTGGTCGTTATTTTCTTTTTTTTTACTCTTTTTCCTTCTGCTCCTACCCATTTTTTCATACTTCTTCTTTCTTCTTTTCTCTCTTTATTTGCTTGTTCCGTTATTTTCTTTTTTACTCTTTTCCTCCTTCCCCCCCCGCCTACAATTTTTTCATACGTCTCTTTACTTTCTTTCTTTCATCTTTCTTTCTTTCTTGTTCAGTTATTTTCTTTTTTTACTCTTTTCCTTCTATCCTACCCATTTTTTTTCCTACTTTCTTTCTTCTTTTCTTCTTTCTTTCATCTTTCTTTTCTTTTCTTGTTTCGTCATTTTCTGTTTTTGTCTTTTTCCTCCTTCCTACCCATTTTTTTCATACTTGCTGTCTTCTTTTCTTCTCTTCATCTATTCCATCTCCTATTATGAAATCCTTTATTTATTTTCTCCTTAATTAATTTCTTTCCTATCTCCCTTTTCTTTTCACTTATTTTTCCAATTTTTTTCTTATTTATTTTTCATTCCCCAATTTTTAATATAAGACTTTCTTTCTTTCTTCTTGCCCTATTCGTTATTTATTTTCTCGTCTTTCTTTTCCTCTTCTTACAATTCTTACCTTCTTTCTTTCTTTGTTTCGATTCCCACTTTATAGTAGAAGAACTTTCTAACTATCTTTCTCTGTTTTCATTCCCATTTTTAGTGTGAAGATTTCTTTTTTCTTTCTTCTTTCTTGGCTTGCTGTATTCGCTTTTTTTTTTGTTTTGTTTGTTTTTTCCCCTTTTTTTCTACATTTCTACCATGCTTTCATACTTCTTCCTCTTTTTGTTCTTCCTTTCTTTCACCTTTTTGTTTATTTCTTGTATTTCTTTTTTAATTATAGTCTTTCATTCGTTCACTTTTTCTTTTTTCTTTCTTTCTTTTTTATTTATACGTAATCTGTATCATTATTTTCGTCAACTTTTAATTACTCTTTCTTTATCCTTCTCTTTCAATTGCATTTCTTTTTTCTTTCTTTCTTTTCTTTCTTTCTTTCTTTCTTCTTTATTGCAGGCCAACCCTTTCTCTTCTTTTTCTTCTTATCTCATAATTTAGATATCATTATATTTCTATCTCATTATCTCAATCTTTTCGGAAAAATAGTTCTTTTCTTTCTTTTCCTTTTTACAGTATTCCTTTTTTTTTATTTCATTCCAATTTATTTCTTCATTATTTTTTTTCTCTCTCTTATTCGAATTTCTTTTATATTTATATCTAGTACCTACGTAATTGCGAATCAATAATATATATATATATATATATATATATATATACATATATATATATATAATAATATATATATATATATATATTATCCATTATGTATATCTATCTGCCTATCTATCCATATAACTATCCATACACGAATCAATCTATCTATCCTTTCCATCATCAATCAATCTGATCTAATCTATGCTATAACTATCTATCTATCTTAATATATATATATATATATATATATAATATATATATACATATATCTATCTTTCTACTATCTATCCATATATCTGTGTCCATTAGATATCGATTAATCTATCTTTATCCATGGATCTATCTATTATCATTCTCTCTCATTCCTCTCTCTCTCTCTCTCCTCTCTCTCTCTTCTTCTCTGTTATATATATATATATATATAATATATATATATATAATATATATAATATAATGTGCATGTGATGCTGTTGTCTATCTATCATTTTCTTTTAATTGTATGTATTATATATCAACTATCATTTCCTTTTTGTTCTCTTTTTAACTTCTTTTTTTTCTATCTTTTTTTTCATAATCATTTTTTATTTATTCTCACGTTCATTAAAGCCTCCACGTCCTTTTTTTGTTCTGAAATATCCTCTAACAATCTCAAGGGCTCTCTCTCCTCTCTCTCCTCTCTCCTCTCTCTCTCTCGTTTTTCTTTCTCATCTCTCTCTCTCTCTCTCTTTTCTTGTCATTTCTTGACTCTTTCTTTTTCTTTTTTCTTGTTCTAAAGCTCTTTCTTTTGGTTCAATCTTCCTTTTTTCTCCTTCACTATTTTTTTAATTCTTTATCTTTTCTTTTCTGAGTATCCCCCGCCTTCCTCTCCCACCCCTCCCCTCACCTTCTCCCCCCTCTCTTCTCTCCTTTCAATCTATCTATTAATTTATCATATATATTTATGTAGTATGTATGTATGTATGTATGTATTGATCTCGCTAGCTAGCTAACTAGCTGGCTAGCCCAATCAGTTTATTTTCTATATCAGTTTATTCTAGTTCTATCTATATATCTATTCAATGCTGTTCTCGCCGTCTTACCTATCTACTTTCTCTCTGTTCATATGTTCTTTCTCTTTCCTTTTTCTTTCTTTTTTCCTTTGTCATATCTTTCTTTCTTCTTCTTTTCTTCTTCTTTCTTTTTTTTTTCTTTCTTTTTTATTCTAAGCAGTTACACCAGGTTAGCTTCAGGCGGTAGAGCGTTCGGCTAGAAAAACCACAAGGTTCCTAGTTCGATACCGGCCCTCGCCAATTCAATGTATGAGTAGCAACAAGTTCTAAAGTAAGAATGAATGGTACGTGTGGCCGCACCACCTCAACACAAGAAAAATCTCTTTGGTCCAGTGGTAGTGAAAAGGGATAGACTCATTGGCTGATACCGACTTTGGTCACCCAATTTGATGACTTTTACTTACTTAACACTGAATGTTATCATCCTCTTTTCTTTCTTCTTCTTTTCTTTTTTCTTTTTTATATTTTTCTTTTCTTTTTTTTCCTTTTTTTCATTTGTTCCTTTAATCCCTGTCTCATTTCATTCCTTATTTCTCTTGCTCTTTTTCTTTCTCATTCTTAAGCTTATACCTTCATATTGAAAACAATTCACACTCTTTCATTATTTTCTTTCTTTTTCCGTTTTTCCACCTTTTTTTACTATGTTCTGTGTAATTTTTTTTTCACTTATTCTTTTTCTTTTTTATCATCTCATTCATAAGAATTACACTCTTACTTAAAGTCTTTATCCTCTTTCTTTTTCTTTATGTTTTTCTCCTTTTCTTTTTTCTTTTCTTTTCTTTTCGTTCATATCTTTCTTTTGAATTGATTTAAACAATCTGTTACAAAAGTGATTACACTCTTATCAAAATTCTTCATCTTCTATTTTTCTTCTTTCTTTCATATTTATTTTTTCTTTCATTTTTTCTATCTTTTTTCAGGTTTCATTTTATCATATATTTCTTTTCTTTTTACTTTCTCCTTCATAAAGCAAATTATCCTCCCACGAAAACTCTTTACTTCTTTCTTTCTTTCTTTCTTCTTTCTTCTTTCCTTCCTTCCTTCCTTCCTTCTTTCTTTCTTTTTAAATACATTCTTTCTTTCATATTTATTTCTCTTTCATTTTTTTCTGGTTTTATTTTATTCATATATTTCTACTTGTTTTTTCTTTTCTCCTCATAAGCAATTACCCTCCCACAAAAACCCCCACTTCCTTCTTTTCTTTCTTTCTTTTTTTTAAATACATGTCTTTCTTTCATATTTATTTTCTTCATTCATTTAGTTTTTCTTCCTTTTTTCTGGTTTCATTTTCTTCGTATTTTTCTTTCTTTTTTTTCCTTCTCCTTCATAAGCAATTATCCTCCCACTAAAACTTTAACTTCTTTCTTTATTCATTTCCTTCTTACTTTCTTTCGTTTTTTAAAATACATTTCTTTCTTTCATATTTATTTTCTTCATTCATTTTTTTCTTTTTCAGGTTTCATTTTATTCATATTTTTACCCTCCCACTAAAACTCTTCACTTTCTTTCTTTCTTTCTTTCTTTTTTCTTCATTTCTCCTCTGTCTCCGTTTTTCATATTTTCTCTCCTTTTTTTGCTCTTTCACAAGCACTTACCCTCCTACTGAAATTCATTACCCTTTTCTTTCTTTTTCTTTCTTTTTTATGTTTCATTCTAATTTCATTCCTTTATTCTTTTCTCATTCTATTCCACACTCTTTCATTCTTTTTTTCTTTCTTTCCTTTTCTCCTATTTTCTGTTTCATTTTTTAACATATTTCTTTCTTTCTTTTTCTTTCTTTTTTATTGTTTCATTCTAATTTTCCTTTCCTTTTCCTTTCTTCTTTCTCATTCATATTTCACACTCTTTCATTTTTTCTTTCTTTTTTTCTTTCTTTCCGTTACCCCATTTCTGTTCATTTTTACATCTTTCTTTCTTCTTTCTTTTTCTTCTTTCTATTCATTCTAATTTTCTTTCTGTTCTTCTTCTCATTCATATGCAATTGTACTCCACTGAAGCTAATTTTAACCTATTTTCTTTATTTCTTTTTCTGTCAACCTTTCTTTCTTTCTTTCTATCTTTCTTTCGTTCTTTTTTCTTTCTGTCTCATTTCATTCATGTTTGTCTTTTCTTTTTTCTTTCTCATTCATAAACAATTACACTCCCACTCAAACTCAAAGTCTTCACCCTCTTTGTTTTTTTTCTTTTTAAATGTATTCTTCCTCCTCCTCCTCCTCCTCCTCCTTCTCTTCTTCTTCTTCTTCTCTCTTTTATTCTCCTCTTTTATTCTCCTCTTTTCTTCTTCCTTTTCACTATTTACTTTCTTCTTCTTCTTTTTCTTCTTCACTCTTTATTTTCTTTTTCTTCTTTTTCACTCTTTATTTTCTTCTTCTTTTTCTTCTTTTTCACTCTTCATTTTTTTCTTCTTTTTTCTTCTTCTTCACTTTTATTTCTTTTTCATCTTCTTCACTCTTTATTTTCTTTTTCTTCTTTTTTCTTTTTCTTCACTCTTTATTTTCTTTTTCTTCTTCTTCACTCTTTATTTTCTTTTTCTTCTTCTTTTTTATTTTTCTTCACTCTTTATTTTCTTTTTCTTCTTCTTCACTCTTTATTTTCTTCTTGCTTTTTCTTCTTTTCTCACTCTTATTTTCTTTTCTCTTCTTTTTCACTCTTATTTTCTTTTGCTTCTTCTTCACTCTTTATTTTCTTTCCTCTCTATCTCTTCTTCTTCCTTCTTTCTTCTTCTTTCTTCTTCTTCTTCTTCTTCCCCAATTTCTAAAACATCGCTATGAAATAGGATTTATTTTCCTCTATTTTACCTTAATCCCCGGGGCGTCATTCAGGACTGCCTACTTGACAGTGGTCGTCTGCTTCAATTGGAGACATTTAAGCGCTCTTACTGATTACACTGAACGACGATGGCCAAATACAGCTACAACCACCACCATCGCCACAACAACCCTCCTCCCACCATCGCCACCATCGCCACCCAACGATAATAATAACACTAATAAACGAACACCGCCACTGCCGCCATCGCCATCTCGAGCAGTATTGCCCCCCTCTCCTCACCGTTCAATACGGAAGCACATTTTTCTAGACATAATCAGTATTTAACTGAATCAACCAATATCAACCGGGGGGCGTGTGGTGTAATGGTTAACGTTCTGGACTGTGAGTTCAGAGGAAGCGAGTTCGAATTCCATTTCTCACATTAATTTCGCTTTCGGAAATAATAAACCCTTGGGAAAGGTATGATTCTGCTTATCCCTCCATCTATGGTTTGAATAGTACAACTAATGGCGTAGTGGCTAACGTGCCATACTGTGAGTTCGGAATACGTGTTCGAACCCCGGTCGCGATATTGGGTTCACTTTTGGATTAATAACTTTGGGATATATATGAAACACCCTCATCCCTCAAGTTGTGGGATGAATAGTACCACTCCAGGGCACAAAAGAAAAAAAATAGAGCCTGGGCAAGATGTATGGAGGCCCTGGTTTGCCCAAGTGACATGCCCTCTCCCTCTCTGCTTCGCTGGCGTGAGACGAAGGAATGTTGAACCAATACATTCGGCGTCAGTTTGGCTACAGGAGTTGCCAGATAGTGTTTTACCAAGACCAACTAGAATTACTAAGGCCAGATGGATAGAGTCTGACGTCACTGCGATATCATCATATCTAGTCCCAAGTTTGTTTCACCCAAAAACGAGGCTACACGAGCAACACCGGCTAGATACACACGTGTCTCTAACAAATAATAGTCAAATAGTCAACGACTTTTTCTTGTAATTATTCAGTCAATTAATTTTTTTTATTTTAATTATATAACAAAAATGCCTTTTAAGTGTGTTGTGCCTTTTTGTAATGGAAACTAAATGAAATGTACCAAAAGTTAGTGTTTTTCTCTTCCCTTATGATAAAATTTTGGATTTACAAAATACGAGAACATTTTTTACCTACAAAGAATTCCAAAGTGAGTAATTTTTTTATTTTTGTATTAATTATTTTGTATAAAACTAAATAAATTTAATTTAAACTTCAATAATTGAAGTATTTTAAAGTCTTTGTAATTCACAAAATCAAGTTAAGACATTAAAAGCTCTGTCTTAAGTTAACAATTTTTTTCACATAAGAGCGTAAAATAAAAAAGTTCTGTAAAAACTCATATTTTAGAAAAAAACTCTAAAGAAATTCTCGATATTAATTCATTAAATTCGTAAAGGGATATTTTTTATAAACATAAAGAAAATATTCTGATAATCCTAACAATATTTTTGAATAGTTTTATTCATAAATAAATGAGTCTATTAAATTAAATTGACTATTTTGGTTAGTCTTAAATGCGAGAAAGTAAATATTTGTCTAATGTCTAATAATCCCACAATTACTTTGATATAAAATTTATTCAAATAAAAAAAGGGATATTATTATTATTATTGATATTATTATTATTATCGTTATCATTATATTATTATGAACTAAAGTTGGAAAATACTTGACTTTTTTTTTTGGTAAGTAATTGTTTATTTCATCAATAAAAAATCTTTTTTTTATTTATTTACTTTTATCTATTTTTTCCTACTTGGCTTTTTTTTTGGGGGGGGGGGGGTAAGTCAGGTTAGTTAATTTCATTTATTTAACGAATCTTGAAATATTGAGGACAATTTGCAAATTTAGCCTTTGTTATCATTATTTACTCCTTTTGAGTTTTTCACATCAGTGTTAGCTGATGGTCTTTCACTGGAGTCTGAGTGACAGCAAGTCTCCTCAGGTCTCCAGGACTCTTCTGAGTATTCTGGCAGATTGCAGCAGTACAGTGTTCTGGATGGTATCAATCATTATAATTATTGCTATCATTATTATTATTAGTTTTTCACACCAGCTGATGGTATTTCCCTGAAGTTATTATTGTTATCATTGTTATTTAAATTATTATTATCATAAAAATACTGATTCTAATAATAATAATAGTAATAATAATGATTCTAATAATGAAGGTTTGGAAAGTTTGGAAGTATTGAAACCATTCAGAACACTGAACTGCTGCAATCTGCCAGAATACTCAGAAGAGTCCTGGAGACCTGAGGAGACTTGCTGTCACTCAGACTCCAGTGAAAGACCATCAGCTAATGCTGATGTGAAAACTCAAAAGGAGTAAAATAATAAATAATAATAATAATAATAATAACAAAATTATTGATAATAAAATAATTCTAATAGTAATTAAATTAATCTTATGTCTTTGTAATTCACAATTGTAATTCAATTGAAATTTAGGATTAAAATTAAAGGATTAAAAAGGATTAAAATCTATCAAAATTTTCAAAATCATTTTATCCAAAAAATAATTATTCATTATTCTAATTCAAAAAATATATAAATGTTAAAATTCTCTCTCTTATTTGTACATAGATTTGTCACTAATAATTTTTTGTTGAATTGGTAAATTATGTTTCCTTAAAGATATCAGAACACTCTTCATTTTTCCTAGAATTATAAGAAAAATGCTTCATATTGTAGATTTTTTGCTGACAAACTTTTAAGATTTTTACAAGGATTTAAAAATAGGTTTGATTTTTACAATATTTTTAGGTATGTGAACTACATTTTCGACCAGAGGACATAAGAAGAGAAGCATCAGCATTTGATGAAAAAACAGGACAGCAATTAAAGTTAAACTTTTAAAAAAATCTCTTTGTGATGGCGCAATTCCTAGAATTCTCCCAAAACTGTCCCTCATATCTATCATCATCAATCACCTCTAGAGAGTCACCAGATTCTAGAAGAATTCGACTGGACAATTCTGCACTTAAAAGTGCTTTTAAATGGACACAGAACAACAGCAAGCTAATCCCCCCTAGTATAATTTTTATACTAAAATTAATCATGTCATTTTTTATATTGATACAAGATGAATCAAGCAAATATTTAATTCAATAAAATTTATATATGAGCAGCTAAAATTAATGACACAGAATAAGTTTGATTATTCAACAGAAATGATGATATTTTCTTCATTATTATATAACTGCTCTCCTAAAGGGTATAGATTATTAAAGAATGGCAAAAATATAATTTTACCTAGTTATTCGACAATTAAAGAGTAACATTATCAACAAATATGAATCCTTTAATTGAGCAACATGATAACAATTTTCTCATGTATATTAAAAACAAATTCAAGTTACTTGTACAGAAAGACACTACAGTATCTTTACTTGTTGATGAAATTCACCTAAAACCTTATTTTGATTATAAGGTGGTAATATTGTTGGCTTATCTGACAATAGAAATGAAGCTGCAACACAGTGCATTTGCTTTTATGCTTAGTGTATTCTCACCATATAAGGATGTTGTGCATGTTATGCCAACTAAATGTCTTAAAGCTGAAAATTTATTTAATATTGTTAAACGTATTATAATTGGTTTAGAGGAGATAGGCTTTCAAGTATTATCAATCATAACAGATAATAATGCAATAAATAAAAAGGCTATATCTTACTTTTGCAATCCACCAAAGCTTTCGATTGTATATCCACACCCATTTGTTAAGTCTCGGCCTCTTTTCTTTCTATTTGACTCAGTCCATATATTAAAATGCATTAGAAACAATTGGCTTGGTCAAAAAGATGCAACTAAATGCATGCTCTTTCCAAAATTTTGTCATAATGGAAATCATGAATTAAATAGTATCCAAAGTGCCCCATTTGTACCTTACAGAAACTTCATGCCCTGGAATCTCAGTCAATTTTGAAATATTGTTATAAATTGACCTCAAAAGCTCTTTATCCTACTAGTCTTGAAAGGCAAAATGTTAATTTAGTTCTGCAAATTTTCAATGAATATAAATCATTCTTTTCTTCATTCAGTAAATCAAAGGAAATTAGCCATGCATATACATTGAATGTATTGGCAGACCATGAGCTACTTTTTAATGTTTGACACTTGTGATGAAGGTCATAATATTGAAAAAAATAGAAAAGATGTTTATCTTAAGCTCTACAAATGCTCTTTTAAATAATTTTTGTTCTAGAGAAAATGATAACATCATTAATAAGTTAAGCAAAAAAGAAAACTTCAGACATTCAGCTGAATTTTATATCTATAACCTATTTTTCAATAAGTATTATTTGATTTTTGTAATTTGTTTGTCTGTTTATATCTAATTATTGATTGTTCATTTATTCATAATTCAGTATATATTGTAAATTTACAGAATAATCATTAAAATTGAAAAAAAAAGCAAATCAAAACAATGCTGATTATAATTTATCTAAAACTTGGTTTCAAATTTATATTTAATATATTTATTGTAATCTGTCTGTTTATATATAATATATAATATTGTAAAAATACAGAATAATCATTAAAATTGAAAAAAAAAAGCAAATCAAAAACAATGCTGATTATAATTCATATTTAATATATTTATTTATATTTATTGTAATTTGTTTGTCTGTTTTATATCTAATTATTGATTGTTCATTTATTCATAATTCAGTTGTTCCTGTATTAAGTAATTATCACTTGATAATTACAATATTGTAAATTTACAGAATAATCATGAAATTTAAAAAAAAAAGCAAATCAAAACCGTGCTGATTATAATTTACCTAAACTTTATCAAATTTATATTTAGTATATTTATTTATATTTGTTTGTTTGTTTATCTAATAATTGATTGTTCATTTATTCATAATTCAGTTTACAGTTTTTTTAAATTAAAATAAAAAAAAACATGCAAATCAAAACAATGTTGCTTATCATTATAAAAAAAAATGTTTTCAATTTAAAAAAAATATATATTATGAACGAATTTCAGTTATTAAAGTTTAATGTAATGGTATTTGTTTTTTTATGTACCTCAACGTTGCCTTTACAAGTTTTTTTAAAATTAAAATAAAAAACATGCAAATCAAAACAATGTTTGTTATCATTTATAAAAGTTGTTTTCAAATTTGAAATAAAAAAAAAAACATGCAAATCAAAACAATGTTGCTTATCATTTATAAAAAAATGTTTTCAATTTAAAAAAAATATATATTATGAACGAATTTCAGTTATTAAAGTTTAATGTAATGGTATTTGTTTTTTTATGTACCTCAACGTTGCCTTTACAAGTTTTTTTTAAATTAAAATAAAAAACATGCAAATCAAAACAATGTTTGTTATCATTTATAAAAGTTGTTTTCAAATTTGAAATAAATAAAATTATGAACGAATTTCAGTTATTAAAGTTTAATGAAACATAACACTTGTTTATTTACTGTCTTTACGAGACAACGGTATCTATTTCGCTTGCTCTAAGTTGGGCCCACTTTTGTGACGTCACACACCCAAAGAACGGGCCTTCTATATCGGTGGCCTCGGTTTTACACACTGAACTGCCTAACGGAGTCCAGGTCATGATTTCTGTCAGGGTTTTCTCCCTTAGCCTTTTCCTATCCAGAGGATACCCACAAGGCAGCGGGGTTATTTAAACTATTACGCGCCTGGATACTAACCAAGGTATTTCTATGTTTTCGCGTTAATGTGCTAGATGGCCGTTGAGCGAGAAGCTTCCTCCGCTCTTTTACAGGTTTTGTTTTTCGTCCTGCTGGGTGTCTAGCCATTCTCCTCAACAGGCAGGCTTAGTTTAGTTGCCGATGATCCGAATATGAAACAGGTAGTACGGGGTTACATAATACCCATAGCGCTTTGTGTGACCAGACATAAATAGTACCACTACACTTCTTCTAATAGGGTAGTGAGTGCCCGTGGTGTCGTGACTAACGTGCTGGTCTGCGACATCGTAGGAAGCGAGTTCGAATTCCACTCGCACTATTACTTTCACTTTTGGGCTAATACGCTTGGGAAAATATGAAAATCCCTAATCCCTCAAGCTATGGATTAAATAATACCATGACCGTTCTGTAACTAGATTAGTGAGTCCCTGCGGCGTAGTACCTAATGTGTTGGACTATACTACGTAGTAACCGCCCCATCGGCTAGGGCGTTAGAATGCACCGACTGCACCTCTGCAGAGGGCTAACCCCCCCCCCCCCAATGGGCCACCTCTTGGCAGTGGTGACGACCCGTGATGCTTAAGGATAGAACCCCGGTGGCTGAGCAGTCCATAACATGCAATATTCCATTTGGCCCTTACTTGGACTAGACAGTCGGTCGGAGAGGCCCCCTCCGATCAATCGGCTGGTCACGTCAAGCCCTAGCACCTATATGATTGCCCCAGCCCTATTGCCATTATGGCAAGCCCCAGCCCTTTTTACCATATGGGTGCTAGAAGGCGCTGGCTGAGGGTCTTTGTGTCCTAGGAATGACGTTAAACTCTATCTGATGGCGAGATTCCAGTTTTGGAGGTTTGGGGAATGTGGAGCAGCCCTTCATCACCGTTGCTCTCTGGTCCACTACGACCCGGTGTGGTAGTACCTGTTAGGGTCCCATGTATGAGTTAAATAGAAAAATGAGTTTATAAACAATTGATAATCCAGACTCTTTATAAGTTTATCTGATGACTTTATACCATAATTTCATAATTAATTGTCAATAAATCGTCGGGGTGGCTTAAAATTGGTATCAGCCAATCAGCGAGGGAGTCTATCCCCTTTTTACTAGCGTTAGACCAAAGAGATTGTTTTTGCGTCTGAGGTGGAGCGCCTTAACTTACCATCAGCTCCTTAGTTTACAGCACAGATCCCTGTGCTACTCATACGCTGAGTTGGCGAGGGCCGGTATTGAATTAAGAAACTTGTGGTGTCTAGCCAAACGCTATACCGACTGAGCTAACTCGGCCCTTAAGTACTACTAGATATTAATTATTTCTAAATCCTAAGCTCTGCAAAAATTTCAAATAAACCAATATTAATTGCACCTTTGTGTATAAACTTATGCAAAGTTATAGCTGTTTCTGCAGGGATTGCAATTTCATTTTTGGCGAAACACGGGTGTGCGCAAGTGCAACACGCTCCATTATGCATAGAACAAAGTAACTATTAGTAGAATTGAAAAAAAAAAATGATTTGGAAAAATGCATTTTAATTGTAATACCCTCATCGATGTTTACATACCTTGGCTCTATTCGAAATTTTATTTCTTAAACTGAGAATTCATCTCAAAGGTAAGAATTTTGCCGATGCTTCGAACAATGTAAAACTCGCTGGAATATGTGATTAAATGCGGATATAACACCATGACTCACTGCAGACAGACTCACAGATGACACGCAGGGAACAGGAGCCCCCCTCCTCCCAAGCGGTTCAAAGATCATATTAAAATAACGCTGAAGAAATCTAACATCACACCTTCAAGCATGGAAGATCTGGCCTCCAAAAGACAGGGTTGGTGAGAAACATGCCACACAGGAGCTAAGCAGCTCAATAATGAGATAAACAGGACTGCAGAGCGGTGACGTCTTCGTCGTCATGAACAACCAAATGTAGATGGGAATTTCCCCAGCAATGTGTGTGACCCCATCTGCAAGTCCAGAATTGGAATAATGAGCTGCCATAGGGTCCACAAATGAAGACATGGAGTGACGTCATCGTTTTCTGTTACGGACTTCAAAAAGAAAAGAAAGAAAGAACGCTGTGATTTGAATACAGAGGGTTTTGGAGATGATTAAAGTTTTATTAATTGTTCATGTAAATACAGCTTCAGTCACGATAATGTTTTGAATACTCCACGTATTTTGAAGTAAATACGTTTAATTTATTGTTAATTTCTGTCTTTGTAAGCAAAGCTTCGGTCTCTCTTATTTTTCAACAGACCCTTTTTTGAAGAAAATTAACGTTTAATTAATTATCTTTTTATATCATAGTAAATAAAATTTCAGTCTCAATCCTTTTTTTTAAACACACCTCGTACATGAGAAGAAATTAACGTTTCGTTTATTGTTCATTTCTATCTTGTAAAACATAGTTTGGGTCTCCATTCTTATTTTTTGACGAAAATGAATGCTTCATGTCAGGAAAAAATACACACACACACACACACACACACACACACACACACATATATATATATATATATATATATATATATATATTTGGGAATAAAAAGGCCTTAAATACCATGGGTATCGTGATTATGGACCATTTCCACTCGAGAGCATGCTCAAGAGCTTCTTCAGATCACTGATGTATTTTATTTAATTTAATAAATAAAATATATCAGTGATCGGAAGAAGCTCTTGAGCATGCTCTCGAGTGGAAATGGTCCATAATCACGATACCCATGGTATTTAAGGCCTTTTTATTCCCAAATAACTTTGCTCTGTTTACAACAATTAAACATTGAGCTCTCATACGGAACCTGAACTCTACAACAAACTACGGGTAGAGAATTAGGACCCACCTAGAATCACCTTGTACCAAGAAACTTGGTACCACACCAAAGTATATATATATATATATATATATATACATGGGTTTGAAGAGGCTCCTTAGCCTTGGTCGACAACCCATCCACTCAAGAAGTCCGACACACAACCTCTGCTGCCTTTCAAAGAAAGGCTAGAGGAGTAAACGCGAAATTAAATCAGGAGTCCCTAAGGTGGCGTGATGCTGAAATCCAGTGTTACCCATCAACTCCTGCGACACTATCGTTGCCAAACTGCATTGGTAACTTACCTTTCCTTTGGATCACAGCCGCAGTGTGGAGAGGGAGGATTTGCTGCATGGGCAACAGCTTCATATCCTCCATATGAACCCGCCCAGGCTATGTAGTTCAAAGAGAGAGGAAAAAAAACTTTGACACTACGCCATCGTCTCTCGTAGGCGGAAGGCTACCAACCCCAATGCATCATTCATTATTACATTACAATTTTGATTAGTACTATCTTTCCAGTCGTCACTTCCACGACAGTGAAGAACAGCACACTTCAGAAACAAGAGAAAAAAAAAGAATAATCTCTGTCGGAATATTTGGTATATAAGGTGTGCTGGAAACCACCCCTTAAGATCATAGACTCGTCATGGTCACGTGGATTAAACCCAGCCAACAAACTGCTCGAAAACGTGGTTAGTTAACTATTTAACCGCCAATATCTAAATCCGTTCATTTGCTCGTCATTCGACATTGACGAACGGACATGCAACAAATGACTTTGCTGAACGCAAGGATTTTAACCAACACTAAGGAACACCAAGGAACAACCAACGGTTTCTTCACTAAAGATCGCGCTCTGCTTAACACAAGGGATCTCCATTGTAAAGTGATCTCACTTGAAGCCTAAAGATGGCCACAAAAATCGTAACAGTCTCCTGACAAGAACTTATTTCCATTTTGCCTCGCTTGTAATTATTACATCATTCATTTCTATCTTGGTTATCAAAGCCTCTGTCTTGATATTTTTTTAAACATATCTCATATTTTAAGGAAAAATGAACGTTTAATTCATCCTTCATTTTTTTCTTGGTAAAAAACAGCTTCAGGCTTGAAACTTTTAGAACATACCTCGTATTTTCAATAAAATTAACGTTTAGTTTATAGTTAATTTATTTCACGGTAGATACGGTTCCTTTCTCTATATCTTTTTTAGCATAGCTCGTAATTCAAAAGAAAATGAACGTTTAATTTATTGTTCATTACTGTCTTGGTGAACACAGCTGCAGTCTCGATAATTTTAAACACACCTCGTATTTTAAAGAAAATAAACGTTTTTTGAATACACCTCGTATTTTGAAGAAAATTGAACATTAAACGTTCATTTTCATTGTTCATTTCTGTCTTAGTAAACACAGCTTCAGTTTCTATACTTTTTAAGCACATGCAAACTATCTCCGCTATTAAATATGGCTGTTGAGAAATCACTTTTTCACCTAACTTACACGTTTCTCTTTGAGATATTTGCTTAGATTCGTTGTTTTGTTTGCTTGTATATCTTTAGCCAAGATTCTTTAATATCTTCTTGTGTACCAGAACGATATATGTTGCATAGGCCAAGTTCGAGTTGTAGTAGTAGTCGTCGTTAGTTCAGAAACAACACCCGCAGGTTGTATAGTCACAGGGGCTGTTTATTTCTTTGATGCACGTGTGTTCTTTTTCAGAGAGAAGAAAAGATAGACAGAAAGAGAGAGACAGAGGGTGGTACGGTCAAATTACTTTGTCGTAAATCATGTTCGCTACTACTATATCAGACCCATCCGGGGAAACAGGAGCCACATCTGACTCCCACTAGAGCCAAGGCGAAAAGATTGAGATTTTTCTTCTCTCCCGTTTCTCGTTCCGGCTTCACATCCGTTTCCAGTCCAAACCTAGAACTTCCATTTTTATTTTTAAATCTTTTTCCGGGGCCATTCTACGGTCATTGCTGTTACCCCATTGTGTGTTTACTCTTCCAAATTTTAACCTTTGTTCTTATTTCTTCTTCCTCTCTTTCTCCTTTCAATCCCCATATTCCCCGTAGACCATAACAATTACGCTACGCTTGTTTTTCAATCCACATTTTTTCTTCGTTCTCCTTTTTCTTCTTCTTCTTGCACATTGCCCTTTTAATTTTTCTCAAATCTCTTTTCATGACAATCTTCAAAACAACTTCTCTTTTTTCTTCCTCTTATCTTTATGTTGGCAAATTTCTTATTTGATTGTTGTGCGATCTTTGATAAGATTTTAGGGTAATATCAAAAATTATGATTCTTCCCCCTCAGTAACTTTAAAATATCTTTTTCTCTTTTGAGATTGTGTCATTCTTATAGTGATGGCAATCTATATATCTGAAATTAAAAAACAGGCTCTGAATATAAACCCGAGGGTACAGATTATAATTAGTATGATCTTTCCACTCATGTTCCCCAGTCTTCTCAGCTCTCCGGCAAATATTTGTCTATCTTTTTACTTTCAATCTGCGATAGGGTATCTATGTATGTATGTAAGTATGTATGTATTATTATTGGATGATGGCTGTACCAGTTTTGAGAGTGGAAGAATCGTGTATGAAAAACTAAAACTTCGCCAACTTCGAAAGGGTTACACCTGTCATATTGGAGAGAACATGGGGGTGTGGAAATGTCAGACATGTGGTCAAATTCTGCTTTCTAAGGCTGGATATGTCAATCATAGGAAATCTTACCAGGGTCAATCCATGCAAATTCCTGGAACAAACAATGTATCATATGCTACCTGTGGCAATGTCTGTAAGTCGGCTTCTGGCATATGGTGGTGCATAAGCATCAAATTTTATCATCTGATTCATCTGATTCAACGGGAAGGACATCCTTTCTATTTCATATTTGCATCAAACTTTGTGGATCTGCAGCAGGTTTGATGAGTCATTTGAGGGCTCATGCAAGGAGTGGTTCTGGTGGTGGAGTTACGGGATTGTGAGGGACAGCAATGATCTGTAAAGATTATTATTATTATTATTATTATTATTATTATTATTATTTCACTCCTTTTGAGTTTTTCACATCAGCGTTAGCTGATGGTATTTCACTGGGGGCTGAGTGACAACAAGTCTTGTCAGGTCTCCAGGACTCCTCTGAGTATTCTAGCCGATTGCATCAGTGCAGTACTGGGTGGCCTCAATTCTTCCTCAGATTTCAAGATCCTTCAGTATTTTTCCAAGTTTATTGGGACCGTTCCAAGTACACCAACTACAATTTGTATCACTTTCACTCTCATATTCCACAGCTTTTTCAATTCTCAGATATTTATGCATCTTTTCATTTTCTTTCAGCTTCACCCTGTTATCTGCTGGAACCGCAAAGTCCACCAGTTGACACGTTCTCTCTCTTTTTTTTTTTTTTTTTTTTTTTTTTTTGTTAATCAACACTAGGTCTGGTCCCCTGGCTGGGATAGGGTGATCCGTCATTATCTCGAAGTCCAAGAATTTTATGCATTTCATTCTCAAGAATAGATTCTGGTTTATGCGTATATCATTTTGTTATTGGTCAAAATTTAATTTTTTTGCATAATTCCCAGTGGATCACCTTCCCAACCCATCGTGCCTAGCTTTTTATTCCCGTTGTGCTAGTTTGCTACATTCAGTTAAAAA
This sequence comes from Doryteuthis pealeii, assembly GCA_023376005.1. Classification (NCBI taxonomy): domain Eukaryota; kingdom Metazoa; phylum Mollusca; class Cephalopoda; order Myopsida; family Loliginidae; genus Doryteuthis; species Doryteuthis pealeii. Next base: position 37,849,720 of record CM042166.1, on the reverse strand, counting down.
TGGTTTACAGTCTCATCTCTGTCACCGCACCAGTCTACATTTACTGTTTTGTTTCGTATTATTATTATTATTATTATTATTATTATTATTATTATAAATACCCCAACAACTACGTGATAGAAATTCATATTTCAAACTTCTCAAGATAAAAGAAATTTAATTTTCTTAAATTTAAGTCGAAGTAAGCCTTTAACATTTCGTAAAATTTCATTC
>CM042166.1:37839507-37844507 GCA_023376005.1 Doryteuthis pealeii | reverse complement strand
TTTCTTTTATTTTCTTTCCTTCTTTTCTTTCTTTTTCTTTCTTTCTTTCTTTCCTTCTATTTTCTTTCTTTCTTTCTTTCTTTCATACCTTTCTTTCTCTCCTGTTTTTTTCTTTCATTTTTTTCTTTTCTTTCTTTCATTCCTTTCTATCTTTCCTTCTATTTTCTTTCTTTCTTTCTCTCTCCTTCACTTTTCTTTCCTTCTTTTCTTTCTTTCTTTTCTCTTTCTTTCTTTCTTTCTTCCTTTTATTTCTTTCTTCTCTCCATTTTCCTCTCTTTTTATTTTATTTCTCATCTCATTATATCTTTCTACTTTTTCATTTGCCAATTATTTTTTTTCTTTGTTTCTTTTCATCTTTTTTCTTTTTTTTTCTTTCTTACATATCCTCCATAATTCTTTAATTTACTCATATTATAATCTTTCTTTCTTTCTTTTTTTCTTTTATCCATTTTTCTTTCATTGATTCATTCCCCAAACCTTTCTTCTTTCTTCTTTTTTTTTTCTTTTTATCCATTTTTTTTTTTTTCTTTCATTGATTCATTCCCCAAAGACCTTTCTTTCTTCTTTCTTTCTTTTTTATCTTTTTTTCCATTTTCTTTTCATTGATTCATTCCCCCAAATACCTTTTTTCTTTCTTTCTTCTTTCTTTTATCCATTTTTCTTTCATTGATTCATTCCCCAAAGACCTTTCTTTCTATTTTTCTTCTTTCTTTTCTTTCTTTGCTTTTATCTTTTTTTTTCTTTCATATTCATTCCCCAAGAACATTTCTCTCTTTCTTCTTCTTTCTTTTTTCTTCATTGTTCTTATCCCCAAATATATCCCTTCTATCTCTCATAACTTGCATCTTACCTCATAATCATATTCATCTTTCTTCTTTCCTTTTTTTCTTTCCTTTTTCCTATCCAAACATTTCCTATCTTTACTTCATTTCTATCATATATGATTCTCTATTTTCTTTCTTCCTTTCTTTCTTGCTTTCTATCCAAATCTTTTCTGACTTCATTAAACTCAATATTATTTTCTATCTTTCTTTCTTTCTTCCTTTCTTTCTTTCTTTTATCCAAACTTCTTTCTTGACTTCATTCTACTCATTTTCTATCTTTCTTCTTTCTTCCTTTCTTTCTATCCAAACTTCTTCTCTTACTTTCATTTACTCATATTATTTCTATCTTTCTTTCTTTCTTTCTTTCTTTCTTTCTTTCTTTATTCCATGGTTCTTTCTTACTTCATTTACTCATATATTTTCTATCTTTCTTTCTTCCTTTCTTTCTTTTTCATCCAAACTTCTTTCTTACTTCATTACTTCAATTTATCTTTATCTTTCTCTTCCTTCTTTCTTCTTCTCCAAACTTCTTTCTCATTACTCATATTATTTTTCTTCTTCTTCCTTTCTTTCTTTCTTTCTATCCAAACTTCTTTCTGTACTTCATTTACTCAATATTATTTCTATCTTTCTTTCTTTCTTCCTTTCTTTCTATCAAGTTCTTTCTGCTCTTCATTTACTCATATTCATTTTCTATCTTTCTTTCTTCCTTTCTTTCTTTCTTTTCTATCCACACTTCTTTCTTTACTTCATTTACTCATATTATTTTCTATCTTCTTTCTCTTCCTTTCTTTCTTTCTTTCTATCCAAACTTCTTTCTTACTTCATTTACCATATTATTTTCTATCTTTCTTTCTTTCTTTCTATTCTTTCTATCCAAACTTCTTTCTTACTTCATTTACTCATATTATTTTCTATCTTTCTTCTTCCTTCTTTCTTTCTTCTATCCAAATCTTCTTTCCTTACTTCATTTAATTCATATCATTTCTTTCTTTCTTTCTTTAATCTCTCACTTTTTCGGGTTTATGATCTAGAAAAGCCTATTTTATAACAATCAGCAATAAACTGTATAACAATATTTTAGTTCTGTTTTCTGCTTTACAAATATTCATTACTACAAATTGATTGATTATAATGGAATTAATTTGTTGAATAAAAGATATTTCAAAATCGATCAAAATGATAGAAAAGTCAAACACCCACTTCCATTTTCAGGACTTACTAAATCAAAAACTTGGATGCTCTTATCAAAGTCATCGATCATTTCCAAGCCGGTTTATACCATGTACAAATAAACTTTTAATTAAACACGAAAACCTGCTAGAATGTTTGTCAATATGTAAGTCACCATTACTCCCAGGTCTACTCTGACCCGGAGTGGTGGTACATGATAGGATCCCATCTATGGGTTAAATAGAGTTTATAAAAATCGCTTAAAAAAAATTTCTTCCAAACTATCGCTTATAACAAACTTGAACTTTAAACTATAAGTAAAGTCGTCGGGGGCCTAAGGTTGGTATCAGCCAAACAGCGAGTGAGTCTATCCCCTTTGCACTAGTGCTAGACGAAGGGATTGTTTTTGGCATCTGAGGCGGAGCACCACACCTGCCATCAGCTCCTCACTTTACCGCACAGATCCATGTGCTACCCATTCGCTGAGTTGGTGAGGGCCGGTATCGAACCCGGAACCTTGTGGTACCTGGTCAGACGCTCTACCGACTGAGATAAAGTTGACACCTTTGGCAGGAACTTGGTTATGTTCCTACTGTACCAATCAAGTAAGTATTTAAAAATATAACTATTAAGATCAGAAGAAAGCGAAGAGGAGTATCATCATGGAAAAATAGAATCTACAAATATAGTTTGAATTTTAACTGAAGCTACACAAGTTGTAAAAGGTTCAGGTAATCTGAATATTAGCTACATAAATGAAAGTAATCTCCCCTTGTTTATTTCACTTTGAGGAAGTATATGTTTTTGATCGGCCATTTTCATTTCACCGTAAATCAATACAACTGCATGTTTTAACACGAAAATATCATAAAATGTGCTCTTAATATCAATTAAGTTTATTTCAAATAATGAGCAAGCACAATCAAGAACACATTTTATGATATTTTCGTGTTAAAACACGCAGTTGTATTGATTCGGGCAAATTCGTATTATCTGTGTAGATTTATGGTGAAAGGAAAATGGCCGACCAAAACATATGGCTTCATCACAGTGAAATAAACAAAGGGAGGTTACTCTCATTTATGTAACTAATGTTCAGATTACCAAGATACAATGGTATATATAATTGTCCCACCCCTATACTGTTATACTTATAGAACTAGCAGAACTGGGACAGAAAATCGTGTGGCCTGGCGCCTTCTTGTCAAACAAGGCACGAAAAGAAGTGAAATGGAGAGAAAAAAAGCCGCCACAGCAAAGAGAACCAGAAGGAAGCGAGACAACAACAACCACAGCAAGCATCACTATTTGTATGTAGTCACTGCACCAGAGATTGCCATTGAAAAATTGGCCTATTCAAACACTCACGCAGATGCAGTTAAGGAAAAAATTGGACACTACGCCATCGTCATTAGCAGACAGAAGGATTCCAACATATATAGAACAAGCAGGACCTGTGAATAAACCACAGTATTGTAATTCAATTATTACAACGTTTGATATGTTTACTTAAGGGCTGTTGCCAAATAGCTCAATATGTAATAAGTATAATAATCTTAATTTAACTCTCTCCCACTCTTCTTTTTTTTTCATTATTTCCTTCTTTTCATTTTTTCATTATTTTCGATTGAAACAGATTAGCGCTATCAATTCCACACGGTCATTCCCCATTCTGTCTTTCTCCTATTCTATTTCTTTGTTTCTTATATTTTTCTGTGTAGCATGTCCTTGTTATTCCCTTTCTTTCTTTATAATAAAACGGAATTGTCCATTATTTAGCTAAGGGTACGACACTCATAAGAAATAAGAATTCGACGATAAGCAATACCAGATAATCAGGAATTTACATTTTGGCATTTCATCTTGGACGATTTAGAGGGTCTCTTTTTCAGCCAGAGGGTGTTGCAAGACGACAACAGTCTTACAATTAAAGAACATGGATATTTATATATTGATAAGGTGGTCGTCCTGCTATTAAACAAAGGTTTTACAACACGAGCACACGATGCCCCTCACCTCGAAGTTTTCGACTACTGCAACTTTCTGACATACATCGTATACGAGTCTGTTGACGAGTTATGTCAGAAAAGTTCCGGTATATCAGAAAACTTCGATGTGAGAGGCATCGTCCACCGCGAGTTCTTGCCACAGAGACAGTCGATCAACCAGCATGTATACAAAGAGATACTGCGGCGTTTGCTTCGTTCAGTGCACACGAAACAGCGCCAGATGTGGCAGGACTACTCGTGGGTACTTCACTATGACAACGTACCTGGCTACACTGCCCTGAATATCCGAGCCCAGAAGACCATCACTGTGCTGTAGCAACCTCCCTACTCGTCCGACCTGGCCCCATGTGATTTTTCCTCTTCCCCAAGCTCAAGGGTTAATCAAGGGAACCAGTTTCGAGGATGAGCACGACACATTTTCCAAACTCAACGCATTCAAAACATCAATGATCTTTTATCTACATAAATTCTTTTTTTTTTTCTCCTTGAATAATTTCATTGTCCTGAAGAAGGTTTCCTGTGTAAACCGATATGTTCGAACATCGACTAATAAATTTCCATTTATTATAACACCCCATGTTTGTTCTATATTTTCTCCACATACTGTCGGATTAATTTCCTCATCTTACTCCCATAGATAGATAGCTAGATAGATAACAGATAGATATGAAATGATTGCATTACATGAATAGATAGATAAGATAGATAGGTTTATGTTTTGTTAATTTAATAACTTGAATCTGTACGTTGATTTCGATATGTTTTCATCTTAAATTTTAATCTTTTCAATTATTCAATACAGATTACGCATATTCATTTCACATTGTAGTTTTTGAATTCACAATTTTTTTTTCTTTTAGAGGATTTTAATACTCGAAAAAATGTTGAATATGTAAACTTCAGAAAATCTCACATTGCGTATATAAGTAAATTACATTTTTTTACATTTAAAGTTTAACAGAAAGTTTAGAAATTTTTTTTAATCGCTTTTATT
>CM042166.1:37812772-37829407 GCA_023376005.1 Doryteuthis pealeii | reverse complement strand
AGAGAGAGATTTCACCACTAAAGAAATTAAAAATACATTAAACGACGATATCCTGCAAATGATTACAATATGCAGACTACGACGGCAGATTATCTAGCGGCTCCGGCAAATACACCCGATAAGCAGAATCCCTGCTGCATAGCGTAGAGAAGGCAGCAAGGGTGTTGGAAGCAGCACAACACAACAAAAAGCATCGGAACACAAACTATGACACAAACCATTCAAGTAAGAGGGATAAGTAAGGACGATCTCATAAATTACGTTCTCACACAGACACTTACACATGGACACAGCAGCGTTTAGTGACCAGCAAAATCATGCATCGATCAGCTCTCTATGAACACTGGGTGCCGTGCTGAGGACTTTCACAAGGTCCGAAATTGAACGCAGTAGCGACAATATAGTTCAAACTTACTTACTACGATGTTGTCACTGTGACTTACCTACTGAGAAGAACAGTAATGGTATTATTTAACCCATAACTGGAGAAATTAGGGTGTTTCAGACTTTTCTCAATTATATTTGTCCGAAAGTGGAAATAATAAGCGCGACAGGAATTCGAACTCACTTACTAGGATATTCGGCAGTCCAGCACATTAGCCACGGAGTTTAGCGGGTCTCACCCACTAAGTGAACATAAAAATCAATGGTACTATCTAACCTATAGCTGGGGGGAGGCAGGTGGTTATATTTTTCTCAAGGGTATTAGTTCGAAAATAAAAGTAATAGCGCGACTGGAATTCAAACTCGGTTACTAAGATGTCGCAGTTTGACGCGTTAGCCGCTACGTCACGGGGACTCACTACCCTAATAGAAGAATAGTCTTGATGCTTTTTAACCTACAGCTGTGGGAGTAAAGAGATTCTTACCTTTCCCAAGGGTATTTGGCCGAAATCGAACGAAATAGAGCGATGGGGGTTCGAACTCGCGTTCTACGATGTCGCAGTATGGCACATAATCACTATGCCATTTGTGGTACTATTTAACTAATAGCTGGAGGTATGAAAGGGTTCATACCTTTCCCAAAGGTATCAGTTCGAAAGTGAAATTAATAGTGAGAATGGAATTCAAACTCGCTTACTACGATATCCTAGTCCAAAACGTTAGCCACGGCACCACAGGAACTCACCCCCGAGTAGAAGAACAGCCATGTTACCATCTGACCCATAGCTGGAGGGATAAGAGTGTTTCCTACCTTTCCCAAAGGTATTTGTCCGAAAGTAAACGTAATTGCCTTACTGGAGTTCAAAATCACTTAATATGTAGCCTACTACAGCCCATTAGGTCCAACGCCACAGGGACACACTCTCCTCGTAGAAGGACAGTAGTGGTACTATTTAACCCATAGTTGGGGGATGATGGAGTTCTTACCCTTCCCAGGGGTATTAGTCCAACACTGACCGTAATAGTGCGACTGGAATTCGAACTCGATTTCTACGATGACACAGTCCAGCTCGTTAGCCACAACGCCCTGGGCATTTACCCCAGTTAAGTAGAAGTTCATGGTACTATCTAATCAATAGCTGGGAGTCGGGAGTTATAACTTTCCCAAGGCGAAGGTGAAATCAATAGCGCGGCTGGAATTCGTGTCACAGTCCAGCAAGTTAGCCACGGTACCACAGACTCATATCTTCAAGTAGAAGAACAGTCATAGTACTATCTAACCCATAGCTGGGGATGTGGGTTTATACTTTCCCCAGGGGTATTAGTCCGAAAGTGAAAGTAATAGCGTTACTGGAGTTCCAACCCCTTTGCTACGTAGTTTGGTATGTTTTACGGCATATCAACCTCAGTGGGCCATTTAATGCCGATGATGTTTTGAAATAAATTAATTCTTAATGGATACACAATTTTTTATAAACACATGTTTTCTACTTAACCCATGGATGGACCTAACAGGTACTACACTCCGGGTCAGAGTGGACCAGGGAGCAGTGGTAATGAAGGGGTGCTCCTCATTCCCACAACCTCCAAACTGAACCTCACCATTAGATAGAGTTTTAACGAGTCTTCCTAGGACATGAAGATCCTCAGGCATCACCTTCTAGCACCATAGGATTAAAAAGGTTTAGGGCTTGCCATAATGGCAATAGGGCTTGGGCAATCATATAGGTGCTAGGGTTTGACGTGACCAGCCGATAGACCGCCCATCTAGTCCAAGTAAGGACCAAAGTGGAATATTGCATGTCATGGACTGCTCAGCTACCTGAGTTCTATCCTTAAGCATCACGGGTCGCTACCTATGGCCAACTGGCAGCCTAATTGGGGGATTCTTACCCCTCGGCAGAGGTGCATTCTAACGCTCCAACCGACAGAGCGGTTACTACGTAGTATAGTCCAACCACATTAGGTACTACGCCACAGGGACTCACTAATCTAGTAAGCAGAACGGTAATGGTATTATTTAATCATAGCTTGAGGGATGAGGGAATTTTCAATATTTTCCCAAGCGTATTAGTCCAAAAGTGAAAGTAATAGTGCGAGTGGAATTCGAACTCGCTTCCTACGATGTCGCAGACCAGCACGTTAGTCAACGACCCACGGGCACTCACTACCCTATTAGAAGAGTGTAGTGGTACTATTTATGTTCCTGGTCACACAAAGCGCTATGGGTATATGTAACCCCGTACTACCTGTTTCATATTCGGATCATCGCAACTAAACCAAGCCTGCCGTTGAGGAGAATGGCTAGACACGCCAGCAGGACGAAAAACAAAACCTGTAAAAGAGCGGAGGAAGCCTTCTCGCTCAACGGACATCTAGCACATTAACGCGAAAACATAAATACCTGGGTTGGTATCAGGCGCGTAATAGTTTAAATAACCCCGCTGCCCTGTGGGTTCCTCTGGATAGGAAAAGGCTAAGGGAAGAAAAACCCTGACAGAAATTCAATGACCTGGACTCCGTTAGGCAGTTCAGTGTGTAAAACACTATCTGGCATCTCCTGCAGCCAAACTGACGCCGAATATATTGGTTCACCATTCAATCGTCTCACGCCAGCGAGCAGAGAGGGAGAGGGCATGTCACTTGGCAAACCGGGCTCCATACATCTTGCCCAGGCTCTATTTTTTTTCTTTTGTGCCCTGGAGTGGTACTATTCATCCCACAACTTGAGGGATGAGGGTGTTTCATATATATCCCAAAGTTATTAATCCGAAACTGAACCCAATATCGCTACCGGGGTTCGAACTCACGTATTACGAACGCACAGTATGACACGTTAGCCACTACGCCATTAGTTGTACTATTCAAACCATAGATGGAGGGATAAGCAGAATCATACCTTTCCCAAGGGTATTAGCCCGAAAGCGAAATTAATAGTGAGAATGGAATTCGAACTCGCTTCCTCTGACCTCACAGTCCAGAACGTTAACCATTACACCACACCCCCCGGTTGATATTGTTGATCAGTTTAATACTGATTATGTCTAGAAAAATGTTGCTTCCGTATTGAACGGCGAGAAGGAGGGGGGCAATACTGCTCGAGATGGCGATGGCGGCAGTGGCGGTGTTCGTTATTAGTGTTATTATTATCGTTGGTGGCGATGGTGCGATGGTGGAGGAGGTTGTGGTGGCGATGGTGGGTGGTGGTGGTAGCTGTTATTGCATCGTCGTTCACGTGTAATCAGTAAGAGCGCTTCAATGTCTCCAATGAAGCAGAAAGACACTGTCAGATAGGCAGTCCCTGACATGAACGCCCCGGGGATAAGGTAAAAATAGAGGAAAATAATCTATTTCATAGCGATGTTTTAGAAATTGGGGAAGAAGGAAGAAAAGAAGAAGAAGAAGAAAGAAGAAGAAGAAGAAAAATAAAAGAGTGAAGAAGAAGAAAAAATAAAGAGTGAGAAGAGAAAAAGAAAATAAGGAAATTTGAAAAGAAGAAAAAAAGAAGAAAAACAAAATAAAGAGTGAAGAAGAAAAAAAGAAGAAAAACAAAATAAAGAGTTAAGAAGAAGAAGAAGAAAAGAAGAAAAGAAAATAAAGAGTGAAGAAGAAGAAAAAGAAGGAGAAGAAAATAAAGAGTGAAGAAGAAGAAAAAAGAAGAAAAAGAAAATAAAGATTGAAAAAGAAGAAGAAAAAAGAAAAAGAAAAATAAAGAGTGAAGAAGAAAGAAAAAAGAAGAAAAAGAAAATAAAGATTGAAAAAGAAGAAAAAGAAGAAAAAGAAAGTAAAGAGTGAAGAAGAAGAAATATAAAATAAAGATTGACGAAGAAAAAGAAGAAAGAAGAAACATAAATAGCGAAGAAGAAAAGAGAGGAGAATAAAAGAGAGAAGAATAAGAATAAGAATAAGAATAAGAATAAGAATAAGAATAAGAATAAGAATAAGAAGAAGAAGAAGAAGAAGAAGAAGAAGAAGGTGGAGGAGGAGGAATACATTTAAAAAGAAAAAAACAAAGAGGGTGAAGAGTTTGAGTGGGAGTGTAATTGTTTATGAATGAGAGAGAAAAAAAGGGAAGACAAATATGAATGAAATGAGATAGAAAGAAAAAAGAACGAAAGAAAGATAGAAAGAAAGAAAGAAAGAAAGAAAGAAAGAAAGAAAGAAAATAGGTTAAATACCTTCAGTGAGAGTATAATTGCATATGAATGAACAACAACAAAAATAGAATGAAATAAGAAAGAAAGAAAGAAAGAAAGATGTTTAAAAAAATGAAACAGAAAATAGGGGAAAAGGAAAGAAAGAAAGAAATAAGAAAAGAGTGTGAATATGAATGAGGAAGAAGAAAGGCAATGAAAATTAGAATGAAACAATAAAAAAAGTAAGAAAAAGAAAGAAAGAGGGTGATGATTTTCAGTAGGAGGGTAAGTGCTTGTGAAAGAGCAAAAAAAGGAGAGAAAATATGCAAAACGGAGACAGGGGAAAAATGAAGAAAAAAGAAAGAAAGAAAGAAAGAAAGTGAAGAGTTTTAGTGGGAGGGTAATTGCTTAAGAAGGAGAAAGGAAAAATATGAAAAATGAAACCAGAAAAAAGAAAGAAAAACAAAAATGAAAGAAGAAAATAAATATGAAAGAAAGAAATATATTTAAAAAAAGAAAGAAAGAAAGAAGGAAAGAAAGAAAGTGAAGAATTTTAGTGGGAGGATAATTGCTCATGAAGGAGAAAGGAAAAAAAGAAAAGAAAAATATGAATAAAATGAAACCTGAAAAAGAAAAAAATGAATGAAGAAAATAAATATGAAAGAAAGAAATGTATTTTAAAAACGAAAGAAAGAAAGAAGGAAATGAATAAAGAAAGAAGTTAAAAGTTTTAGTGGGAGGATAATTGCTTATGAAGGAGAAAGGGAAAAAAAGAAAAGAAAAATACGAAGAAAATGAAACCAGAAAAAAGAAAGAAAAACTAAATGAATGAAGAAAATAAATATGAAAGAAAGACATGTATTTAAAAAAAAGAAAGAAAGAAAGAAGGAAGTGGAGAGTTTTTGTGGGAGGGTAATTGCTTATGAAGGAGAAAGAAAAAACAATAGAAATATATGAATAAAATAAAACCAGAAAAAAATGAAAGAAGAAAATAAATATGAAAGAAAGAAATGTATTTAAAAAAGAAAGAAAGAAGGAAGGAAGGAAGGAAGGAAAGAAAGAAAGAAAGAAAGAAAGAAAGAAAGAAAGAAGTAAAGAGTTTTCCTGGGAGGGTAATTGCTTATGAAGGAGAAAGAAAAAAGAAAAAAAATATATGAATAAAATGAAACCTGAAAAAAGAAAGAAAAACAAAAATGTAAGAAGAAAATAAATATGAAAGAAAGAAAGAAAGAAAGAAAGAAAGAAGATGAAGAATTTTTATAAGAGTTGTAAATAGAAAAAGATATGATGATAAGAAAAAAGAAAGAAAAAAGAAAAGGAAGAAGAACATAAAGAAAAGAAAGAGGATAAAGACTTTAAGTAAGAGTGTAATTACTTATGAATGAGAATGATGAAAAAGAAAGAAATATGTGAAAAAAATTAAACAGAATATAGGAAAAAAGAAGGAAAACCAGAAAGAAAGAAAAATAATGAAAGAATGTGAATTGTTTCCAATATGAAGATAATAGCTTAAGAATGAGAGAGAAAAAGAGCAAGAGAAAATAGGAATGAAATGAGACAGGAGTAAAGGAACAAATGAAAAAGAGAAAGAAAGAAAAATATAAAAAAAGAAAAAAGAAAAAGAAAGAAAGAAAGAAGAAAGAAAGAAAAGAGGATAATAACATTCAGTGTAAAATAAGTAAAGACATCAGGGTGACCTAAAGTCGGTATCAGCCAATGAGTCTATCCTCTTTTCGCTACCACTAGACCAAGGAGATTTTTTGCGTCTGAGGTGGTGCGCCACACCTACCATCGGTTCCTTACTTTACTGTGCTACTCATACCTGAGTTGGCGAGGGCCGGTATCGAACTAGGAACCTTGTGGTTTCTAGCTGAACGCTCTACCGACTGAGCTAACCTGGTGTAACTGCTTAGAATAAAAAAGAAAGAAAGAAAGAAAGAAAGAAAGAAAGAAAGAAAGAAGAAAGAAAGAAAGATATGACACAGGAAAAAAGAAAGAAAAATTGAAAGAGAAAGAAATATGAACAGAGAGAAGTAGATAGGTAGACGGCGAAGAACAGATTGAAATAGATAAATAGATAGATCTGAATAAACTGATATAGATATGAACTGATTGGGCTAGCCAGCTAGTTAGCTAGCTAGCGAGATCGATACATCATACATACATACATACATACATACATAAGATATATGATAAAATTGATAGATAGATTGAAAGGGAGAGAGAGGGGGGAGAGAGTGAGGGGGATGCGGGGGAGAAAGGCGGGGGAACTCAGAAAAGAAAAGATAAAGAAGAAAAGAAATTAGTGAAAGAAGAAAAAATTAAGATTGTACCAAAAAAGAAGAGCCAATGAAACAACGAAATAAAGAAAAGAAAAAGAAAGAGTCAAGAAATGAATGAAAGAGATAGAGATAGAGATAGAGATAGATAGAGAGAGAGAGAGAAGAGAGAGAAGAGAGAGAGAGAGAGAGAGAGAGAGAGAGAGAGAGAGAGAGAGCCCTTAGAGATGTAGAGATATTTCAGAAAAAAAAGGATGGAGGCTTTATGAACCGTGAGATAAATAAAAAATGATATGAAAAAAAAAGATAGAAAAAAAGAAGTAAAAAAAAAACAAAAATGAAATGATAGATAGATAGATAGATACATACATACACAGATACATACACACATGCATATATATATATATATATATATATATATATATATATATATATATATATATATATATATATATATATAGAGAGAGAGAGAGAGATAGATAGATAGATTAATCGATATATGAACAGATATATGGATAGATAGAAAGATATATATATATATATATATATATATATATATATATATATATATATATATATAGATAGATAGATAAGATAGATAGATAGATATATGTAAGGATAGATAGATTGATAAAAATATGGATAGTTTATATAGATAGATAGGCAGATAGATATACAGATAAACGGATATATATATATATATATATATATATATATATATATATATATAATATATATATTATTATATTATTGATCTCAATATAGGTACATAGATAGATATAAGTAGAAAGAGTTTGAAAAAGGGAGGGAAAAATAGAAATAACGAAATAAATAATTGGAATAAATAAAAAAAAAAGGAAGATGCAAAAGAAAGAAAGAAAGAAATATTTCTAAAGATTGAGATAATGAGAGAGAAAATATAATGATATCTAAATTATGAGATAGAAAAAAAGGTTGGACATTAATAAAGAAAGAAAGAAAGAAGGAAAGAATGAAAGAGAAGATAAAAAGAAAGATAGAAAGATAAGAAAAGATTGAGAAAATAAAGATACAGATAGTATAAGAAAGAAAGAAAGAAAGAAAGAAAGAAAGAAAGAAAGAAAGAAAAATGAAACAGTGAACGAATGAAAGACTGTGATAAAAAAAAGGATAAAGAAATAACAGAAAGGTGAAAGAAAGGGGGGAGGAAATAAGGAGTAACGAAGAAAGAAAGATTCTCCCAATAAAAGTGGCAATAAGACAGAAAGAAAGAAAGAAAGAAAGAAATGACAAAGAAATTTAAAAAAGTGTGAAAAAATGGTAAAAATGAGGAAAAAAGCGAAAAAATAACGAATAAGCAAGAAAGAAAGAAAGAAAGAAAGAAAGAAAGAAAGTTCTTCACACTAAAAGTGGGAACGAAAAACAAACAAAGAAAGAAGGTAAGAAATGGAAAAAAGAGGAAAGAAAATAACGAATAAGCAAGAAAGAAAGAAAGAAAGAAAGAAAGAAAGAAAGAAAAATCTTCATATTAAAATTGGGAAGTAAAAGAAGGAAAAAAAATTGGAAAATAAGAGGAAAGAAAAGGAGAATAGGAAAGAATGAATAAGGAAAATAACTAAAGATTTTCATAATAGGAGATGAATAAGAAAGAAAGAAAGAAAGAAAGAATGAAAAAATGGTAGAAAGGGGGGGGTGAAAAATGAAAATAACGAAAAGAAAGAAGAAAGAAAGAAAGAAAGTAAGAAAGAAATGACCAAAGAAAAAAAGATAAAGAACAAAAAAAAAAAAAAGAGAGAGAAAAACTCAAAGCATTCACCGACCCAACCACGAACCCCACAACAATAATAATAATAATAATAATAATAATAATAATAATAATAATAATAATAATAATAGTGAAGAAAAACCTTTTACAAAAAAATAGTAATAAATTGAAAGATAAAAACTCAAGAAATGGGAAATGTCATTGCAATCAGAAATTGATGGGCAATATTGACAGGGAAAAAACACAAAAGAAGCAACCCCTTCCCCCCAAAAAAAAATGCACACACGCACACACACACACTCACACACACACACACACACACACACACACACACACACACTTGTGAAACTAAAGATAGGACCTTCCCTGAACGATACCAGGAATAAGAGAAAAGAAAAAAGAGAAAAGAGGATATTCAAGTGGCGGACATTTTCTTTTAAATAAACTAGCAAGACTACACGCCCTCCGCAATGCGTAAGTATTTAGGTTTTAATGTAATAAAATATATCAAATTAGAAAGACTAATGAAATTAAATAAGAACAAATATAAAAGATTATACATATCTTAATCATATTTTAATTGGTTTCACATCCATTTTCTTATATATATATATATATATATATATATATATATTAAAGAAATGAATACAATAGAAACCTACTCGAGTTTCACCATTAGGATCTTCAGGGTTAAATCCATTGAATTAATCGAGGTACCGATTAATTGCAGCCGATTACACGTGTGTTCATTGAATAAGATGTTAGGTTATCATAACGTTAATTATAATATAACGTAACATCTTATTCAATGAACACGCGTGTAATCGGCTGCAATTAATCAGTACCTCGATTAATACAGTGGATTTAACCCTGAAGATCCTAATGGTGAAACTCGAGTAGGTTTCTATTGTATCCATTTCTTTAATAAATTTGCGCTACTTTGTATTGAGCACTTTGTATTTGTTTTATCGCTGACTTTTTGTGCACCTCCAACGATCGCGTCCACATTCACCGGTAAGCCACCTTTTATCTATATAAATACACACACTCACACACATATATATATATATATGTGTGTGTGTGTGTGTGTGTGTGTGTGTTGAAAAGAGATATAAAGGAAAGAAAGTATAGAATGGAAAAAATAGGATATTTTAATCAATTTTACTTACACGTGTTTCGGTGATGAGTTTATCCATGTGTACATAATTCAAACTATTATTATTTTTAAATAACCAAATGAAATGAAATAATAATAATAGAAAAAAATGTAGAAATGTTCCGCACACAAAGAAGTATCGACCTTCCTCAGAGTAAATCCTTATTTTTTAGAAATAAAATTCGTTGGAAAGCGGAGAATTTTTTGAAATGTTTAAAAAATCACGTGAAGGGAGTGTTCAAACGCGGTTGAGAAGGACGGTTATAATGACGTCATGTCGCATGCGACGGATTTTGAAACCGAGCGAGGATGGCTGGAATAAAGTTTTGTGGAATTTAAATTTTTAAAGCATGAGGGATATATATAATATATATATATATATATATATATATATATATATATATATAATAAAATGTTGTTCTGGTTCCAACGGGAGAAAATTCAATTTTTTATAAAAAAAGAAGGTCCGCAAAATGTATTTTGTTCTCAGAAAAATTTTTTTTTAATTCTTTTTGTTTTACATATGCAAAACGTGTTTCAGATCTTCTGGTATCTTCTTCAGGCTTTGATTGATAAAATGAAAGTTTTCATATTATCAATCAAAGCCTGAAGAAGATACCAGAAGATCTGAAAACACGTGTTGCATATGTAAAAACAAAAGAATTAAAAAAAAAAAAATTTTGAGAAAAAATACATTTTGCGGCCCTTTTTAATAATATATATATATTATATATATATATATATATATAATATATATTTATTGTTTGGGATTTAGTATGAAGCATTAGAAATGAAATATAAGAAGTTCAGTTTTTTAATGTTAAGTTTCGTTTTACTTCCTTGAATTTTCGGGGCCGCTCACGTCTCTTCATCGTAACGTAAGACTGACCCGTTTGATTGTGAACAAAACGAGTATATGAAAGACGCCAGGTCAATCAAACCGGTCAGTCTGGACGCAAGCGGCCCCGAAATTAAACGACATAAAACGAAACTTAACATTAAAAAACTGAATTTCTTATATTTCATACCTAATACTAAAATTTATACTCATACTGAGTTTAAGAGGGTCGCACTAACCGAAAATAATCGATTAACACCCTACACATGACCAAATATATATATATATATATATATATATATATATATATATATATATATATATAGATAGATAGATAGATAGATATAAACCGCTATGATTGTCTAAAGCTAAAATGTAAAAAGTGCTCGATACCTAAGTAGAGCAAATAATAAAGTTAAACCTAATGAGTAACCGCCCTTTCGGCTTGTGCGTTAGAATGCACCGACTGCACTTTTGCAGAAGGGTAAGACTCCTCCAATGGGGCCACCTGTTGGCCGTGGGTGACGACCCGTGATGCTTAAGAATAGAACCCTGGTGGATGAGCAGTTCATGACTTGCAATACTCCACTTTGGCCCTATCTTGGGCCAGACGGGCGATCGGAGAGGCTCCCTCCGATCAATCGGCTGGTCACGTCAAGGCCTAGCACCTATATGATTTTCCCAACCCTATTGCCCTTATGGTAAGCCCCAACCCCTTTTTATCATATGGGTGCTAGAAGGCGGTGATTGCGGGTCTACATGTCCTGGGAATGACGTTAAACTCTATCTGATGGTGAGCTTCCAGGTTTGGAGGTTTGGGAAATGTGGAGCACCCCTTCATCACCATTGCTCCCTGGTCCACTCTGACCCGGAGTGGTAGTACCTGTTAGGGTCCCATCTATGGGTTAAATAGAAAAATGTATTTATAGAAATATTGTATTATCCATTAAGAATTTATTTATTTCAAAACTTTATCGGAATTAAATGACCCACTGAGGATGGTATGCCGTAAAACAAAACAACACCAAACCAAATCTAATGAGTAAGACATACCTACTAAAAGTTTCTCTTTGTAGGGCAAGAATCTGTCAAATTCTGGCCCTAATGATCTACTAAGCGAAACTATTAGCAGGTATATCTTACTCATTAGATTTAACTTTATATACAATCCATGAACCTGTTGTGTTCTCTCAACGAAAGTTCATCATGATATTTCTATTTCTACTGATGATAAAGTAGTGGTAAATTCTAATTGCCATCCCATAATAATCTCAACATCCACGAATAAACGCCCTCCGAGCCAAATTTTAGTTTTAATGTATTCATCATCATCGTGTCGCGCAGTTAGCACGGATATCCATGACAATCTCTCGCCAGCCTTCTCAATCATTTATCATCCCAGGAAGGTCCACTGCGCAGCATCCTGTATCTGCGCAGAGTTGCTCAATGTAGGTCCTTGCTGGGCGGCCCATATTAGCATGCTCCTGTGTTGGCTTCCACAGGAGAACGTTGCTTATGAGTTCGTCCTTGCTCCTCCAGCAGTGTCCAACATGTCTTGTCCGTCTCACTCAGATGGTTTGTGAGGTGGGGGGAAGGTGGCCATACAGCTGCTTTCTTGTGGGGTGCTGTTTCCACGACTTGTTCAAGACCGCACGCTGCATTCTTGTACAGCTTCCATCTAGCTTATTCTCAAGGCGCCTCGTTAGGGTCCAAGTAGTGCAGCCATACAACAGTACTGATACAGCTACAGCTTAGAAGAATTGTCGTTTTAGATTGTCAGTGAGGTCGGATTTTCATATGACTGATAGTCTGTTTATAGTCGACCATGCCTTTTCCATTCGTGTATTGACATCGCTTTCTGTGGATGAGATATTTCTACCAAGGTGGGAAAAGTTCTACTGACTTTAGGGGCTTACCATCGAGTGTGGAGACGTATCCTTTCTTTTTGAAATAGAGTTTAATATAATAAAATATATTAAATTAGAAAGACTAACGAAATTAAATAAAAAATGCATATAAAACGATTACTCTGACTTTAATTATATTTTAATTGATTTTTACATAAAATCATTCATAGAATTAATTTTAATACGTTGGATGATAAAACAGAAATATTAGAGTTCAATAACACGAAGTAATCATTTATTGAAACCGATTTTGTTAAAACCAGTATGCAAATCAACCACACTATATAATATGTAAACTTTTATTTCTTAGTGATATATAAGACACATTGCAAGATTTTAAACGCATTAATAGCATGTGCTATTATGAGGCACATCTAACTCTAAGATTTATTCTATATATTAATGATTTTGACTATGACCATAAATTAAATACTCATTGATAAATTCATGCAATTCCTGAGGGTGCTGTTACGTAATCAGTGATGTAGTTTTGGTTACAGACAGACACCGTATTTTCATTATAATAAGATAAAAGTGCCACCCCAATGAGAGAAGAGAGAAAAGAAATGTATAAAAGAAAAAAAAATGAAGGGAAGGAAAAGGTTTCACAAAAATAAACAGGGAGAAATGTTAGGAGGTTAAACCGACAGTGTGTGGAGAAAGGTAGACAAACACGGGATGTTATAGAAAATGCATGAACATGCAACATTAGAGAGTCCTTATTGTTTTTTAAAACAAGTTTTAATAAATACATGACTGGTATCATATATCTATATATAGTTTGTTTTATTTTAATACATATTTAAAGTTTGCATTTCAAATTGTTTTATTTTTTAATCCTTTAATGAATTTGATGATTTTACTTACTTAGGGTACAAACTCGTTGACATTGAATTTTTTTACACCCACCCCTCAGGCAATATGTTTCAAAAATCTACTTTTACATCGCCCGGAGGGTGTTTTTTATTTTGTACTTGTAATACTAATGGTTTGTTATAATCTTGCAACACATAAAAATGAGACCGTCCAAGATAAAAGTTTCGTAAACTTAGCTAAATAATGGACCATTCACTTTTTATTATAAAGGAAGAAAGGGGAGAAAAATACACGCTACAACCAATTAACCAACCAACCTATCAAAATAGGATTAGTTTCATTTTAGTGTGTGATAGTACTTAAGCAATACAGTTCATTAGTCATGATTACTACGTCAGAGTTACGTATAAAGCAGCGGACAGTGATATAATTTTTGACACTAAAATGTTGTGCATCAACTGAATTTCAGACATAGGGATGTATTTCCCCAATCCCTTTGCCACGATCTAACAGAAGATAGATTCTTAAGCGGAGTAAAGAATTTTAAAGAGTTTTCCTTCTCCAAGTTTTGTTGCCTAAACACGGCTAAAGACCACATGCTACCCTACTATTCGTTTTCATTTTCCACCCTCTTTTCGTTTTTTATTTTCCACCCTCTTTTCTAATACTCTTGGGAATCCAACAACACTCCCCCAGCTATGGGTAAATAGTAGGGCAGGCTGGGATTTACTTTATTTCATTTCCGATGACGATAACTGTTTTGAAAAGAGTGCCTTCCAATTTAGCTAAGCCCTGCCGGCTGAGGCTTTAGAATACATCTTCACGTCTGCATAGTGGTAAGACATACCCACCCCCAAAAGGGGGCCACCAGTCGGTCATGGGTTGCGACCCGTGATACTTAAATATGGAACCCTAGTAACTGAGCAGTCCATGACATACAAAACTCCACTTTGGCCCTTACTTATGCTAGACGGGCGGTCGGAGAGACTTATATGATTTTGCCAACCCTTTTGCTTTTATGCCAACGCCTTTTCATCGTATATGTGCTAGAAAGCGGTGACTGAGGGTCTTATTGCCCTGGTATGACGTTAAAATCTATTTGATAGTGAGGCTCCTGTTTTGAAACTCTGGGGAATGTGGAGTAGCCCTTCATGACCATTACTCCCAGGTCTATTCTGATCCGGAGTGGTGGTACCTGTTGGGGTCTCATCTGTTGGTTGAATAGAACAAAAGGGGTTTAAAATATTGTTTAAAGAAAAATTTGAGTAAATATCAGATAAAAAAAGGAGTATTAAAAATGTGTTTAACAAAAATTGAATACCCATCACGAATGAATAAAACAAACTGTTTTCGGCATAAGATAATCCAAGAAGAGTTGACATGCCGTAAAATTCAACCAACAAACCAACCAACCAACCAACCAGCCAATTTTGACATATGGAAATAATGGTTGTATACATGAAAAATTTCTTACTTCAATACCCAGCATGCCGTGCTTGCTTTTTTTTTTTTTAAAGGGGGTTATGAGATGGGAGTAAAATGGTTATACAAGGGTGCTGCTTCATGCTTTTGTTAAAAAAACCCTGAGGGTGGGAATTAAAAATTCAATTTCAGCGAGTTTGTACCCTAAGCAAGTAAAATCATCAAATTCATTAAAGGATTAAAAAATAAAACAATTTGAAATCTAAACTTTGAATATGTATTAAAATGAAACAAACTATATATAGATATATAATAGCAGTCATGTATTTATTAAAACTTGTTTTAAACAACAATGAGGACTGTCTAATGCTGCATGTTCAAATTTTGAGTGTATTTATTCTATGTTATGACGATTTTGGGTAATGGGACGTAAGCAGTGACGTAATTTTTGTTACAGACAAAAACTGGAGGCGAATCTCCATTATTAATAGATTACATCCACTAATGACCTTTAAGATTCTTTTGTGTCAGGCTAATCGAAGTTTAGTAAATAACGGACACCCTACCATGTGGTGTTTACTAACTGGAAACCTCCCCACAAAGAAAAAAAACAAAATGAAAGAAGGGGTGAAAGAAATTAAATTGAAGGAAAAGAAAGACGAAAGATTTTTTTAAAATAGTAAAGATAGAAAACAATTCATCTCCGCTCGCACCAAAAAATGGAAAGAAAGTATTGTTCTTTAAGAAGAAAAAAAGGTCCTCAAAGAGTAAGAGAGATGAAAGTATTAAGATGATATGTTTTTGACTAAAGAAAATAAAAGATACAGAAAAGGAAAATGAATACATAGCCCAAAAAATGGTGAAAGAAAGAAAGAAAGAAAGAAAGAATTAAGCTAATGAAAGTAAAAGAGAGATACTCAAAGAGGAGGAAGGAGAATAAGCAGGTGGACGTGCAATCATGGGCGAAAGAAGAAGAACAAGAACAAGAAGAACAAGAACAAGAAAAAATACATAGAAAAATGAAACCATTTATAAAGTGTCTAACTGATAAGGAAATAAAAAAGAATGAAAAAATATGAGAAAGTTGAAGAAGAAGAAGAAGAAGAAGAAGAAGAAGAAGAAGAAGAAGAAGAAGAAGAAGAAGAAGAAGAATTTTAAGAGGTAAAGGAATAGGAAGGAATATTTTTTTAGAGAAAAAGGAACACATTTTCGAATAATCTAAAAGTATTCGATAGCGAATGAAGAAGAAGAAGAAGAAGAAGAAGAAGAAGAAGAAGAAGAAGAAGAAGAAGAAGAAGAGAAGAAGAAGAAGAAGAAGAAGAAGAAGAAGAAGAGAGAAGAAGAAGAAGGGGAGAAAAGAAAGAAGAAGAAGAAGAAGAAGAAGAACAACAACAACAACAACAACAACAACAATAACAACAACAACAACAACAATACATAGAAAAGTGAAAACATTGATAGAGTGTCTAACTGATAAAAAGCGAATGAAAAAAATTTGAGAAAGTTTGAAGAAGAAGAAGAAGAAGAAGAAGAAGAAGAAGAAGAAGAAGAAGAAGAAGAAGAAGAAGAATTTTAAAGGGGTAAAGGAATAGAAAAGAATAAGATTTCTTTTAGAGAAAAATGAAAACCATTTTTCGAACAATCTAAAAGCATTCGATAGCAAGTGAAGAAGAAGAAGAAGAAGAAGAAGAAGAAGAAGAAGAAGAAGAAGAAGAAGAAGAAGAAGAAAATTAGTCGATGGTGGCGGTGGTGGCGGAGTCGGAGTTGTAGGCGGAAACGGAGGCTGAGGTGAAGCAGATAAAAGCAATCATTGCAAGACAACAGCCAGAAGTCAGTAAAGAAAATAAATTTAAGCCATGTATGGAAAACGGAGCGTGGAAGGGGGGTTGGGTTGTTACATGTGGGGTCGGGTGCGTATGTGGGTGGGGGTTGGGTGTGACAAACAAAATATTT
>CM042166.1:37790272-37805272 GCA_023376005.1 Doryteuthis pealeii | reverse complement strand
GTTCTTTCATTCCTTATTTTACCTCATATATATATATATATATATATATATATATATATATATATGGGGGGGGGGTGAGATAATCAAAATGACTGGTAAGTAAGGGATGATTTTATTTGGATTCATTGAAATCTTAGTATACATCCATACTGTATGTTCTTGTATGTGCAAACTTATAGTCTCATACAAGGATTTTTATAAATCCCTAAGAAAGCTCAATGTATAACTAATAAATTAATTATATAGAGAGCAATATTTAACTTTCTAATAAATTTCTTTTCAGTCTCTTCAGATTCATTTTACAAAATACTGGGAAAATCGAATAGAAAAAGCATTGCCCAGAATACAATCTGCTCATACCCCACATACGAAAACCATTTTTAAGATATCCAGAAAGCCTTCCCGGGTTTTACAGTTTCTGTCGTCTAAACTATCTGTGATTAATTAATTAAATTAATTAAAACAAACGGAAGTAAACGAAATGCATTATATATATATATATATATATATATATATATATATGTGTGTGTGTGTGTATATATATATATATAATATAATATAATATAATAAAATATATAAAGGTTTACATATCTATTTATTTGGTGACAAATGAACATTCCCGAACATATTGGTCTCATGCGATGCAATCATCAGGTGAAGATGTTTCAAATGCAAGGAAAATCGAAAAAAAATTCAAAATATTTCAGAAAATTCAATAGACATGGGATGCGTATGATTGGATGTGCGTATGTGCGTATTATATAACAGCTCTATTTTATGTTGAGCACTCTACCAATTAATACTGCCTTTGGTACGCCATTCCAGCAAAAGCTGAAACAGTGACCATCTCACACACACTATATATATATATATATATATATATATATATATATATATATATATATATATATTATGCATTATATATACTTACAATGAATTATATATATTATATATATATATATATATATATATATATATATATATATATATATATCTTCAGGGTTATATCCACTGAATTAATCAAGATAATCAATTAATCAATATCTTAATTAATTCAGTGAATTTAACCCTGAAGATCCTTATGGTGAAACTCGAGTAGGTTATTCCTGTGTATACCATTATAATATATACATATATATATAATGCAATTTATACATCTAAAAATGCATTATATATATAAGATGCATTATACACACACACATTATATATTATATATATATATATATATATATATATATATATATATATATATATATATTGTTATCATAGATGTGTCATATCCGATATGTTTTATTGAATCAAATGTATTTTCTCTCCTTATTGTCACCTTTCATATTCTCTTTGTTCTTTTAGTTTTGTTTTTCTTTTTGTTTTTTTGTTTTTTGTTTTTTGAAAATTTAATTACGGCTATATTTCATTTATTTTCCACAGAACTGGTGAAGCCGAATGTCTTTGAGGCTGTGAATCAAAAACCCGAAGCCCTTAATGATATCAAAGGATTTCTCTGTGGCTCATAAACAACAATCAGATAGACACACATGCAAATCTAAAACATTTGCATTTGTTTTACGTCATTTTGCTTTCTGTTCCGTGAAATACCGAAAAGAATTTTGTTACTGGACATCTGTGTTATGTGTTTCTGGAAAAACAACAACAACAACAAAAATCAAACAAAAAAAAACAAAACAAAAAAAGACCTACAGTTTTTTGTTGTTCTTTCTTGTTTGCTTGTTTTTAAAACCTGAACATGATAAATCCTGCGTACAGTATAAAACATATTTTGTGCATATTATGAATTTCTTTTATTATGCTCGGAATCACTTTCTGTTTGTCTACCTGGAAGAGGCAGAAAAGAGTATTTAGAATCTTGTAAAATCCATATAAACAAGTATCTTGCTGTTACTCGGACGATTGTTTTTGTCTTGTGAGTTAAATCTGAGTTAAGAGCGAGCTTCAGTTACGCTTATGTTTATAAGTTTACTGAAGACATTTAAGTTTCTAAAAAAACAATAAATTTATGAATTAAATTTTTCTAAGAAATTTTTTTAAAAACATGAACATGATAAATCCTGAGTATATTATAAAACATATTTTGTACATATTATGAATTTCTTTTATTATGCTCGGAATCACTTTCAGTTTGTCTACCTGGAAGAGGCAGAGAAGAGTATTTAGAATCTTGTAAAATCCATTGAAACATGTATCTTGACTTGAGATTGCCCCAACCTACGAGTTTTAATAGCTGTTACATGGACGAATTTTGTTTTGTGTTGAGTGCTAAAATTTGAGGCAAGAGCGAGCTTCAATTACGCTTATGTTTACTAAAGACATTTAAATTTCTAAAAAAAAAAAACAATGAATTTATGAATTAAATTTTTCTAAGAAAAATAATATTCATAAAATATTAAAACATATTGCAGCGCATAATTCATCATAGGTTTGCTTTATAAATAAACTAGAAGCCGCTACTCGGCGTCACCTGGGTAGAGGGTGTGTGTGAAAAAGTAGTCTCGCAGATCCATTATTATTAAATCGCAAGTTAGGTCTTCGCAGGGTGCTCTTTTAAACTCCCTATGTGAAAAAAAAACCTTACGTTGATCTAGACATTCTGAAAATAAAAATTAATATCTCCTATTTAAAATAGTAAATGCAAAAAAAATCCATGTTGTTATTAAAATTTTTCATTTAAATATCTTCACGAATATAGATCTTCAGATGTTCATTATTTTTGCTCAGAAAGCAAGATCTGGTGATAGTAAATGTTTATACATATTTTCTAGTGTCATTAATTGTTCTAGTTTCATAGTTTCATCCGGACATACATACACACAAACTACCTTTTATATATTTACTAGAAGCGCCTGCTCGGTATCGCATGCATAGAGGTGGGGCACAAAAAGTTAATCTCACAAATCCATTGTTACTGAATCTCTAGTTGGATCTTCGCAGGATGCCCCATTATAACTCCTATCTAATAAAGATCTTGCGTTGATCCCACCTGGTAAGTTGTCAAAAAAAAGTGCACAGATACTCTGAAACGAAAAATGAATGTCTCCCATTTAAAATATTAAATGCTAAAAAAAAAAATCCATGTTGCTACTGTTTAATTTAAAAACATTATCTCCAGGAATATTAATTAAATCTTCATTATTTTTGCCCAGAAAGCAAGTTCTGCTGATGGTGAATATGTATATATATTTACTTTTTCGTTAATTGTTTTATTTTTGTAATTTCCTCTGGACATACATACATACTTACCAACTGTCTTTTATATATGTACAAGAAGCGGCAACCCGGTGTCGCCTGGGTAGAAGCAGAGGCCAAAATTTAGTCTCGCAGATCCATTATTACGGAATCGCAAGTTAGACCCTAGCAGTCTGTTCCATTAAAATCCCTATGTAAAAAAGACATTGCGTTGATCTTGCTTATTAGGGCATCCGAAATAAAAGTACTCACACACGCTGAGAATAAAAATTAACGTCTCCTTTTGAAATATCAAATGAAAAAAGAAATCCATGCTGTTAAATTTCATTGTTAATTATCTTGGATATAAATACAATCTTTATTATTTTTTCTCAGAAAGCAAGATCTGGTGATAGTGAATGTGTATGTATATTTACTTTTTCATTGTTTTATTTTCATAGTTTCCTCCGGACATACATACATACACATCAACTGCCCTTTATACATGTACTAGAAACGGCTACCTAGCGTCGCCTGAGTAAAGGGGGTGAGCAAAAAATCTTGAAGTTATGACTGGACATTTTTAAGTAGAATTTCAATGCTATTTCTATGTATAATTTGATTTTTAAATATTTTCAAATATAAATCAAATCTTCATAATTTTTGCACAAAAAGCAAGAACTGGTGATATTTAATGTGTATATATATATATTTACTTTCTCGTTAATAGTTTTATTTTCGTATTTCATCCGGACATAAATGCATACATACAAACAGCCCTTTATATATGTACTAGCAGCTGCTACCCGGCGTCTCCTGGGCAGAGGGGGATCTAGTCCGGCAGATCCATTATTACTGAATCGTGAGTTGAATCCTCGTGGGATACCCCATTTAAATCCCTATGTAAAAAAATAGACCTTGCATTGATCCAGCTACTCTGAAAAGAAATGCTAATGTCTACTATCTAAAATATTAAATGAAAAAAAAAAAATCCATGCTGTTATCATTTAAATTTCATTTTTTAATTATCTTCATGAATATAAATCAAATCTCTATTATTTTTGCTCAAAACCCAAACCCTGGTGATATTTAATGTGTATATATATTTACTTTGTCGTTAATTGTATTTTCTTAGTTTCATCCGGACATACATACATACATACATACATACATACATACATACATACATACAGCCTTTTATATATGTATAGATAAAGAATGCTTCATAGCAGATATAGAGTATATGTAGATATACGTATGAATAATGTAGACAGAGTCAACGGTACTTGGGGACGGTCAGTTTCTCGTCTATGCGATTAAGTGGTTCTCACGTAGTGGATATCCCTTTGTATACTGTGTAATGCAGTTTGTGGAACATTCTGTGGGCACCTGTCTAGTGGTTTGTTAATTTATTTACTCTGCTTTATTTAATTTGTAATCTCCAAATGTAGGTATGAAAACAAATTCTTAATAAACCACTCGAAAACAAAATGATACAAAATAATAATATAAAATTAAAAAAAACAACAATACTACTACTACTACTACTACTACTACTACTACTACTACTAATAATAATAATAATAATAATAATGATAATGATACGTGTTTTGCATCAGTCCGTCTATTAAAGACGATGGTATAGTGTCCACTTTCTTTTAATCTGCAACTGCGTGAGTGGCTGAACAGACCAATTTTTGAATGGCAATCTCTGGTGCAGTGACTGCAAACAAACAGTGATGCTTGCTGGAGTTGCTGTTGCCTCTCCTTCCTTCTGGCTCTCTTTTCTGTGGCGGCTACTTTCCTCTCTTTTTCCCTCCTTCTCGTTCCTTGTTTGACGAGGTGGCGCCAGGTCGCCCGGTCTTCTGCACAAGACTCCCATGTGTTGGTGTTGTTGAAATAAAAACGGATCACCTTATCCCAGCAAGAAGACCAGATCTAGTGTTGATAAACAAAAAAGAAAGAACTTGTCAACTGGTGGATTTTGCAGTGCCAGCAGATCACAGGGTGAAGCTAAAGGAAAATGAAAAAATGGACAAATATCTCGACCTTGCCAGAGAACTGAAAAAGTTATGGAATATGAAAGTAAAAGTGATACCAATTGTAGTTGGTGCACTTGGAACAGTCCCAAAAGGATTAGAAAAGGGTTTGGAAAGTTTGGATATCAGAGGAAGGATTGAAACCATTCAGAACACTGCACTGCTGCAATCTGCCAGAATACTCAGAAGAGTCCTGGAGACCCGAGGAGACTTGCTGTCACTCAGACTCCAGTGAAAGACCATCAGCTAATGCTGATGTGAAAACTCAAAAGGAGTAAATAATAATAATAATAATAATAATAATAATAATAATAATAATAATAATGATTGGTGGTAAAGGTAATCCACTGGGAATTGTGAAAGAAATTCAATTTTCTCTATACAACTAAATGGCATATGTACAAGCCTGAACCTTACTGGAGAATGAGATGCATAAAAATCTCTGGGACTCAAGGTACATACGGATCACTTAATCCCGGCCAGAAGATCGGACCTAGTATTGATCAACAGGAAGAAGAGAACCCGTCATGTCGTGGATTTTTCCGTCCCGGCCGACCACTGTGTAAAATGGAAACATTACATTTCATTACATTTCACGGAAATATCCGAAACATTTGAGACGCTCTGGTAAGGATTACTTCGGAAGTTTCCGTAATCTAATGCTATTTACACGTAGAATGCGATTCTAATTATATTATGTATTGCGCGCTATTCTGCATTTGTACCAAAATCAGTAGTGTAATTTGATATTCCATTTTTAAGCACATTCAAAATTCTTTTTTAAACAAATGTCTCAATTTTTTTACTATAATAATTTGATATACGATCGGCTACGCTTTGAATTAATGTTATTTTAAAAATTATCTATTGAATTTTACATATTACAAAAACAATTAAGAATTAAAGAATTATTTTTAATTGAAATACTGTATTTAATTTTTTGTATTTAAAAAAAATCAATTTGACAAATCAAGTCATTTATATCTTATCTTTTTTTAACTTTTAACTTTAAAATTTCTTATTATATCGTTATATGTGATGTCATTTTCTCTACTCTGAAGAAAACAAAAAAATCTCAGGCCACACACCAGGCCGTATCAATAGTAGACATTTTTTACGTGTGGATTTTTATGGGACATCCTGCGAGGATCTAACTCAGTATTCAATAGTAATGAAACTGCAAGACTAGCTTTACTAACCATGACACCACGTTTTTATTTTATTATTTTATTTATTTTCCTCTACACAGGCTTCACCGAGTAGCCACTTCTAGTATATATATATATATATATATATATATATATATATATATATATATATATATATATATATATATATATTTCTCTCCCCTCTGTCGCTTTCTGTTATTTCTTTCTTTATCTCTCTCACTTTCCTTTCTCTCACTCTCTCTCTCTCTCTCTCTCTCTGTCTCTGTCTCTGTCTCTGTCTCTGTCTCTGTCTCTCTGTCTCTCTCTCTCTCTGTCACTCCCTTTCTGATTATCTTCAATAACTCCCTCCCTTATATTTTCTTTCTTTCTCACTGTCTCATTACTTTCTCTCTATCTTCTTTCTCGTTAACTGCAACCCCCTCACTCACTCTCTCTCTCTCTCTCTCAAAGTCTCATTATCTTCCATATAATTATCTTTCACACACACAGAAACACACACACATACACACACACACACACACACACACACACACACACATATATATATATATATATATATATACAAATATATATATCAATTTTCATGTATACACACGCACATGTGTATACTCATACATGAATATGCGTGTATACACACATATCTCTTTGTCTCTCTTTCTCTCCCCCCTCTCTCTCCCTCCCTCTGTCTCTGTCTCTGTTTATATATATATTTATTTGTATGTACACACACATATGTACAAACACAAAAACACTCATATATATATATACATATATACATATATATATTTAAAAATCTATATGCATAACCTCCCCCCACACATAAATATATGCATATATTTATATTTATATGTATACCCATATAAATATGCACACCATGCACACACATACACACACACACACACACACACACATATATATATATATATACATATATATATATATATATTTGTATGAACCTACACATACACACACTTACACACATATATATTTGTACATTTATGAATCTGTATGTATACGCACTACACATACACATACATATACACATATATATGTATATATATGCACACATATATATATACTTACATCACCTCATATATATATATATATATATATATATATATATATATATATATATATATATATAT
The DNA here is from genome assembly GCA_023376005.1 of Doryteuthis pealeii. Taxonomy (NCBI): domain Eukaryota; kingdom Metazoa; phylum Mollusca; class Cephalopoda; order Myopsida; family Loliginidae; genus Doryteuthis; species Doryteuthis pealeii. The sequence continues at coordinate 37,797,736 of CM042166.1, read as the reverse complement.
ATATATGGGCCAGAATCTAAATGTACTCACTTGTACCTCTGTTTGAGTTGGCCTGTCGATTTCAGTGTCAGGCTGCTATACAGTTAATTATATTACAAAGGGCTGAAATGAATAAAAAATATATATTTCAGCTCCCATTTATAACTGTATTATATACGTTCCACCCAATACCCGCGCATAACTGGCAAATAACATCGTAAACACAAACAAATCTCAAAAACAAAAACAAAAAAGAAAAAATTAGAAAAAAAATGAAGGCTGGTAGCTCACAATTTGGTAATTAACTTACGTCCGAGTTTTCTGTGATCACGAATCTATGGAAACGTGGAAGTGCAATAATTTCCAAATAGTGTTACGAATGAAGATAACGCGTAAACTCGCGGCCGTTTCTTATCAATGATTAGCCGTTTATCTAGTCATAGGCAGAAATCAAAAAGCGAATTATTCCTTTTGTAATTCCGGACAAGAGCTCCCGGGAAACAATAAAGGTCGTGATTTCGGGGATATTGTCTCAATTGGCGTTTGACGGTCATTAATTTTAAAACCACAACATCGACTCAACGATTTTTTCTTTCTCGAAGAACTCCAGACAATAAAATAAAACAATGAAACAAAAATTGTTTTGTTCCAGCATTTTAGAAAAAACCCCAAAAACTTGTTGTTTGTTTGGTTGGATATAACGGCATGTCAACCCTTTTTGGGTTATTTTATGCCGAAGTTATTTTGTTTATTTATTCTTGTTGGGTATTCAATTATTGTTAAACACTTTTTAAATATTTAAAAAAATCTATTTAACCTATGAATGGATTAATTGGTTGGTTGGTTGGTTGGATTTTATGGCATGTCAACCCTTGTTAGCTTATTTTATGCCGAAGTTATTTTGTTTAATTCATTCTTGTTGAGTATTCAATTTTTGTTAAACACACTTTTAATACTCATTTTTGACCCACATATGGGTTGGTTGGTTGGTTGGTTCTTTCGTTGGTTCCTTCGTTCGTTCGTTGAATTTTATGGCATGTCAACCCTTGTAGGACCATTTAATACCGAATATATTTTGTTTGATTCTTTTTTGTTGGGGATTTAATTTTTGTTAAATACATTTTTAATACTCATTTCTTTATCTATTTAACCCATAAATGGGTTGGTTAGTTGGATTTTACGGCATGTCAACCCTTGATGGCTTATTCTATACCGAAGTCATTATGTTTTATTCATTCTTGTTGGGTATTCAATTTTTGTTAAAAACATTTTTAATACTCCTTTTTTATCTATTTAACCTATGATGGGTTGGTTGGTTAGTTGGTCGGTGAGATTTTACGGCATGTCAACCCTTGTTGGGTTATTTTATGCCGAAGACATTTTGTATATTTGGCTGTATTAGAGTAACAGTAACAGCAAATAATTATTTCTTAAATCCAGTTCTGTTAAAATAACTATGCAAATTATTTCCACCATACACTATGTAAATCTTTATTTATATAACACACATTTCATGATTTTAAATGCATTAATAACATGGACAGTTGTTTGCAGCAAAAATAACTCAGCTAGACTTAAAGAGAATCATCATTAATGAATACAATACTAATTAAGATTAAATAATGACTATTTCAAAATTATTGAGAATATAAGTTAAATAGCTAAGGAAATCGTAACGTCGGTGGTGACGTAGTTTTGATTACAGACAGTCAGTTACATAATCAATTATAATAACTAGCAAAATAAAAAACACCTCCGGGCGATGTAAAAATAGATTTTTGAAACATATTGCCTGAGGTGTGGAGTAAAAAATTCAATGTCAGCGAGTTTGTACCCTAAGTAAGTAACATCATCAAATTCATTAAAGGATTAAAAAAAAAACAATTTGAAATATAAACTTTAAATATATATTAAAATAAAACAAACTATATAAATATATAATACCAGTTATGTATTTATTAAAACTTGTTTTAAAAAAACAATGAGGTCTGTCTAATGCTGCATGTTCAAATTTTGAGTGTATTTATTCTATGTTATGTCGATTTTGGGTAATGTGACGTAAGCAGTGACGTAATTTTTGTTACAGACAAAAAACAGAAGCGAATCTCCATTATTAATAGATATAGCTATATAAATACAGATTTTAGATAAAGTTTGTTTTCGAAACAGAACTAATGTAAATAGCCACTAGCAACATTGACAATACACTGTCATATATATATATATATATACACTGTTATATAAAAAGCTGTTATAACTTTTTAAAATGTTAATACTTCTTGAACTAAAAGTTATTTGCAGGGAAGTGGTTCTAAGTATTTGCTCAGGAATAGACTCTTTTCTCTTTCATTCACTTTTGGGTATTTTTTTACCGAAACAATTTTGAAAGAACAACTATTGTGTAAATACAGTTTTGAATTGAAGTGGGTTCGAGTCTCACTGGTTACTCTACATACACCGACTTCGTGCCACAATTAAGCAAAAGCTTAGTAAATAACTATATGCTTCCCACTCCCATGGTTGAGCACAGTGGGGGGACATTAATTGAAATTTCACCGTTTGGCATAAGTCGTTACCCGTCTGTTTACAGATTTGAGTTCTCTGGTGATTGTAAAAACTTGCCACCGTAAGTATGTAGCAATTAATTGTTAACCCTAGACTGACAGCCGCTAATAGCTGCAAGGTAAGAAACTTATATATATTCTTTTAAAAAATATGCACTGTCACAAACACACACACACACACACACACACACACACACACACACACACACACATATATATAATATATAACTGGGATTACACTTGTCAAGTTCATTTTCTATAAGAAAAAGTATCGAATTTTATGCGATACATGCGTTGTAAGTGCCTTCAAGTAAAAAATTAATATATACTTTATTCTTCAACGTTTCTAAATAACAAACATCCAAAAATCTTATTCACTTCGCCGAAGGGCATTCAGTCTGTTTGTTGTTATTATTCTCTCAATAGCGCCCCTTACTATTATGATAGAGGCGCGTAGTATCGCTTGACAAGCTTAATTCCATGGGATGGTCAGCTGTGTACTGTGGCCGAGGCGATAAAAGTGTTTCACTAGTGTTTTCACTGCGTCTGCTGAAGTCCCGGTTTCGATTTCTGTCGGAGGGAATCGTTAGTATATACCGCTGATGAGACTTAATAAAGTCGAAACAGTCTGTACGGTATTCTACACATCGAGCCATCCTTTACTGGATTACACTTGTCAAGTTCATTTTCTATAAGAAAAAGTATCGAATTTTATGCGATACATGCGTTGTAAGTGCCTTCAAGTAAAAATTTAATATATATATATATATTTGTTTATATATATATATATCTAATTACAGGGATGCTTATCTGCGACCATTTGGTTTCATGCATATCTTTACCCGTTGACATTCAGCTTTTCCTGCCTGGAACTTTTCCTGCTTGAAGATATCATGGACTGCTCAGCCAGGTGGCTAAGCAGTCCATGACATTCAACTGTGTGACCCTATTTGGGCTAGACGGGTGGTCGAACAGTGCCCCTTCGATCAATCTTCTGGTCACGTCAAGGTTTAGCACCTATATGATTACCCCAACCCTTTTTATCATATGGGCGATAGAAGGCGTTTGCTGAGGGGCTTCATTTCCTTAGAATGACGTTAAACTCTATCTGATGGCAAGATTCCTGTTCTGGATGTGTGGGGAATGTGGCGCACCCCTTCATTACCATTGCTCCCTGGTCCACTCTGACCCAGAGTGGTAGTACCTGTTAGAGTCCCATCTATGGGTTGAATAGAAAAATGTTCATAAAACTTGTTTAAAAAACATTCTACCAAACTATCGCTTATAACAAACTTGGACTTTACCTTATAAACTTTACCCTTAAACTGATTTCCAATCCACTTAGCAACAAATAACTGCAAATAACCTATTGTCAAAATCAATACAAACCCTTGAAAAAAGACATGACAATAAATCTGACCATCCCGGAAAATCTACCGCTTGGCATAAAATAACCCTGGATGGGGTGACATGCCGTTAAAATCAATCAATCATCAATCAATGAAATAATCGTCACATATAATATACCAAAATGGAATAACTATTTACGTTTTAATAGATTGGAAAGTGTTTTTAACAGTTTCGCTGGGATTTAATTTTCAAATGTGGGCATCACAGCCGCCGGCCTCAAAAGTTTCTTTAACTTGGAAATTTTCCAAAATTCCAACGAAAATTCCGATGATGTTTACAAATATATTTCACAACATTTATAGAAGAATATAAAGAAAAATATTATTAACCAATATCTAAGTGATAAAAGGTAATATCTTAATCTATTTTCGAAAGTTGTATTTTAAACTTTAACCGGTTACAGCTGAATTTTCCAAGTATATATTTGTCATATATCATATATCAAATGGATGGTTGATTCAAGCTCTATTCTGTCAGAAAATGGTTATTTCCTAGTTGAGTAACATGATATGACCTGGAAAAAACAGAACCCAAATTATTTATTTATTTTCCCATTAAACTAACCCTAAACCCTAATCCTAAACCCTAACCCTAACCCATGTTGGACTTAAAATTAACAGTTTTATTACAACATTTGTGGGTTTTGTTTTTTCTGGGTCACCCTTTAATATTATGTTACTCAACTAGGGGGGTTAGGGTTGGGGTTAGTGTTGGGGTTTAAGGTTAGTTTAATGGGAAAATAATTCATTTTGGTTCTGTTTTTTCTGGGTCACCCTGTAAAATCATGTTACTTTAATAAATTTGATGATTTTATTTATTTATTATTCAAACTCCCTGACTTTAAACAGCCACTCACTCTTCGAAAATTAACTTTTACACCGACCGGAGGGTGTTTTTTTGTGCTTTTTTTTGCTGGTAATTTTAATTACGGAACTTTATTAATTTTTATTTTATAAGTATTTTTAAAGATATATTTTTGAATAATACTTAAAGTGTGCCAAAACTGTTTTTGTTGCTTCTAAAATATTACCCCTGCAACAAAAAAATAATCAATTATATTTTTTTTATTGAATAAGATATTTTTTGTGAATTTCGCGGAAAAAAATGTATACTTGTAAAATTACTTAATTCGAAAATGTCTTTATCAGATTTGCTAAATTTTATTTATTATTTATTATTTAATCAATTTTTTAAATTATCTATTTTACTTGATAAGTCATTCTTTTTCTTTTATATCTTATAATTTTTAAAATATTTAAAGTCTAATAAAACAATTTTTAAAATATAGATGCATTTATTTAAAAAAAATAAATGCAAACTTTCTTTTTATTCAAACAAGATTTTAGTTTGAAAAAAAAAAAAATTTCTTTTCTCTAAAAGAATAAATTTCTCCTAATTTTCTCTCTCAGGAACTTATTAAATTTTTGTTAAGTATTTCTTCCATTTTATCATTATTATTGTTACCACCACTTTTTAACTTAATTACGATGAAGAAGAAACATTTAAGTTATGTCAGCTGTTTCATCCCTTTAATCATCATCATCAACATCATCAAATTACGTATTCGATTTTATTTTTAATATGAAATTACAAAACTAAACTTGGAATATTTTTAAAAAATTTAACTTGCTAATGTTTTTACACATGAAATAAAATAGTCTATACTGACTAAGATTTACTTCTGTTCAGGTTGCTCTTCTCAACTGTCAAATTTCAGCTTATAATTGACTTTTAGATTTCTTTTATCTTTTCTAAATTGAGGATTTATTCACAGATAATGAGAGAGAAGTGTAATCTTTTAAGAGACCCGAATATGAACCGGCGAAAGAAAAGCAAAGATCAGACGCAGCCTTTTCCCGCCGTTTTTCTTCCCCTCCTCCGCAACTCTCCGCGCGCGCGAACTACCCACTGAGTGACAATATTGGCTATGGATATGACGTTTACAGTGGGACGGTGTCGGTCAAGAGAGGTCGGATTAGGTAATTTTTCGTCAGAGTAACATGCTAATACTGAAATTAGTTTTCGAAATGGCCTTTAGGATTATCAATGAGAGAGAGAGAGAGAGAGAGAGAGAGAGAGAGAGAGAGAGAGAGAGAGAGAGAAGAGAGGGGAAAGGAGGGAGAGGTGGCTTGAGGGTTAGGGGTAATGAAAGACAAATGGAAGGTCAATACACTGTATTACGACTGACACATGGTTTAACCGCAACGACACATAGTGGCCTGAAGACAAAAAATCACTCTGCAGGTTTTAAGTGATGCCCTCAGGAAAGGCTGAGTTCTGAAAAAAAAGACGTTTTTTATTTTTTATTCTTATGATATTTGTTTGGCTTTCTTTGTTTTTTTAAAGATTTTAAAATGTTTAAAATGTCTTGATTAAATCTATCTTCGAAATATTGTTCTTTTTAAGAAGCACTTTTCTATTGTTTTATCTTTTTTCCCCATTTTACTTATTTTTTTCTTATTTATTCATTGTCAATTAGGTGAAATTTTGGTTTTATAGTTTATTTCTTTATTTTTTCTTTCAAATATCTAATCTTTCTTCTTTATTTTTCCAAACTCTTTTTCTTTCTTTCTTTCTTTCTTTCTTTCTTTCTTTCTTTCTTTCTTTCTATTCATTCATTCATTATCGCTTAGACTTCTCCCGCAAACCTTAGATGAATTGTTTTTTTTTTTTTTTTTTTTTTGGTTTTATAGTTTATTTCTTTATTTCTTTCTTTCAAATATCTAATCTTTCTTCTTATTTTTCCAAACTGTTTTTCTTTTTTCTTTCTTTCTTTCTTTCTTTCTTTCTTTCTTTCTATTTATTCATTCATTATCAATTAGACTTCTCCGCAGACCTTAGGTGAATTTGTTTGTTTGTTCGTTTGTTTCCTTTTTTAAAAAAATTCTTTCTTTCTTTTTTAATATCTTATCGTATGTTTCTCTCTTCTTCATTTTTCCAAAGTCTTTTTCTTTCTTTCTTTCTTTCTTTCTTTCTTTCTTTCTATTCATTCATTGTCAATTAGACGTCTCCGCAGACCTTAGGTGAGTTTGTATGTTAGTTTCTTTCTTATTTTATAATTCTTACTTTCTTTTTTTTATAATGTTGTTTATTTATTTATTTCTCTTTAATTAATTTTCTTTCTTTTTTTTTGTAATTCTTTTCCTTCTTTTATTTATTTATTTCAAATCTCTTATATTATCTTTCTTTCTTCGTTATTCTTCATAACTCTCTTTCTTTCTTTCTTTTCTTTCTTTCTTTCTTTCTTTCTTTCTTTCTTGCTTCCTTTTGTTCTTTTGTATTCTTTCATTTATTTTATTTTTTCCTTATCCTTTATGTTTACACTTTCTCTCTCCTTTCTTTCTTTTTTTCGTTCTTTCAAATATCTTATATTACATTTCTTCTCTTCTTCTTCTTCTTCTTTCTTCTTCTTCTTCTTCTTCTTCTTCTTCTTCTTCTTCTTCTTCTTCTTCTTGTCTCTTCTTCTTCTTTTTCCTTCTTCTTCTTCTTCTTCTTCTTCTTCTTCTTCTTC
>CM042166.1:37780272-37785272 GCA_023376005.1 Doryteuthis pealeii | reverse complement strand
AGTAGGGAAGCTCTAGAACAGATTTTATAGACAATAATAGATTACAAAATGTCGCCATTTTTCTTGCCCACCCTCAATTTTTTCGAGTTTAAAATCGACATAACTCGGCGAATCTTTCGAATTGGAAGTTCAAATTTGAGGGATTGTCTAACTTTAACCTAGTCTACACCTGTACAAAGTTTCAGAAATATTGAAGGGGGTGGGTGACAATTTTATTTTTTTCTTGATGATTTAACATGGAATTACCCCATAATATATATATATATATATATATATATAATATATATATATATATATATATATTAATAAGTCATCAACAGACACCTGTTTCGGCGATTCACGCCTCTTCCGTGAGGCTAGACACAACAACTACCTTTGGCTATGAAAAGAAATGGATGTAAAATCCCACAATGTAACTGAATATTAATTTTGTATAAAAACAAGAGAATATGTCGAAAATTGACATCCTTGAAGCCGATGCGATAGTTTTTAGGTTTTGTTTAAACCATCAGAATTAATCCTATGAAAGAAAATTGTGGAAAAAGCAAAAGCTTGTCACCCTTTGTTTACGAAGTTTAAAGGACTTTTTGATTCTTGAAATGTAAGAATGTAAGAAAAATGTATATATATATATTTTGGGGAGATTATGTGCTTAATTGAAGTCATGCCTAATTTTAAAATTAATTAGTTATAATTAAATGAATTAGGCGTGCATATCGGTTTAAATGTAAGGCGTAAACAAATCGAGAAAATGTCAATCTCTGTATGTACATTTCAGTCCATTAGGCTTCATCAGAAGAGTTATAGACAGGGTAGTGTTTTGTGCGTGATTCGAACCTTACCTTTCAGGCAGGGACTCTAACATTACACTAGCTGGCTTTGACAGAATTTCTCGTTTATTTTAAACTGATATATATATCGCACTTTTTGGTTGACTTACAGCACGAAATTATGAAATTGTCGGCTATCGCTGTCTCAAAACAGATTGTTTGTCCACTTCATATATATATATATATATATATATATATAGTCGGGGTGGCCTAAAGTAGGTATCAGCCAATCAGCGAGGGAGTCTATCCCCTTTTCTCTAGCGCTATACCAAAGAGATTGTTTTTGTGTCTGAGGGTGGAACGCCACACCTACCATCAGCTCCTTACTTTACCGCACAGATCACCGCGCTACTCATACGATGAGTTGGCGAGGGTCGGTATCTAACTAGGAACCTTGAGGTTTCTTGACGAACGCTCTACCGAATGAGCTAAACCCGGCCCTTATATATATATATATATATATATATTATATATATATATATATGGAGGATATGCGCTTAATTGAAGTCATAGCTAATTTTGAAAATTAATTAGTTAATAATTAATGAATTTAGGCGGGCATATATGTTCAAATGTATGGCTAAACAAATCGAGAAAATGTCAATTTGTTTAGCCATACATTTGAACATATATGCCCGCTTAAATTCATTAATTATTAACTAATTCATTTTCCAAATTAGGTATGACTACAATTAAGCACATATCCTCCAAAAATTGTCGGCTAAAGCCATATCAAATCATTGTTTATTTACTTACTTCACACACACACACACACACACACACACACACACACACATATACATATTATATATATATATATATATATATATATATATCTTTTGACATTCTTTCACTCTTATTTATATATATTAGGTTGGAATTTTTAAGTTTATAATCATTCTTACCTTGTCTTTTTTTTTCACCTATTTAAATGGACAGTTGAATACCGACCCGATAGGTACCAATTATACGATATAGATAGGGGAGAAAAAAAGGGACCTCACCTTGGTGGCTGCCACTTGTAAGATTGGGCATAAGTGTAACGCGAATCAGAAATAATCTTAGAATAAATAGGTAAGCAAATAAAAAATAGAAAATAAATAATCTTGATATAAATGGAGTAGATGACAAGAAGAAACAATGGAAAAAAAAACAGAAAAAGACCCTACTCTTGTATCATAAGATACGGCTCACGTCAAAAAATATTTTTTCTTAAATATAAGTCAGTGAAAGTATATTCTTATTTTTTGCTTCCCTGTAGGTGTTTGCACTTGTATTGAGGTAATTCAATGTGTGTCCTAGTGGATCTCTGTTTTATTTGTTAATAAGTGTAACCAAATCATATATTATATATATATATATATATATATATTTGCGTGTGAAGAAAAGGAAGTGAATCCGACGGTATGTAGTATATTAAGAAAGAATGAAAAAACACAGCTTTAAATGAGTTAAGTGGTGAGTTTATTGGCCGACGCTGCAGTGTTTCGATCTATTAATTAGATAATCTTCAAGGCATTTGTTGGTATATGGAAGGTAATAAGAATTTTTTATCACAGAATAACGAGAAAAGCGAGTGGTAGTCCTTGTTATTCAGTCTGTTTAAAATTTGAGGTTTGAACACACACACAGATATATATATATATATATATATATTAATATATATATATATATATATATATATATATGTGTGTGTGTGTTGTTGTGTGTGTGTGTGTGTGTGTGTTTGTTGTGTGTTTGTGTGTGTGTGTGTTTAAGGTAATCAAATGACTGGTTGTAAGGGATTCTATTTGAGATCTTCAAAATCTCACTGTATAACCCTACTGTATACTCTTGTAGGTGCAAACATATTCATACAAGTATTTTTATAAATAAGAAAAAAAAGAGACTGGGGCTCTTAAGAATCTTAAAAAAAAATGTTTTTTTAGTTTCTGGTTGAAATAAATTATTACGGGATGATGTTTAAGTTTTTCTTTGTTTGAAAATTAATATATATATATATATATATTGAATTTAACATTTTGAAAAAAAACAATTAGTAATTATATCTGCTGACAGAAATCTGTTTCGACGCCTTATCTCGTCTCTTTTTCATATATATATTTTTTTTTTTTGCTCGTTGAAGATGACCCTTCTATAAGGCGTCGAAACAGATTTCTGTCAGCAGATATAATTACTAATTGTTTTTCAAAATGTTAAATTCATTCTGTCGGATTAATTTCCATTTATTTTACACATATATATATATATATATATATATATTATATTATTATTATATAATATTATTATTATCATTATTATTATTATTATTATTGTTATTATTATTATTATTATTATTATTATTATTATTATTATTAATAATATTTTAAAGGCAATTACAATGCGTAAAACGTATAGCTGCATCCACAACATGTACACATTTTAATTTCCTTTAAAATATAAATAATATACTTCACTTAACAATGCTTCAAAGCAAGTTATCAAATACTATTGTATATATATATATATATATATATATATATATATATATATATAATATATATATATATATATTGTTATCAATATGTTGAAAATTTGAAAATCTGAAGAATGGACGCTGAAAGGTGGACGGTTTGAACCACACACACAAAACACCTAAACATGCACAATGCCTTTTTTCGATACACAGACATACACTCTCATACTCACACCGTAAAAGAGAATATTTGACGTCATATTTCAAACCGTCCACTTTTTTCAGCGTCCTTTCTTCAGTTTTCAAATTTTGAACAGAATGATAAACAAGGACTATTAGTTTTTCTCGTTATTCTGCGATAAAAAAATTTTTATCCCCTTTCCTTACATCAACAAATGCCCTGAAGAAGATCCAATTAATAGATCGAAACACTGCAGTCTCGGCTAATAAACTTACCACTCAATTTATCATAACCTGTTTTTTGTTTCAATTTTCTTAATATACTACATATATCAATGTGTATGGTTGGCACTATTATACTTGAAGAAGCGGTAGTAATCCAACGCAAAGTGTTATTAAAATATAAAAACAAAAACCAAAAACATCCGTATGGTCTGAAAATAATCAAACAACACCGCACTGGATGGCCCCAAATAAACTCAGAAAGAGTTGACTAAGTTAATATGTAAAAGTACTCAATACGCTAAATAGAGCAAAAGTAGAAACCTAAAAGAGCCAGATACTATCTACCTAGGTTTCACCTAACGGATATTCAGGATAATTCTGAAACAAATTTGGCTAAAAATAATGGAATCATTATAGTTTTGAAGTTTCTTTTTAATTTTTTCTTTTCAAGTTTTCAAACATTTTTTTTTTCATATTATTATCATGAAACGTGTTAATATGTTGTCTAAAATGGTTTTCATTAGTAAACCAAGTACTTTCGATTCTTTTCTGAACCATTAACAAAACTGTTTATTATTTGTCTGAACTGTTATTTTGTTTTTGTCACTCATCATCATCACCATCATGTTGCACAAGTAGCACGGATATCCATGACAATCTCTCGCCAACCTTCCCTATCATTCATTGCCCCTGGGAGGTCTTCTATGCAGCAACCAGCATCCTTACATAGTTGGTCAATGTATGTCCTTCTGGCGGCCCACATTAGAATGTCTATGTGTTGGCTTCCACAGGAGAACGTCGCGTATGAACTCGTCCTTGCTTCTCCAGCAGTGTCCTGCATGCCTAGTCCGTCTCACTCGGATGGTTTGTGAGATGGGGGGCAGGTAGCCACACAGTCACTAAGTCAATATAAAAAATAAATAAATAAATGGTTTAGTTTATATTTATTTGTATTGGAACAATTTTGCTACCATTTGTTTCTTGGTCTGATACTGCCACGGAGCATGAAACCAATGGTAGCAAATTGTTTTCCAACGCAAAATAATATAAACTAAAACACACACACACACACACACAACACACACATATATATATATATATATATATATATTATATATATATATATATATAATTATATATATAAGTAAACAAACATACGATGTTTGTGATATGGCTATTTTCAGCCGACAATATTTTGGAGAATATGTGCTTAATTGAAGTCGAACCTAATTTATGAAAGTTAATTCATTAATAATAATTTAGGCGGATTTACCTATTTAAATGTAAGGCTATCTCTCTTCTTTTTTTTT
>CM042166.1:37773138-37780172 GCA_023376005.1 Doryteuthis pealeii | reverse complement strand
TATATATATATATATATATATATATATATATAGATCTTAGTTCCAACGGGAGGAAAAATCAATTTTTTATAAAAAAGAAAGGGTCCGCCCAAAAATTATTTTGTTCTCCAGAAAATAAATTTTTTTTTTAATTCGTTTTGTTTTACATATGCAAAACGGTGGTTTCAGATCTTCTGGTACTTCTTCAAGCTTTGATGTGATAATATGAATCAAAGCCTGAACGAAGATACCAGAAGATCTGAAACACGTTGTTGCATATGTAAAACAAAGAAGTTAAAAAAAAAAATTTGAGAACCAATACATTTTGGCGGACCTTCTTTTTTATAATGATATAATAATAGTATTATGATATATATAGATAAATATATATACTATAATATATATATATATTGTTTGAGGATTTAGTAATGAAGCCTTAAGGTATGAAATATAAGTTCAGTTTTTAATGTTCAGATTTTGTAATGTTAAGTTTCCGTTTATTTCCTTGAATTTATCGGGGCCGCTCCGCCTCTTCATCGTAACGTATAGACTGACCCGTTGTGTTGTGAAACAAAGGAGTATATAAAGACGGCCAGGTCCAATCAAACCGGTCAGTCTATGAACGTAAGCGGCCCGAATTAATGAAATAAAACGAACTTAACAATTACCAAAACTGAAGTTTACTTATATATCATACTAATGCTTCATAACTAAATTTATAACGTCATAACTGAGTTTAAGAGGGTAGCACAACCGAAAATATCGATTAAAACCATAACACATGAGCCAACAATTATATATAATATCTATATATATATATATTATATTATAAATATATATATAACCGAGCCATGCTTGTCTAGGAAGTAAAAAATGTAAAAGTTTCTCGACCCTAAGTAGAGCATATAAAGTGTAAACCTAAATGAGTAAACCGCAACTGTCGGTTGGCGTTTAAATCAACCGACGTGCACCTCTGAAAGGGTAAGACTCCTCCAATGGGGCCAATGTTGGCCTGGGTGTACGCGTGATGCTTAAGGATAGAGCCCTGGTGATGAGCCAGTTCATGACTTGCAATACTCCGCTTTGCCTATCTTGTAGACGGGCGATCGTAGAGGCTCCTCGCGATCAATCGGCTGGTCACGTCAAGCCCCTAGCAAGCCTATATGATTTCCCAACCCCTATTGCCCTTATAGTAAGCTCCAACCCTTTTTATCATATGGGTGCTAGAAGACGTGCCTGAGGGTCCTACATGTCCTGGGAATACGTTAAACTCTTATCTGATGGTGACTCCAGTTTGGAGAGGTTTGGGAATGTGGAGCATCCTTCATCACCATTGCTTTCCCTGTCACACTACGACCAGGAGTGTAGTACCCTGTTAGGTCCCTCTATGGGTTAAATGAAAAAATTTATTATTAAAAATTGTTATCCATTAAGAAATGATTTATTTCAAAACTTTATGGCAATTAAATGACGCCACTGAGGTTGATATGCCGTAAAACAAAACAAACGCAAACCAACCTAATGAGTAAAGACATACCCTACTAAAGTTTCTCTTTGTAGCTCATCAGGGCAAGAATCTGTCAAATTCGGCCCTAATGATCTACTAAGCGAAACTATAAGCAGGTATATCTTACTCATTAGATTTAACTTTATATACATCCTATGAACCTGTTGTTTCTCTCAACGAAAGTTCATCATGATATTTCTATTTCTACGATGATAAAGGAGTGGTAAATTCTAATTGCCATCCATAATAATCTCAACATCCACGAATAAACGCCCTCCGAGCCAAATTTTAGTTTTAATGTAATCATCATTGTGTCGTGCAGTTAGCACGGATATCCCATGAACAATCTCTCTCGCCAACCTTCTCAATCATTTATCATTCCAGGAACGTCCTCTGCGCAGCATCCTGTATTCGCGCAGAGTTGGTCAATGTAGGTCCTTGCTGGGCGGCCCACATTAGCATGTCCCAGTGTTGGCTTCCACAGAGGAACGTCGCTTATGAGTTCGTCCTTGCTCCTCCAGCAGTGTCCAGCATGTCTTGTCCGTCTCACTCAGATGGTTTGTGAGGTGGGGGGAAGGTGGCCATACAGCTGCTTTCTTGTGGGGTGCTGTTTCCACGACTTGTTCAAGACCGCACGATGCATTCTTGTACAGCTTCCATCTAGCTTATTCTCAATGCGCCTCGTTAGGGTCCAAGTGGTGCAGCCATAAAGCAGCACTGATATAACCAGAGCTTAGACGAATTGTCGTTTTAGCTTGTCAGTGAGGTCGGATTTTCATATGACTGATAGTCTGTTTATAGCCGACCATGCCTTTCCCATTCGTGTATTGACATAGCTTTCTGTGGATGAGATATTTCTACCAAGGTATGTGAAAAGTTCTACTGACTTAATGGGCTTCCCGTGGAGTGTTGAAACAGAGTTTAATGTGATAAAATATATTAAATTAGAAAGACTAACGAAATTTAATAAAAAATGCATATAAAACGATTACTCTTACTTTAATTAAATTTTAATTGATTTTTACATAAAATCATTCATAGCATTGATTTTAATACGTTGGATGATAAAACAGAAATATTAGAGTTCAATAACACGAAGTAATCATTTATTGAGACCGATTTTGTTAAAACCAGTATGCAAATCAACCACACTATATATTATGTAAACTTTTATTTCTTAGTGATATATAAAACACATTGTAAGATTTTAAACGCACTAATAGCATGGGCCTTTCGCGGCCTGTGTCTATTAATTAAATTAACAGCATCGGTCCAAGGGGGCTATCTCCCCAGGCAACACCTGTCCTCTCGATTTAAAGGGGCAGGGCTGGGTTTATTGTCCAGCGCCTGAAGCACCCCCTCGACGGAGAATGCCGACGTAATCGACGCATTTTTTGTGTCTACTAGCCATGAGCTTCGGCTTGTGGGTGGGCCCACATAAAAATGTTCTTGTGTTATAATATTGCAACACATTCTAATTAAAAATGAGACCGTCCAAGATAAAAGTTTCGTAAACTTAGCTAAATAATAGACCATTCCCTTTTTCTTATAAAGAAAGAAAGGAGAGAAAAAGACACGCTACAGCCAATAAACCGACCAATCTATTAAAATAGGATTAGTTTCATTTTAGTGTATGATAGTACTTGAGTACCAGAGTTCATTAGTCATGATTACTACGTCAGAGTTACCTATAAAGCAGCGGACAGTGATGGAATTTTTGACACTAAAATATTGTGCATCAACTGAAATTCAGACGTAGGGATGTATTTCCCCAATCCATTTGCCACGATCTAACAGAAGATAGATTCTTAAGCGGAGTAAATAACTTTAAAGAGTTTTCCTTCTCCAAGTTGTGTTGCCTAAACACGGCTAAAGACCACATGCTGCCCTACTATTTACCCATAGCCGGATGGATAACAGTTGATTCGTGTCTTTTTTGTTTTCCACCCTCTTTTCGTTTTTTCATTTTCCACCCTCTTTTCGTTTACATTTTTTACCCTCTTTGCATTTTTCGTTTTCCACCCACTTTTCGTTTATATTTTTTACCCTCTTTTATTTTTTCATTTTCCACTCTCTTTTCGTTCTCATTTTCCATCTTCTTTTCGTTTTTCATTTTACCCCTCTTTTTCGTTTTTCATTTTCCTCCTCTTTTCGTTTTTTCATTTTCACCCTCTTTTGTTTCTCATTTTCCACCCTCTCTCTTTCCTTTTTCCACCCTCTTTCGTTTTTCATTTTTCATCCTCTTATCGTTTTTCATTTTTTATCCTCTTTCGTTTTTCATTTTTCACCCTCTTTTCTTTTTTTTCATTTTCCACACCTCTTTCGTTTTTCATTTTCATCCTCTTTTCGTTTTTTTCCACCCTCTTTTCGTTTTTCATTTTTCATCCTCTTTTCGTTTTTCATTTTTCAACCTCTTTTCTTTTTTTCTTTTCCACCCTCTATTCGTTTTTCGCTTTACACCGTCTTTTCATTTTCGTTTACCACCCTCTTTTCGTTATTGATTTTCCGCCCTATCTTCTAGTACCATTAGGAAAGATATGTATCGAACAACCCTCTCCCAGCTAGGGGTAAATATTAGGGCAGGCTGGAATTTCTTTATTCTATATCCGATGACGATAACTGTTTTGAAAAGAGTGCCTTCCAATTTAGCTAAGCCATGTCGGTGGGGGTTTAGAATACACCTTCACCTCTGTAGAGGGTTAAGACATACCCACCCCCAAATAGGACCACCAGTCGGCCATGGGTGGCGACTCGTGATGCTTAAATATGGAACCCTAGTGGCTGAGCAGTCCATTACATGCAAAACTCTATTTTGGTCCTTACTTAGGCTATCAATCGCCTGGTCAGGTCAAGCCCTAGCACCTATATGATTGTAACAACCCTATTGCCTTTATGCCAACGTCTTTTTATCATATATGTGCTAGAAAGTAGTGCCTGAGGGTCTTATTGTCCTGGTATGACGTTAAAATCTATTTAATGGTGAAGCTCCTGTTTTGGAACTCTGTGGAATGTGGAGTACCCCTTCATCACCATTACTCCCAGGTTCACTTATAAAGTCATTGAGTATCAGCTGACTAAAAAATCTATGCAACTCATGAGGTACCTTCAAAATCACTGTCACTTTGCCTATGGGTACTGTCTACAGGTGATTTTACAGAGTCACGGTCACAATACACCCATTTACTCCAACTAGTACAAAATAAAAACACCCTCCAGGCGATGTAAAAATAGATTTTTGAAACATATTGCCTGAGGGGTAGGAGTAAAAAATTCAATGTCAGCGAGTTTGTACCCTAAGTAATAAAATCATCAAATTCATTAAAGGATTAAAAAATAAACAATTTGAAATGTAAACTTTAAATATGTATTAAATACAAACTATATATAGATATAAATACCAGTCATATATTTATTAAAACTTGTTTTTAAAAAACAATAAGGACTGTCTAAATGTTTCATGTTCAAATTTTTGAGTGTATATTCTATGTTATGACGATTTTGGGTAATGGGAACGTAAGCAGTGACGTAATTTTTGTTACAGACAAAAACCGGAAGCGAATCTCCATTATTAATAGATTACATCCACTACTGACCTTTAAGATTCTTTTGTGTCAGGCTAATCGAAGTTTAGTAAATAACGGACACCCTACCATGTGGTGTTTACTAACTGGAAACCTGCCCACAAAGAAAAAAAAAATGAAAGAAGGGGTGAAAGAAATTAAATTGAAGGAAAAGAAAGACGAAAGATTTTTTTAAAATAGTAAAGATAGAAAACAATTCATCTCCACTCGCACCAAAAAATGGAAAGAAAGTATTGTTCTTTAAGAAGAAAAAAATGTTCTCAAAGAAATAAGAGAGATGAAAGTATTAAGATGATATTTTTTTTACTATAGAAAATAAAAAGATACAGAAAAGGAAAATGAATACATAGCCCCAAAAAGGTGAAAGAAAGAAAGAAAGAAAGAAAGAATTAAACTAAGGAAAGTAAAAGAGAGATACTCAAAGAGGAGGAAGGAGAATATGCAGGTGAATGTGCAATCATGAGCGAAAGAAGAACAAGAATAAGAACAAGAACAAGAAAAATAAATAGAAAAATGAAACCATTTATAAAGTGTCTAACTGATAAGGAAATAAAGAAAGAATGAAAAAATATGAGAAAGTTGGAAGAAGAAGAAGAAGAAGAAGAAGAAGAAGAAGAAGAAGAAGAAGAAGAAGAAGAAGAATTTTAAAGAGGTAAAGGAATAGGAAGGAAGATTTCTTTTAGAGAAAAATGAAAACATTTTCGAATAATCTAAAAGTATTCGATAGCGAATGAAGAAGAAGAAGAAGGGGAGACGAAGAGAAGAAGAGGGAGAAGGGGAGATAAGAAGAAGAAGAAGAAGAAGAAGAAGAAGAAGAAGAAGAAGACCAACAACAACAACAACAACAAACAACAACAATACATAGAAAAGTGAAACATTGATAGAGTGTCTAACTGATAAAAAAGAAATGAAAAAATTTGAGAAAGTTTGGAAGAAGAAGAAGAAGAAGAAGAAGAAGAAGAAGAGAAGAAGAAGAAGAAGAAAAGAAGAAGAATTTTAAAGGGGTAAAGGAATAGAAAAGAATAAGATTTCTTTTAGAGAAAAATGAAAACCATTTTCGAACAATCTAAAAGCATTCGATAGCAAGTGAAGAAGAAGAAGAAGAAGAAGAAGAGAAGAAGAAGAAGAAGAAGAAGAAGAAGAAGAAGAAGAAGAAGAAGAAGGAAAAAAGTCGTCGGCGGTGGTGGTGGTGAAGGAGTCGGAGTTGTAGGCGGAAACGGAGGCTGAGGTGAAGCAGATAAAAGCAATCATTGCAAGACAACAGCCAGAAGTCAGTAAAGAAAATAAATTTAAGCCATGTATGGAAACGGAGCGTGGAGGGGGGGGGGTTGTTACATGTGGGGTCGGGTGCGTATGTGGGTGGGGGCTGGGTGTGACAAACAAATATTTTCACGTCAAATAACACGTACACAGAGTAACAAAGAAAAGGAAAATAAAATTGAAAAAAAAATCCTTGTCACCCCAACAACAACAACAATAACAACAAAGACAGAAAATAATAATAATAATAATAATAATAATAATAATAATAATAATAATAATAATAATAAACAAGCAACAAACAAAATAAAAGAAACTGTAAGTTAAAAGGTTGTCGTGTCATTATGATGGAGGCGAACAGAAAGAAATAAAAAGAAAAAAAGAAAAGAAAGAAGAGTAAAAGGAGAAGCAAAAAAGGGAGAGCAAGTATGAAAAAGAGCGGGAATATTGAGGAGAGCGTTCAGAATATTGTCGGGAAGAAATCTTTGAATATAGCCGAACGGTGGAGGAGATATGGAAGGAGGAGGGGGAGAAGGAGGAGTAAGTGTCGGAGGAGGAGAATCAATGCACATCTGTAGGTGTGTATGTGCGTATGCCTGTATGTGTGTGCGTTATTATGCACGTGTGTGCATGTGTATGTGTGCATACGTTGTGAACTATCTCTCCATCGGGTTACACATATGTGTATACCTTTACAGTGTGTGTGT
>CM042166.1:37768138-37770638 GCA_023376005.1 Doryteuthis pealeii | reverse complement strand
ACCGACCTTTTTACTCTTTATTCTTCTTTTGTTTTAATGTTTTCTACGCGCCGTTTCGTGTACTGTGTGTTGTGGACGTGACAGAGAGCGAAGGAGAGCAAGGAAGAGCAAGGGAGAAGGCGAGCAAGGATGCGGGTAAAAGAGCTAGAATTGAAGCCCACGACTGAAAGAGGGCGGGGCGAAGAAGAAGAAGACTGGTTATGGATGTGTGGTGTGTGGGTGTGTGGGTGTGTGTGTGTGTGTGGGGGGGGGTAATGGAAATAGACAATTCCGAAAAACTCATGCACTCCCCCCGCCCCCCGTTTCTGGCAGATGGTGTAAGCCTGTGATCGGAAACATTGTTTCAGAATGTGGCAGCTCCAACCACGACTGATATACTTTTCACGGCTCTCGTGTGAGTTTTAGCAGCAAGATGTCGATTTGAATTTTCTTCAGTCGAACTTAGCAGCGACCGCCATTGGTTACGGATACGCGGCCTCGCGTGCTTGGCGCAGACGAAGCGCCTCCAAGAGGAAAGGGTGGTGGGAAGGAGAGCGGGGATGGCGGAATAAGTGAAAAAGGTGCGAGAGAGAGAGAGAGAGAGAGAGAGAGAGAGAGAGAGAGAGAGAGAGAGAGAGAGAGAGAGAGAGAGAGAGAGAACATAAAGAGATTATGAATAAAGAGGTGAAGAGAAAGAGAGTGAGAGAAAGAGAGAAAGAGAGAGAGAGAGAGAGAGAGAGAGAAGAGAGAGAGGGGAGGGAGGGGGAAAATATAGAGATTATAAATATAGTGAGGTGAATAAATACAGAAAGAGAAAGTGAAAGAAACATAGACTGACAAAGAAGTGGGAGGTGAAAATAGATTGAGAGAGAGAGAGAGAGAGAGAGAGAAGAGAGAAGAGAGAGAGAGAGAGAGAGGGGAAAATAAAGAGATGATAAATATAGGGAGGTGAATAAACACAGAAAGAAAAGAGAAGAGAAAGAGAGACATAGACTGACAAAGAAGTGGGGGGGTGTAAATAGATTGAGAGAGACAGACAGACAGAGAGAGAGAGAGAGAGAGAGGGGGGGAGATTAGGAAGAAAGGTTAGGAAGTGCCTCCAAGAGGAAATGGTGGTGGCAAGGGGAACGGGTGGGGGAAAGGCTGAATAAGTGAAAAAGGTGAGTAAGAGAGAGAGAGAGTGAGAGATAGATAGAGTGTGTGTGTGAGAGAGAGAGAACATATACAGATTATAAATAAAGAGGTGAAGTGAGAGAGAGAGAGAGAGAGAGAGAGAGAGAGAGAGAGAGAGAGAGAGAGATTAGAAAGAAACATAGAGGAAGCGTCTCCAATTTGAAAGGGATACGGGAAGAGGACGTGGGACGGGTGGAATGTGAAAAAAACTGAGAGAGAAAAGAAGAAAAAATATATAGATTATAAACAAGGAGGTGAAGAAGGAAAGAGAGAGAGAGAGAGAGAGAGAGAGAGAGAGAGAGAGAGAGAGAGAGGGGGGGAGAAAAGATAGATAAAAAATATAGCGATTATAAATAAGGGTGAAGAAAGAGAGATATTGAGATAGAAAGAGAGAGAGATAGATAGATAGACAGAGAGAGAGAGAGAGATAGGTAGATATATAGATAGATAGATAGATAAGAGAGAGAGAGAGAGAGAGAAGAGAGAGAGAGAGAGAGAGAGAGAGGGAGAAGATAATGATTAAAAAGAAAGTTAGTGGTGAAAGAAGATTCAGAGAGATGGTGTGTGTGTGTGTGTATGTGTGTGTGTGTGTGTGAGAGAGAGAGAGAGAGAGAGAGAGAGAGAGAGAGAAGAGAGAGAGAGAGAGAGAGAGAGAGAGAGAGAGAGAGAGAGAGAGAGAGGGGGGAGATTTTACTATATAATGTATAATTTAGTGAGAATTGAACGTCGCCTAGTAACTGGATGTTTGCCTGTGAAAGCAGCACCCAACAAAATTGTACCTGTAACCCACTTACCTCTCATCTAAAAAATCATCGAAGTAAAGCGAATCAGACATGCTGGGAACTGCTAGTGAAATAAGAATGAACTCATAACTCTTCCATCACTCCCGTCTTTCATTGCTAAACGTTCCTGATTCAACTATCTAGTTAAAATAGGAAGTAAAGAATAAAATTACAGTCATTTCTTCTTGTTAATCGAATTCTTTAAGATTTATTCCCAAGACTCTTGCTCATATTCATTAAGATAAAACCAAATAATTAGAAATCAATAATACCAAGCACATATTTATTAAAATCAATTTTTTAATATCAATATGCAAATTAGCTTTCCCGTTCACAGTGTAAATCGCTATTTTGTAGTATATATAAATACTATTGCATGTTGGTATTCAGATATGACCAGCAGTGGCATCGTCCCTAATTAACAGCGTTGACCCAGGGGACTACCCCCCCCCAGGCAACATCTGCGCTCTCGATTTAAAGGTGCAGGGCCTGAGGCACCCCATTGAGAGGGAATGCCGAGGGGATCATCGCTTTTATCCAACCGCCACCCATAAGTCACAGCTTTT
>CM042166.1:37745638-37763138 GCA_023376005.1 Doryteuthis pealeii | reverse complement strand
CGCCTACTCGGTATCGCATGCGTAGAGGTGGGAGACAAAAAGTTAATCTCACAAATCCATTGTTACTGAATCTCTAGTTGGATCTTCGCAGGATGCCCCATTAAAACTCCTATCTTATAAAGATCTTGCGTTGATCCCACCTGGTAAGTTGTCAAAAAAAAAGTGCACGGATACTCTGAAAATAAATGAATGTCTCCATTTAAAATATTAAATGCAAAAAAAAAAAAAAAATCCATGTTGCTACTGTTTAATTAAAAAAAATTATCTCCAGGAATATTAATTAAATCTTCATTATTTTTGCCCAGAAAGCAAGTTCTGCTGATGGTGAATATGTATATATATTTACTTTTTCGTTAATTGTTTTATTTTTGTAATTTACATACATACATACATACTTACCAACTGGCTTTTATATATGTACAAGAAGCGGCAACCCGGTGTCGCCTGGGTAGAAGTAGAGGGCAAACAATTTAGTCTCGCAGATCCATTATTACGGAATCGAAAGTTAGACCCTAGCAGGCTGTTCCATTAAAATCCCTATGTAAAAAAGAACTTGTGTTGATCTGGCTTATTAAGACATCAGAAATAAAAGTACTCACACACGCTGAGAATAAAAATTGATGTCTCCTTTTGAAATATCAAATAAAAAAAGAAATCCATGCTGTTAAATTTCATTGTTAATTATCTTCTCGAATACAGATAAAATCTTCATTATTTTTTCTCAGAAAGCAAGATCTGGTGATAGTGAATGTGTATGTATATTTACTTTTTCATTGTTTTATTTTCATAGTTTCTTCCGGACATACATACATACACATCAACTGCCCTTTATATATGTACTAGAAACGGCTACCTAGCGTCGCCTGAGTAAAGGGGGTGAGCAAAAAATCTTGATGTTATGACTTATTTAATGCTGGATATTTTTAAGTAGAATTTCAATGCTATTTCTATGTATAATTTGATTTTTAAATATTTTCAAATATAAACCAAATCTTCATAATTTTTGCACAAAAATCAGGAACCGGTGATATTTAATGTGTATATATATATATATATATATATATATATATATATATATATATATATATATATATGTATGTATTCTCGTTAATTGTTTTATTTTCGTAGTTTCATCTGGACGTACATACAAACAGCCATTTATATATGTACTAGCAGCGGCTACCCGGCATCTCCTGGGCAGAGGGGGATTTTTTAAAGTTAGTCCCGCAGATCCATTATTACTTAATCGTGAGTTGAATCCTCGTGGGATGCCCTATTTAAATCCCTATGCAAAAAAATAGATATTGCATTGATCCAGCTACTCTGAAAATAAATTTTAATGTCTACTATCTAAAATATCAAATGAACAAAAATCCATGCTGTTATCATTTAAATTTCGTTTTTTAATTATCTTTACAAATATAAATAAATTCTCTATTATTTTTGCTCAAAAACCAAGTCCTGGTGATATTTAATGTGTATATATATTTACTTTGTCGTTAATTGTTTTATTTTCGTAGCTTCATCCGGACATACATACATACATACAAACAGCCCTTTATATATGTATAGATAAAGAATGCTTCATAGCAGATATAAAGCATATGTAGATATACGTATGAATAATGTAGACATAGAGTCAACGGTACTTGGGGACTGTCAGTTTCTCGTCTATGAGATTAAGTGGTTCTCAAGTAGTGGATATCCCTTTATATACTGTGTAATGCAGTTTGTGGAACATTATGTAAGCACCTGTCTAGTGGTGTGTTAATTTATTTACTCTATTTCATTTAATTTGTAATCTCCAAATGCAGGTATGAAAACAAATTCTTAATAAGCCACTCGAAAACAAAATGATACAAAATAATAATATAAAATAATTAAAAAAAACAATACTACTACTACTACTACTACTACTAATAATAATAATAATATGTGTTGGCATCTGTCCATCTACCAAAGACGATGGTGTAGTGTCCACTTTTTCATTTTTTATCTGCAACTGCGTGAAGAAGGTCATACAGCCAACTCCAGCAAGCATCACTGTTGTTGCAGTCACTGCAACCAGAGATTGCCATTCAAAAATTGGTCGTTCAGCCACTCACGCAGTTGCAGATAAAAAATGAAAAGTGACACTAACAACATCGTCTTTGGTAGATGGACAGATGCAACACATATATTATTATTAATTAGTAGTAGTAGTAGTAGTAGTAGTATTGTTTTTTTAATTATTTTATATTATTATTTTGTATCATTTTTGTTTTCGGTAGTGGCTATTAAGAATTTGTTTTCATAGCCTGCATTTGGGATTAAAATTAAATGAAATAGAGTATAATAAATTAACACACCACTAGACAAGGTGCTTACATATATGTTCCACAAACTGCATTACACAGTATATAAAGGATTCCCTACTTGAGAACCACTAAACTCATAGACGAGAAACTGGACAGTCCAGTACCGTTAACTCTATGTCTCATTATTCATACGTATATCTAATATGCTTTATATCTGCTATGAAGCATTCTTTATTATACATATATAAAGGGCTTTTTATGTATGTATGTTATGTCCGGATGAAGCTACGAAAATAAACAATTAACGACAAAGTAACATATAATATACACATCTAAATATCACCAGGACTTGTTTTGATGCAATATATAGAGAATTTATTTATAGTTTTGTAAAGATAATCTAAAAACGATTTAAATGATAACCCAGCATGATTTCTTTGTTCATTTGATATTTTAGATAGTAGACATTAAAAATTTATTTTCAGAGTAGCTGGATCAATGCAATATCTAATTTTTTTGCATAGGTTTATTTAATTAGGGCATCCCACGAGGATTCAACTCAACGAATTAAGTAATAATGGATCTGCGGGACTACTTTAAAAAATCCCCTCTGCCTAGGAGATGCCGGGTAGCCGCTGCCTAGTACATATATAAATGGCTGTTTTGTATGTTCCAGATGAAACTAACGAATAAAACAATTAACGAGAATACATACATATATTAATATATTAATATATATATATTTATATATTTTGATAATATATAACACATTAAATATCGGTTTCCTGGATTTTTGTGGCAAAAATTTGAAGATTTGGTTTATATTTGAAATTTAAAAATCAAATTATACATAGAATAGCATTGAAATTCTATTAATATCCAGCATTAAATAAGTCATAACATCAAGTTTTTTGCTCACCCCTTTACTCAAGGCGACGCTAGGTAGCCGTTTTCTAGTATCAATATATAGAAGGGCAGTTGATGTGTATGTATGTATGATCCCGGAAGAAACTATGAAATAAAAACTAATGAAACAGTAAATATAGCATTAAACATTCACTATCACCAGATATTGCTTTCTGAGAAAAATAAATGAAGATTTTATTGTATTCGAGAAGATAATTAACAATGAAATTTAACAGATTGGATTTCTTTTTATTTTATATTCAAAAAGGAGCATCAACTTTTTATTCTCTAGCGTGTGTGAGTACTTTTTTCTGATGTCTTAATAAGCCAGATCTAACAAGTTCTTTTAGCATAGGATTTTAATGGAACAGCCTGCTAGGGTCTAAACTTTCCGATTCGTAATATGGATCTGGCGAGACTAAATTGGTGCCCTCTACTCTCCCAGGCGAACACCGGGTTGCCTTGCTTGTCATATATAAACCAGTTGTAAGTATGTTGTATGTATGTAATTACAAAAATAAAACAATTAACGACAAAAGTAAATATATATACATATCACCATCGAGCAGACTTGCTTTCTGGGCCAAAAATAATGAAAGATTAAATTAAAATATTCCTGGAGATAATTTTTTTTAATTAAACAGTAGCAACATGGATTTTTTTTTTTTTTTTGCATTAATATGTTTAAGGGAATACATTCATTGTATCTTTTCAGAGTATCCGTGCAACTTTTTTTTTGACAACTTCCAGGTGGGATAACGCAGATCTTTTTATAAGAAGGAGTTTTAATGGGGGCGATCTGCCGAAGATCCAACTAGAGGATTCAGTACAATGGATTTGTGAGATTAACTTTGTTCCACCTCTACGCATGCGATACCGAAGTAGGCGCTTCTAGTAAATATATAAGGGCTGTTTGTGTGTATGTATGTACGGAGTAAACTAGAAATAGAACATTAATGACCTAGTAATATGTATAAACATTCATATCACCAGATCCTTACTTTTTGAAGCAAAAAATAATGAAGCATCTGAAGGATCTATTCGTGAAGATACTTAATTAAAATTTAATGATAACAGCAATGGATTTTTTTTTTTTTGCATCTACTATTTTAAAATAGGAGATATTAAATTTTTTATTTTCAAAGAATGTCTAGTATCAACGAGTTTGTTTTTTTTTCACATAGGGATTTAAAAGAGCATCCTGCGAAGACCCAACTTGCGAATTTTAATAATATGATCTGCGAGACTACTTTTTCAACACACACCCTCTTCCAGCGGCTTTCTTAAGTTATTATAAAGCAAACCTATGTATGATTATGCGCTGCAATATGTTTTAATATTTATGAATATTAATTTTTCTTAGAAAAATTTAATTCATAAATTCGTTGTTTTTTTTTTTAGAATTTAATGTCTTTAGTAAACATAAGCGTAATTTGAAGCTCGCTCTTTGCCTCAAATTTTTTGCTCTCAACAAAAAACAAAAATTCGTCTATGTATACCCTATTAAAACTTGTACAGTTGGGGAAAAAACCTCAAGTCAAAGATACTTGTTATATGGAATTTTAACAAGATTCTGAAAATCATCTTCTTTGACTCTTCCAGGTAAGACAAACAGAAAGTGATTCCGAGCATTATATAAAGAAATCATAATTGTACAAAATATGTTTAATTAATGTCGCAGGATTTATCATGTTCATGTATTTTTAAAATTCTAGAAAAATTGTCAAAGAGAGATTTATTGTTTTTTTTTTAGAAACTTGAATGTCCTTCAGTAACTTATAAACATAAGCGCAATGAAGCTCGTACCTCAGATTTTAGGCTCTCAACACAAAAAAATAGTCCGAGTAACAGCTAGTAACTCGAAAAAACTCGTAGGTTAGGGCAATCTCTAGTCAAGATACTTGTTTATATGGATTTTACAAGATTCTAATTACTCTTTTCTGCTCTTCTAAGTAGACAACAGAAAGTGATTCCGAGCATAATAAAGAAATCATAATAGCACAACATATTGTTATACTGTAACGCAGGATTTATTCATGCTTCAGGATTTAAAAAAATTTTCTAAGAAAAATTTAATTAATAAATTCATCGTTATTTTTTTTAGAAACTTAATGTATTCAGTAAACTTATAAACATAACCCGTAACTGAAGCTCGCTCTGCCTCAATTTTAGCTTCTCACCACAAATCTCAAGTCAAGATACTTATTTATATGGATTTTACAAGATTCTAACTACTCTTTCTGACTCTTCAAGGTAGACTAAACAGAAAGTGATTCCGAGCAAATAAAAGAAATGCAAATATGCACAAAATATGTTTAATATACTGTACACAGGAATTATCATGTTCATGTTTAAAAAAACAACCAAACAAGAAAGAACAACAAAAAATTGGTTTTGTTTTTTTTGTTTTTTTGTTGATTTTGTTGTTGTTGTTGTTGTTTTCCAGAACACATAACACAGATGTCCAAGTAACAAAATTCTTTTCGGTATTTTCAACGGAACAGAAGCAAAATGACGTAAAACAAATGCAATGTTTTAGATTTGCCATGTGTGTCTATCTGATTGTTGTTTATGAGCCACAGAAAAAATCCTTTGATATCCATTAAGGGCATTCGGGTTTTTGATTCCCAAGCCTCAAAGACATTCGCTTCACCAAGTTTCTGTGGAAAATAAATGAAATATAGCCGTTAATTAAATTTCCAAAAAAACAAAAACAAAAACAAAAACAAAACTAAAGAACAAAGAGAAATATGAAAAGGTGACAATAAGGAGAGAAAATACATTTGGATTCAATAAAACATATCGGATATACACATCTAGATAACAATATATATATATTATTATATTATATATATATATATATATATATATATATATATATATTATAATATTTGTGTGTGTGTGTGTATAAATCAAATCTCTATATTATAATGCATTTTTAGATGTATAATGCATTATATATTATGTATACATTATAATGGTATACACAGAAATAACCTACTCGAGTTTCACCATTAGGATCTCAAAGGGTTAAATCCACTGAATTAATTAAGATATTGATTAATTGATTATCTTGATTAATTCAGTGGATATCACCCTGAAGATGTAATATATATATATATATATTATATTATATATATATATAATATAGATAATTCATTGTAAGTATATAATAATTCATATAGATACTATATATATATTATATATATATATATATATAATATATATATTTTATATAGTGTGTGTGTGAGATGGTCCACTGTTTCAGCTTTTGCTGGAATGGCGTACACAAAGGCAGTATTAATTGGTAGAGTGCTCAACATAAAATAGAGTGTTATAATAATACGCACATACGCACATCCAATTATACGCATCCATGTCTATTAAATTTTTCTGAAATTTTTTGAAATTTTTTTCGATTTTCCTTGCATTTGAAACATCTCACCTGAGATTGCATCGCCTGAAACCAATTGGTCGTTGAATGTTCCTTCGTCACAAATAAATAGATATGTAAAACCTTATATATTATTATATTATATTATATTATATATATATTATAATATAATATATATATATATATATATGCATTTCGTTTACTCCGTTGTTTAATTAATTATTAATTAATCCAGATAGTTTAGACGACAGAACTGTAAAACCCGGGATTGGCTTTCTGAATATCTTAAAATGGTTTTCGTATGTGGGGTATGAGCAGATTGTATTCCGGGCATGCATTTTCTATCGATTTCCCAGTATTTTGTTGAATCTATCTGAGAGGCTTGAGTCATTTTGAGTTTTTGGTCGAAAGAAATCTATTAGAAAGTTAAAATATTGCTGTAATATAATTAATTTTTTAGTTAAACATTGAGTCTTCTCTTAGGGATTTATAAAATCCTTGTATGAGATATAAGTTTGCAATACAAAAATCATACAGTATGGATGTACAATTAGATTTCAAATGATCCAAATAAAATTATCCCTGTACTTCCAGTCATTTTGGATTATGCTCATCCCATAATAATATATATATATATATTAATATATATATAATATGAGGTAAAATAGGAATGAAAAACAAAGACTCAGACAAAAATGTGTAGTATATTTTCGCTGGTGTTAAGAATCTGCTTCCCTCAGCCTTTATTGAATATTAGGATATAATACAATTCCTCATAAAGACTGAGGAGCGGAATTTACATCCAGCGAACTATACTAACATTTTGTCAGAATTGTTATTTCTTCCTTATTTTACCTCAGTCTGTCGTATTCGTTCCAATCCTTTTTCCTCACACAACACACACACACACACAAACACACAACACATATATATAATATATTATTATATATATTATAATATATCTATATTAAAATTAACTTTAAAGTCTGCTATATTTATGAGTAAATTATCCAATATCGTGGTTAGAGTCTTTGCATTTAAGTTAGAGTAGAATGGCACAGGAATTTTTTTCAAACTATTCGTTTGGAAATGGATTGTGGGAAACTGTCCACTAATAAGCCGCAGTAACTCATGTTCTTTCTCGACGTGTTTGAAACACTCTCTTCACGTGATTTTAAAAAAAGTTTTATTTATTTCGAACATTTCAAAAAATTGTCGGCTTTCCACGAATTGTATTTCAAAAAA
Organism: Doryteuthis pealeii; assembly: GCA_023376005.1. Lineage (NCBI taxonomy): Eukaryota > Metazoa > Mollusca > Cephalopoda > Myopsida > Loliginidae > Doryteuthis > Doryteuthis pealeii. The sequence continues at coordinate 37,755,296 of CM042166.1, read as the reverse complement.
ATAAGGAATTACTCTGAGCAAGTTCGATACTTCTTTGTGTCGGAACATTTTACATTTTTCTATTATTATGATTTTCATTTCATTTTGTATTTAAAATAATAATAGATTGGAAAAAAAAATAATGGGTACACATGGATAAACTCCAGACCGAACCGTGTAAGTAAAATTAATTAAAGATAACCCTTACATTTTATCCCATTCTATCTTTCTTTCCTTTATCTCTTTTTCCAACATACCGTTCGGATTCACTTCCATTTCATTTAACACACACACACACACACACACATATTATATTATATATATATATATATATATATATATAATATATATATGTGTGTGTGTGTGTGTGTGTTGTGTGTGTGTGTTTGTGTGTGTGTGTGTGTGTAATGAAGTGTGTGGTGTGTGCATTTGTTACCATTGAAAAAGTTCGCTCTTCGTGCCTTCATATTGCATTTTTTTTCGTCTCCGTTTTCTGAGTTTCCAAAACATAAGAATTTGATTTTTTCATCATCTTTATAGCCCGTAAACATCATATCACGCATTTCGCTTCTACATGAAAGGAAATCATCAGTTACGTGAACATATTATTTGACATTAAACACGCCTTAACTCTTGTTTCTTACAAGAGAAATACACACATTCACCATAGACCACATTACGACATCTCTTATTATAATGTGAGAATGTTGTGTTAACCGAAACTATACTAAAACTCAAATACATCTTAAGTTATTTAAGGTTCCTCAAATATATTTTTTCCCAGGATTTAATGTGTTATATAAACCTCAATCATTATAAAACTAGCAAAATAAAAAAAACGTACTCCGAGCGATGTAAAACATGATTTTTGAACATATTGCCTGAGGGGTGGGAGTTAAATTTAATTGTCAATTAAAGGATTAAAAAAAAACAATTTGAAATGTAAACTTAAATATATATTAAAATAAAACAAACTAATATAGATATATAATACCAGTCATGTATTTATTAAAAACTTGTTTTTTAAAAAACAATGAGGACTCTCTAATGTTGGCATGTTCAAATTTTGAGTGTAGTTTATTGCTGTTATATCGATTTTGTAATGTGACGTAAGCAGTGACGTAGTTTTTGTTACAGACATAAAACCGGAAGGGAATCTCCCATTATTATTAGATTGTTTACATTATTAATCTGTTAGCCATATCTGGTATTTACCACGTACAGTTAGACAAGCCCTAATAGTGGGATCACCAAAAGCTGTGAACTTATGGTGGCCGGTTGGATAAAAGCGATGATCCCCTCGGCAATCCCTCTCAAATGGGTGCCTCAGGCCTGCACCTTTAATATCGCAGTGTTGCCTGGGGGGGGTAGTCCCCTGGGTCACGCTGTAATTAGGGACGATTGCCAACTGCTGGTCATATCTGAATACCAACATTGCAATATGTATTTATAATATACTACAAAAGTAGCGATTTACACTGTGAACGGGAAATGCTAATTTGGCATATTGATATTAAAAAATTGATTTTATAAAATATGTGCGTTGTATTATGATTTCTAATTATTTGGTTTATCTTCAATGAATATGAAAGCAAGAGTCTTGGAATAATCTTAAAGAATTCGATTAACAAGANTTTATCTGCATTTCTTAGTCAGTTCATTAGCCTCTTCTATTTTAAATAGAATTTTATACTAATCAAAACTGTAAAACTTGCACACCCGGAGGTTGCATATATTTTGCTAGTATATAATATATATATGATATATATTACTAATACTTATATATAATATATATATATATATATAACCCAGGTTTTTCTCTGGTTTTAAAATCTCAACCATCTCAACGCGGTTTTAAGATCTAAAACCATGAACTCATCTGATATGGGATTACCATGGAAACTTCAAGTTATGAGTGTAAAACCGCAATAATATTACCATGATTGATATAAACCTGCTCTGCTTTATCCTGACTATGAAGCACCTTTTCATGCCATACTGTTTCTTCTTTTTCATTCTCTATTCATTTATATATTATATATATAAACACGTGTTTTCTCGTTTCACGCCTGTCAGTGTGGCTAGACACACAACTACCTTTAGCTAATGAAAAAGAAATGGATGTAAAATCCACAATGTAAGATGACATATAATTGTGTGTAAAAACAAGGAGAATATGTCGAAAATTGACATTCTTGAGCCGACGCTATAGTTTTTCCGTTTTGGTTTAAACCATCAAATTAATCTTTGAAGAAAAAACTGTGGAAAAGGCAAAAGCTTGGAGCCTTTTGTTTTACCAATGCTTTTTTAAAGGACTTTTTGATTCTCGAAATGTAGAAGAAAAGTGAAAAATGCATATATATTATATATTTTTGGGAGTATTATGTCTTTAATTGAAGTCATACCTAATTTGTAAATTAATTATTATTATTAAATAAATTAGCGTGCATATCGGTTTTAAATGTTAAGGCGTATAACAAATCGAGAAAAATGTCCACTCTCTGATGTACATTCAGCCCATTAGGCCTCATCAGCAGGAGTTATAGACAGGGTAGTGTTTTGTGCGTGATCGAACCATTACCTCTCAGCGAGGGACTCTAATCCATTACACAGCTGGACTTGAGAATTTCTCGTTATTTTTAAACTGATATAAATATCGCACTTTTGGTTGACTTACAAGCACGAAAAAGTATGAAATTGTCACCTATCCGCCATCTCAAAACAATTGTTTTTTGTTTTCCCCAAACTTTTTCTCATATCATATTAAATATTATCTCAGTATATAATTATATATATATATATATGAGTCGGGGTGGCCTAAAGTGGTAGAGCCACCTCGCGAGGAGTTCTATCCCTTTTCACTAGCCGCTTAGACTAAAGAGATTGTTTTTGGGCTGATCGTGGGGGTTGGAAACGCCACACCTACCATCAGAGCTCCTTACTTACCGCACAGATCACCGCGCTACTCATACGGAGTTGGCTGAGGGTCGGTATCTAACTAGAGAACCTTGAGGTTTCTTGACGAACGCTTCTACCGAATGAGCTTATAACACGGCCCTTTAGTATATATAATTATATATACTCAATTTAATATATATTAATATAGTATATATTAATGGAGAGAATGTGCGTCTATTGAAGTCATACCCTTAATTTTGAAATATGAATTAGTTAAAGAATTAATGAATTAGCGGGCATATATGTTCAAATTGTATGGGCAAAACAAATCGAGATAAATGGTCAAATCTGTTGTGTAAGCCATAATCATTTGAACTATATGCGCCAGCTTGTTTAAAAAAAAAAATTTCCATAACTATTAACATAATTATTTCCAAATTAGTTGACTTTCATTAAGCACATATCCTCCCAAAATTGTCGGCTAAAAGCCATATCAAATAAACACCATTGTTTTTACTTACTTTCACACAACACACACACACACACACACACACACAGCACACACACACACACAGTATATATATATTATATATATATATATGTATATCTATACATTATCCTTTTGACATTCTCACCTCTATTATTATATTATAGGTTTGGAATTTTAAGTTTAAATCATTCTACCTTTCTTTTTTTTTCACCTATTTAAATGGACAGTTGAATACCGACCCGATAGTACCAATTATTACGATATAGATAGGGGAAAAAAAAAGGACCTCACTGGTGGCTGCCACTTGTCAAAAATTTGGGCATAAGCTGTAACGCGAATCAAAATAAATCTTAGAATAAAATAGGTAAGCAAAATAAAAATAGAAAATAAATAATCTTGATAAAATGGAGTAGATGACAAGAAGAACAATGGAAAAAAAAAACAGAAAAAGACCCTACTTCTGTATCATAAGCATACGGCTCACGTCAAAAAATATTTTTTCTTAATAATATATCAGTGAAAGTATATTCTTATTTTTGCTTCCCTGTAGGTGTTATGCACTTGTATTGAGGTATAATTCAATGTGTGTCCTAGGGATCTCTGTTTATTTGTTAATAAGTGTAACCAAATAATTATATATATTTTATATATATATATATATATATATATATATAATATATACCTATATACGTGGTGAAGAAAAAGGAGTGAATCCGTGGTATGTAGTATATTAGAGAAGAATGAAAAAAACACAGCTTTAAATGAGTTAAGTGCGTGATTATTGGCTGACGCTGCAGTGTTTCGATCTATCAATTAGATCATCTCAGGGCATTTGTTGATATGGAAGGTAATTAAGAAAATTTTTATCCACATTGAATAACGAAGAAAAAGCGAGTGGTAGTCATGTTATTCAGTCCTGTTAAAATTTGAGTTGTTAACACACACACACACAGAGATAAATACTAATATAGCTATATATATATATATATATATATATATATATATATATAATATGTGTGTGTGTGTATATATCCATATATATATATCTGTTTTCTTCTTTAACCAGCCATTGTTGGTGTTTTCCTTCCATCTTTTTCATATCATATAATATATATTATAATATTAATATATATAATATATGAGAGAGAAGAGAGAGTAGAGAGGGGGAGGAGAGAGAGAGAGAGACAAGAGAGAGAGAGATTTAACAGAGTTGTTAAAGATTGCGGAAGATTTGGGACCAGTATGACCTTTAGGAACCTCTTTTTATCTCGATTCAGAAGGACACTGTTTTTCATTACAGGCGTCAATATCCGGTTGTTTGTTAACAGACGACTTTAGAGTTTGTTTAAAAAATTATAAAACTAACCCCTAACCCTAACCCCTAACCCCTACCCCAAGCAAAACCGGATATTAACGGTGAAATGAAAAAAACATGTCCTTTCCGAATCGAGATCAAAAAAAAGAGGTGCCCTAAATTTCATATGGTCCCGAATATTTCGTTCTTTTTGATCTTTCAGTTGTACCCGTTTTCTAGTAGTTTGTTTCTTCATAGATTGATTCCAGACCGGCGAAGAAAATTATCCCAGTATTTTATACCCTTAGGCTTTCAACCATGTCGCTGGTTGTCTTCGATGGTATTGTTGGTTGTAGTGTCTGGTTTTATTTATTTGGTTTTCATTTTCTTCATTTCTTATTTATTAAGATGCTCCTTTTTTAATGTGGTGCTACGATTAGGTTTAAGATCTAAAGATGTTAGTATATTTATTGCCGTGTAAATTACTATTCTCTCCACTCTCTCTCTCTCTTCCCTCCTCTCTCTCTATATATGATTATAATATATATAATATATACTAAATATAGTTTTTCTTCTTCTAGACTGGTACCATACCAAGGTTGAAGAGCCCAGTTCCACCTACATTTTTACCCATAGCTGCAGGGGATTATCGGATTCATACCTTCTGAAGGGTATTAGCGCTATGGAAATGTAAACAGCCTCGTCCCAGATTTGAACTTCGTTTTCGTCGTGTACATTTTCCCACGGGATAACATTAACCTCACACTTCCAGTAGTTTATTCGTACAGAAATGTATAGTTGTGTAACACGTGAGTACGTTACATTACGTAGTTGTATTTTCCCCGCTTTATTTCGGACACTAAGCAAGCGGCTACCCGCGATCGCCTGGGTAGGTTTTTTAAAAGTTAGTCCCGCAGATCCAGTTATTATTGAATCGTAGCTTGAAAGCCTCGTGGATGTCCCATTTAAACACTATGTAAAAAAACAAAAAAAAGATCTTGCATTGAACCAGCTTCTCTGAAAACGAAATGTTTAATGTCTACTATCTTAAGTATAAATGAAAAAAAAAAAAAAACCATGCTTTATCAGTTAAAATTTATTATTTAAATTATCTTCGCGATATTTAATTCAAATCGTGCGTGAGTTGTTTTTGCTCAAAAAACCAAGCCTCGGTGATATTGTAATGTGTCTATATATTTAGTTTTGTCTTTAATTGTTTATTTTCGAAGTTTCTCCGACATACAGATTCACACAATCACCCTTTTAATGAGTATAGGAAGGCTACTCGGCGTTGCCTGTGTAGTGGTAGGTTAAACTAAAAAAAATAGTCTCCACAAATCCAATTATTATTGGATCGCGAGTTCGATCCTCGTAGTAGCTCCATTTAAAATCCCTATGTAAAATCAAAAGACGCCGTTTAGCTTGATCGCAGCCACTCTGGATCGGTAGAGCTTCATCGCGATAGAGAACCTACAAGCGATCCTAGTTCGATGACCGTCCTCGCCCAATCAGCGTATGTTAACACAGGAAATCGTGCAGTAAAGTAAGGAGTCTGATGGTAGGTGTGGCGCGCCACCTCCAGATGCTAAAACGAATTCTCTTGGTCTAGACGCTATTGAAGAGATAGACTCCCCGCTGATGGCTGATACGATCTTAGGGCCTCCCCGTCGTTTTACTTTACTTCCTATTAAAATATCAAATGCTATTAATCATTCCAATTTTATTTTTTATATATCTTCACTAATATAAATCAAACTTTCATTATTTTTGCTGCAAAAACCAAGAACTGGTGATATTTAATGTTGAATATGATATATATATTGGCAGTCCGGTTTCAATCACGCACAGGCGCGGTCTTCCAGATCTATAGCTCTGCTGATGAGGCCTTAATAGGCCGAAATGTACATACAGAGTATTGATTTTCTCGATTGTTAGCCATACATTTACAATAGGCATTCCGCCTAATTCAATTATTAATTAATTTAATTTTCAAATTAGTACGCTCCAATAAGCACTAATTCTCCCAAAAATTTCGGCAAAAACATCCAAACACACCGTGCTTTACAACTATTCATATATATATATATATATATATATCAATATATATATAATTACTTTGCATTAATCCAATAGATAGGTGTACGTATAAGTGGTATATTTCATTGTACTGAAACGTTAAAAGACTTCAGATATATTCTAGTGAGGTTAAACAACATTAAACTTTCGTCTAAGTAAGAAATTTGACCATGACCCGGATATCCGCCCTGTGTGCGTGTGGTGTGTATGTGGATGGGGGAGCAGCAGCAAACGAAAAAATCCGGGGGGTGGGGGGAGGTGAGATACGCAAATAAATGCCAAAAACTAAACGTTCGAATCCGATTATCAATGGCGGGGTGTCATAATCTTACGAACAATTCGCTCCTACTTGTGAATAAAGGAAACTTATAGGAGAGAGTCTTGTTTCATTAAGTATTATTTGTTCATATATTCTTTCAATACATAATCAAAGTGTCAAGATTCGGTGTTAACTGTCCTCTATTCAACGCTTACCATATATATATATATATATAATATATATATATATAATAATATATATAATATATATAGATTGCATAATATATAATATATACATATATATATTATATTATCATATAAAAGCAATCTACAGACGTGCGTTTCGGGTTACCCCTCATCAGTGCAGCTATATATATTTTCAGCAGCACCTCTCTGGTCATGGTTCGAGACCCGAACCGAACTTTCACTCGTCAAGTCTCAAGAATTAGAAGGGGAGAATAATCCATATCCAAACCGCAAATAACTCAACCAGAGGTCTCTAACTATATAAACAAGTGAGACTAGCTTTGCCCGAAGCGTGAATTTTGTGCAATTAGTCCCTTCTAAACAGAGTGCTCAACCTTGACAAAATTGGACGCGTATATAAAGCAATCTACAGCGCGCTTACAGTGCAGCATACTTATTTTCAGCAACACCTCTGGTCGGTTTGAGACCCGAACGAAACTTGCTCTTCAAAGTATATATATATATATATATATAATACTTATTATATATATAATATATTGTGTGTTTGTGTAAAAATAAAAGGAAATAATCCGAAAGTGGAATTTGTATATATTGAAAAAACAAATGATGTTTTACCAAATGGTTTGGGATCATCAGGAGAGAATGTGCACCGTTCCCGACCTTCCTCTCAACGGTTTATAACTGCACATCGGCACCCTTAACGTTGTGACGGTCCCTCGAGATAATCTGTATCGACCCGTATGTAATAGATCATCATTACAAGAGCAATACGGAGTGAAAATGACCTTAGAAGAAGAATGCGCAAACAGAACGACGTGTTAGTCAATGTTGGAATTATTAAAAAAATGCGTTTCTGTATAAAAATAAAATGAATTTTATTTTTAATTTTTAAAGAATCAGAAGCATTACGTTTATAATAAGACTCAAAAGAGCCTATGTAAAATTGTATAAAAAGGTATATTGTATTAAAAAGTGTATATTAAGTATGGAAAATTTCATAATACACTCCAACTATTAAATAAGAACCAATAACGTCCACAGCACAAACTGAAAAAGATGAAAGTTGCCAGAAAAGTGTGGTGTTTGGGTAAATCCTGCGTGTTTGTGGATAATTATGCTTCAGAGGAGCAAACATCCATAGTATTGTTTTTTTTCGTTACGAACAGATAGTTAAAATAAAAGGAAATTAATCACAGCGTGAATTTGATATATTTAAAAAACAAATGATGTTTACAAATGTTTGGGATGCATCAGGTAATACTATATATATACATATATAAGGTAATATATATAGTAAGTAATATATATGAAGCAAAAAGTGGAAGTAGATCCGACAATTGGTTAATATTATAAAAAATTTGGAAACAAACACAAGTTTCCTACCAAATCGGATGCTTGATAAGCCGACGCTGCAGTTTCGGTTTGTTGACAAACCTTTCTTCAGGGCCTTCGTTGTGTTTAACGGGAAATCAGATTAATTATATCGTTTATTTCACTTAAAACGCATATTGGACGTGTCGATTATAACTCAGAAAAAGACATACATTGGCCCAAAAAATCGTGCATACAACTTCATTAAAATAATTAGAACAATCTTTAACTAAAAGAAAAAAAGATGACTTCATTTTCCGACGTTTCGTGTTACTTTGTCACACCTTCTATAATTAATATTTGAGTGAAGAGTAGAAGTTAATATAATATACTATATATTATATATATTATTATATATATATATAGTATGTGTGGTGTGTGTGTGTGTGTGTGTGTGTATTATATACTGATATAATACATAGCACAACATGAACTCAACTCAGTTAGCTGTAAGTTAATCTTCTTGATTAATTCAGTGGATTTTAACCCTGAAGATCCTTATGGTGAAACTAGTGAAGGTTATTTTCTGTACACACGATGATAAATAAATCCGCTCTATCTTACTTATTGACCATCTTATATTAGTTATAACGCTCACTAAGCTGGTAAAATTGTATCAACTAAATATTGAGGATCCAAACCTTTTTACGGTGAATTCACCGTAGCATTTTCATGTCATATTATATATATATAATTATATAGTTATAATAATATATTATATAAGTAATATATAAAGTTTGTTTCTTCTATAGATCATTGAAGCATTGTGTGTATTGTAATATAAAGATTTTGAAGGCAATTTACAATGCAAAATGTGTTGAATTTATATTAACTTTTTTTTAACTAAATTTTTTCGGTAGTTAAAATTCCATCTTCAGAGTTATTGAAAGTACAGTGATATTTTTTTAGTACGTATCCCACGCCGATATTGTAATCATCTGTTGTTAAGAGAGTTGAGAACGCCGTATATTGAAAATTTTTTCGTGGCGTTAAATCAGCTAATTCCATGATTAACCGAGCTCGCTGCTCCTTGCGCGTGGAAAATGTTCGAAATTTCTTTATTTACATAAATAGAGCTTGCTCGG
>CM042166.1:37730638-37743138 GCA_023376005.1 Doryteuthis pealeii | reverse complement strand
CTCCATTGTAGCTTGTAATTAATCAATATCTTGATTAATTCAGTGGATTTAACCCTGAACATCCTTATGGTGAAACTCGGGTCCATTATTTCTGTACACACGGTAATATATTATATATATATTATATAATATATAATATATATATTCTTTGGGGATTTTTTAACACCTGTCCCAAATAATTACCGTGTGTGGGAAAGAGAGTCCGACAAAGAGCCAAGAAATCAGCTCTAAATAATTCAAGTGCGCTCCGCGCCGAAGCGAAACCTCTTGCGTGTTTGTCGTTTATGAAAGCCTAAAAAAATTTACAAAACTTGTGGATTAGCTAAGGTCATTTGCGACAGGTTATTTACATATCCTTTATGTCCTTATTGTTCGGCAGTCCCTATACCCTATTGCCAGTAAGACGAGACCCTTTATCACTCAATGCGTGATGATTCACGAGCAAAAGTTTATGAAGTGTAAATCGTGTGACATCAACTCTATGAAAAAGACCCGAAAACAGCAGATGAAATTTATATTGATTTGGTTACTGCTTCCAGACTGATATTAATTTGATTCTGAATATATATATATATATGTATATATATATATATATATATAATTAATATATAAATATTCAATCAAATTGAAATTATATATATATATATATATATAAAATATATTATATTATATATATTATATATATATATAATATATAGTATATTCAGAATCAAATTGAAATATATATATATAAAATATATTCATATATATATATATATTATATATATTATAATATATATAATAATATATAATTTTATATATATATATTGTGTATAAATATATTCTATATATATATATATATATATATATATGTATATATATATAGATAAGATATGTATATATATTTTATATATATATAATATATATATATATATTATCATATATATATATATAATATAACTAATAATAAATAGATATAGATATAGATAAGAATGTATTATATATACTTATTATATATATATATATATATATATATATATATATATATATATATTCAGAATCAAATTGAAAAGCAAAAAATACACACACGCACACACACACACACACACACACACACACATATATATATATATATATTATATATGTAAAATGAAACTGGAAGTGAATCCAACGGTAGTGTGGAAAAAATAAATAAAGGAAAGAAAAATAAAATTGATAAATAGGACATTTTAATCAATCTACTTACACGTGTTTTGGTTCAGGATTAATCCATATGTACATTATTCAAACTATAATAACCAATTGAAATGAAATAAAATAATAGAAAAATGTAGAAATGTTCCGTACACAAAAAAATTCGACCTTCATCAGAGTAAATCCTTATTTGCAATTTTAATATTATATTAACTATATATATATATATATATAATAATATATAATATATATAATATTAATATAATATATATATATAATGTCATCCACAGACCACTCGTGTTCCGACGTATCACGTTTATATAGTAAATGGGTCTTTAATTTAGTAGACCAATTTCCAGTATTATCTGCTTTTCATTCATTCATTCATTCTCTTTCTCTTCTTTCTTTCTTTCTTTCTTTTTTCTTTTTTTACTTCTTTTTATTCTTTTTTTTCTCTTATTATGTAATTCTCTTTATTTTAGCAAATCGTCACCTTTCTTCTTTCTTTCTTTCTTCTTTCTTTCGTTTCATTTATATTCTTTCATTCACTTTTTTTCCTTTTTTCGTTTCAGATATCATTCCCTTTCTTTCATTCATTCATTCTTCTTTCACTTATTTTCATATTCTTTATTTTTCGCCTATCGTCACCTTTTCATTCTCTTTCTTTCTTTTTTTCTTCTTTCTTTCTTCTTCTTCTTCTTTCTTTTCACTTATCTTCTTTCGTTCACTTGTTTTCGTTATTTTCAGATATGAATCCCTTTCATTCATTCATTTATTTATTCATTCATCCTTTCTTTCATTTCTTTCTTTTCACTTATTTCTAATTCTCTTTTATTTTTTCGCCTATCGTCACTCTTTCTATATTTCTTTCTTCCTTCCTTTCCATGTATATTTCTTTTTTCCTTCTATCTTTATTTCCATGTATATTTCTTTCTTTCTTTTCTTTCTTTCTTTCTCTCTCTTATTTATTTATTTCTATATATATTTCTTCCTTTTATATTTTTTATTTCTTCCTTTCCATATAGATTTCTTCTTTTTTTCTTTCTGTCTTTCTTTCTATTTATCTTCTTTCATTCACTTCTTTTTTTCTTTCTTCTTTTTCACATATCATCTCCCTTTGTTTTCTTTCATTCTTGTCTTCTGTGCACATTAGGATACATAAATCAGAATTATCAGAGCAAATAAGCAAAACTGAAGAAAAAAAAAACAGCATTTGCCCACGTGATCTCTAATAAATATTAGACATCCCACTTCTTGGCCTTTCTCTATTACAGTGTCAACACTGTTAACTGACTTATAAATGAATATTCATATCACATAATTAAATTAGAAAGAAGAAGAAGAAGAAGAAGAAGAAGAAGAAGAAGAAGAAGAAGAAGAAGAAGAAGAAGAAGAAGAAGAACAGGTGTTGATATTTTCAACCACACAAAAGAAAAAAAAGTAATGGATCAATGGTTAGCAAGGTCACCTCACCGATCATGTAGAGCCAGTTTAATCATTGAAGAATATTTCCTACCTAGTAGGAATTGCTCTCTGGAATAATAATAATAATAATAATAATAATAATAATAATAATACCAAGGATACAAAGAGTACACAAAAAAATGCAAAGAAGATTACTTATAGCAGCCAACAACAGCAGATGTAATGTATGGACAAATAGAAAAACAATAAAAACTAGAAAACAAAGATGGGAAGTAAAACAATTATATGGACACTTCAAACGACAAATCGGAGAGGTTGCACATAAAAGGACCTGGACATGGTTAAGAAGAGGAAACCTCAAGGGAGAAACTGAATCACTAATAATTGCTGCGCAAAATAATGCCTAAAGAACAAATTATATCAAAGCAAAAATTGATAAGACACAACAAAACAGTAAATTTAGACTGTGCGGTGACAGAGTTGAGACTGTAAACCATGTATTAAGTAAATGTAGCAAACTAGCACAGCGGGAATCCAAAGCTAGGCATGACTGGGTTGGGAAGGTGATTTGCTGGGAATTATGCAAAAATTAAAATTTGATCATACAATGAAATAGTATATACATAAACCAGAATCTGTTCTTAAGAATGAAACGCATAAAATTCTCTGGGACTTTGAGATAAAGACGGATAATCCTATCCCAGCCAGGAGACCAGACCTAGTGTTGATTAAAAAAAGGGAACGTGTCAACTGGTGGACTTTGCGGTTCCAGCCGATCAGAGAGTGAAGTTGAAGGAAAACGAAAAGATGGATAAATATCTGGACCTTGCCTGAGAATTGAAAAAAGTGTTGCATATGATAGTGAAAGTAATACCGATGGTAGTGGGTACACTTGGAACGGTCACAATAAACTTGGAAAAAAGACTGGAGGATCTGGAAATCAGAGGAAGAATTGAGACTATCCAGACTACTGCACTGCTGCAATCGGCTAGAATACTAAGAAGAGTCCTGGAGACCAGAGGAGACTTGTTGTCACTCAGCTTCCAGCGAAATACCATCAGCTAACAATGATGTGAAAAACTCAAAAGGAGTGAAAATAATAATAATAATAATAATAATAATAATAATAATAATAATAATAATAATAATAATATCCCGAGTGTCGAGTCACGTGTTTTGATGTCACCTTCTGTATAATAATAAGACAATTTCCTGTCCGCTTGGATGGCTCGTCTGAGCGCGTTTCCCTGATCTGTCTGACTGGTTCGTCGTCAACAAACATTGACATCGAAGATTCACCCCACCCCCGGAAAGCTGCTACGTTCATTGAGACACGCCGCGGCGAAAATCTCGGATCGTCTCTGTCGTCCAGCTGGTCACGCAAGTTACCAAGGGAAAGAAGCGGACGAAAAACGGATTGGACAGAGGATAAAAGGTTTTCATGGCGTCAATTTTAGCATCAGACTTTTATGAAATCCATCCGGCTTTCGTTCCTTTTCTTTGCCCTCTCCTTCAATCCCATTCCTTCTTTCTTTTTCTTTTTTTTCGTTCTTTCTTTTTTTTCTTTCTTTCTTTCTTTCTTTCTTACTTAAAAAAAAACAAGCTTGTTTGTTTAATCTATGAATATGTTTTTTGTCCCGATGAAGGTTTATAAAAAAACAAAACTTTGTAACGTCAACTTCACCATATTTTTCTTTATTTGTTTTCTTTCTTTTCAACCCTATTGCTTCATCTATATTATATATCTTTATTATAATGGAATGTGTGTTTTTCTGTCTGTAACCGAAAACTATATATATATTGAATATAAGCAAAAATCTCTTCAATAAATCTTAAAATGAATCCATTAAACAAGATAAAAAAACTGCCATTATTCTTTACTTCCTCTTACTAAAATACTTAAATTAGAAAAAATAATAATGAAAGACGAGAGTGACGGAAGAGTAAATTTCACTTGTCCGATTTTATTCGATTATACTCCCTCTGTCTTCAACTTTTATTATACTCCCTCGTGTTTCAAATCTTTTTATCTGTATTCTTATTTAGTATTCATTAGCCAAATTTAATACAATATTTTATTACATTAAAACTTATTACTTGCACCAGAGGGTGCATATATTTGCTAGTTACAGTTAAACATTCTATTTTAAATACTAAATAATTATGTACACAGTTAATCCATGTTGAAAATAGAAAAAAAAAAACCACAAAATATTCCCAAATGATGAATATATTTTGGCCCAATGAAGCTTTATTGAAAGCCGAAACTTTATAATGTCGGCTTTACCATCTTTTTCTTTCTTTCTTTCTTTCTTGCTTTCTTGCCTATCGCATCAAGCTTGTTTCTGTCATTTCTGATTTTATACTCTTTTAAAAATTTAAAAAAATTTATATATACTTTATCTATGTAGAAACAGAAAATAGAAAGTATTCCAAAACGATGGAATTTATTCTCGTCCCGATGAAGGTTTATAAAAAACCGAAACTTTATTTCCTCGACTTCACAATCTTTTTCTTTCTTAAAAAAATACTAAAGATAATCATATATACCCTTATCCATGTAGAAAATAGAAAAACACAAAGATGAATGCCAAATGATGAATTTATTCTTGTCCCGATGAAGGTATATAAAAAAAACGAAACTTTATAGCATCGACATCACCATCTTTTTCTTTCTTTCGTTCTATCTTTCTTTCTTTCTTCTTTATTCAACAACAAGAAGCTTTATCTATGATTATATATACAGTTAGAAGCCTTATTTTATAAACTAAAAAGTAATTATATATAATCTTATCTATGTAGAAAATAGAAAAAATAAAAAGTATTCACTAAAAGAGGAATTTATTTTTGTCCTGATGAAGGGTTGATAAAAAACTGAAACTTTATAATATCGGCTTGACCATCTTTTTCTTTCTTTCTGTTTTTCTTTCTTTCTTTCTTTCTTTCTTTCTTCAAGAACAAACTTATTGCTTCATCTATGATTATATGCACACTTAAAAGCCCAATTAAAAAATATTAGTAATAATTATATGTACATTTATCTAAGTCGAAAATAGAAAAAAATAAAACAGAGTATTCCAAAAAGATTAATTTATTTTTGTCCTGATGAAGGTTCATAAAAAACCGAAACTATGATATCGGCTTGACCATTTCCTTTCTTTCTTTCTTTCTTTCTTTCTTTCTTCAACCACAAACTTGTTGGCTTCATCTATGATTATATACACAGTTTAAAGCCCTATTTTAAAAACTAAAAATAATTATTATATATACGCTTCTCTACGTAGGAAATAGAAAGACATAACTTATTCCTAAAGGATGAATATATTCTTGTCCTGATGAAGCTTTATCGAATGGCCAAAACGTTAAAAAGTCGACTTCGCCATCAAGAATAAATTCATCTTTTTGGAAGCAAGATGGTTTCCTTCATTTATTATTATACACCCAGATAAATCTCTATTTTAAAAACTAAAAATAATTATACATACACTTATCTATATCGATGAAGGTTTATAAAACAACAAAACTTTATAGCACGTATTATCTGCGTTATTCGGACTATTGTCCCCATCTTCATTGTTATTTGTACAACGTTTCGGCCGATATACCCTCCGGCCTTCTTCAGGTATTTCTTGTCGGACTCGGGAACCTTCTCGGACTCGGGAACCTTCTTCAAGGTTCAAAGTTCCGTGATGGCTCCCGAATACGACAAGAAAGTTCCCGAGTTCGAAAAGAAGGTTCCCGAGTCCGAGAAAGTTCCCGGGTCCGACAAGAAATACCCGAAGAAGGCCGGAGGGTATATCGGCCGAAACGTTGTACAAATAACAATGAAGATGGGAACAATAGTCCGAATAACGCAGATAATACTAATCTTCAAGCCTCATCTCAGAGAAATAGTTTATAGCACGTCTCCATCTATTTTTTTCTTTCTATCTTTCTTTCTTTCTTCAACAAGAACAAGCTTGTTTGCTTCATCTATGATTATATGCACAGTTTAAAGCCCTATTAATAAAAAAAAAACAACTAAAAGTAATTATATATTCACTTATTTATGTTGAAAATAGAAAAAATATAAAGTATTCTAAAACGATGAATTTGTCATTTGTTATTTTTGTCCCGATGAAGGTTTATGAAAGAAAACGAAACTTTATTCCGTCGACCTCGCAATCTTTTTCGCCAATCCTTTTTCTCTCTTCAAAAACAAGATTGTTGTTTCATCTATGCTTATAACACCTTTAAAAGCCTATCTGTAGAAAAAAGAAAAAGATAAAGTATTACAAAAATCCCTTCCTTCCTTCCTTCCTTCCTTTTTCCTTTCATCCTTCCTTTCTTCCTTCCTTCTCCCTTTCTTCTTCCCTTCTTTCTTTCCTTCTTCTTCCTTCCTCTTTCCTTCCTTCTCCTTCCTTCTTCCTTCCCTTCCTCCTTTCTTCCTCTTCCTTCTTCCTTCTCTTTCTTCCTTCCTTCCTTACTTCTTTCCTTTCTTCCTTCCTTCCTTTCTTCTTCCTTTTCCTCCCTTCCTTCTTCCTTCCTTACTTTCTTCCTTCCTTTCTTCTTTCTTCCTTTCTTCCTTTCTTCCTTCCTTTCTTTCTTCCTTTTCTCCCCTCCTTCCTTCATTTCTTCCCTCCTTTCTTTCTTCCTTTCTACCCTCCTTTCTTCCTTCCTTCTTCTTCTTCTTTTCTCCTTCCTTCCTTCCTTTCTTCCTTCCTTTCTTCCTTCCTTCCTTTCTTCCTTCCTCCTTTCCTCTTTCCTTTCTTTTCACTTCCCTCCCTCATTCTTTTCTTTCTTATTTCTATCCTCTTTCCTTCCTTCTTTTCCTTCCTCCCCTCATTACTCCCCTCTTTTCATTCCTTCCCTCTTTCCTTTCTCCCTTGCTCACTTGCTTTCTTCCTTCTTTCCCTTCCCTTCCCTTCCTTCATTACCGCCCTCCGTCTCTTCCTCCCTTCCCTTCTTTTTCTTCCTTCCCTCCTTCTACCACTCCTTCCTTCCTTTCCTTTTTCTGCTCCTTCCTGCCTTCTACCTTCCTTCCTTCTTTTTCCCTTCCTTCCCTCCTGCCTCCCCTTCTTCTTTCCTTTCTTTTCTCTTCTTTCTCTCTTTCCTTTCTTCCTTTTCTTTACCTTCCCTCTCTTCATCTCTTACTTCCTTCCTTCCTTCTTTTCTTCTTTTCCTCCCCTTCCTCCCTCCCTCAATCTCTTCCCTTCCTTCCCCCTTCCTTCTTACCCTTTCCTTCCTCCCCTCCCTCCGTCACCCTATCCTTTCTTTCTACCCTTTCTTCCTTCTTCCCTTTCTTCTTTCCTTTCCCTTCCCTTCATTTCTTCCTTTCTTGTTTCCCATTCCTTCTCCCTTCCTTCCTTCCCTCCTGCCTCCCTCTGTCTCTCCCCTCCTCCCTTCCTTCATTGTTACCCTTTCTTTCCTTCCTTCCTTCCTTCCTCCCTGCCCTTTCTTGTTTCCCATTCCCCCTTTCTTCATTTTTTCCTTTTTCTTTTCCTTTCCTCTCCTTCCTCCTTCCATTCTTATTTCCCTTCCTTCCCCCTTCCCTTCCTTCCTCCCTCCCTCTGTCTCTTCCTCCTTTCCCACATTTTCTCTTTCCTTCCTTCATTCTTACCCTTTCCTTCCTTCCTTCCTTCTCTTCCTTCCTTTCTGTTTCCCATTCTCCTTTCTTGTTTCCTTTCCCTTCCTTTTCTTCCCCCTCCTTCCATTCTTACTTCCTTCCTTCCCTTCCCTTCCTTCCTCCCTGCCTCTGTCTCTTCCCCCTTTCCCTCCTTCCCTCTTCCTTCCTTCCATTCCTTTCCCTTCCTTCCTCCTATTCCTTCTGACACCGGCATTCGCACAAAACACTTACCCCGTTCTTGCTTATTTCAGATGAATTTATTGCGAAATACTTTCAGAAAGAGAAAAAAAAAACCTGATAAAAATGACACAAACAATCGTGATTATCTTTTTATTTATTTTGTCTCTTTTCAGTTGTTATTTATTACCTTCATTCTCCTTTCATTTTCTCTTCTTCCTTTTCTCCTTCTTCTTCTTCCTTTCCTCTTCAAATTATGGCGCCTTTTACAAAAAGTTCCAATACACAACCCCCCAACCACCACCCCTCTCTCTCTTTCTCTCTCTCTCTTTCTTTTTCCCGCCCTCCTTCTAATTCCTTCTCCTTTTACCTCTCCGTAGAGTCAGTGAAGCTTGCTTACCTGTCATTAAGGGGTCTCCATAGATTCATACTTCCAAAGCGAGGCTCATGTCAGATGTCAAACTATCATGGCTCACTTGGCAGATGGTGTTACTCTGTGATCCTAAGCGGCCTACCCAACATGGCAGCTCCTTCTATGAGGGGCGATACTTTTCGCGCGGTTCCAGTGACGCTCGGTGGAAAGATGTCCGACAGAATTGCCTTCAGGGAACGCTCCGACTCGTCTACCAGTCGCCAGGAAGAGGAGATTTTGGATGTCACGGCATTTATGCACTGTGTATTATTATTGAGATGAGGGAAGGAGAAGTAGAAGAAAATTACTTGAAGATGCTGGGTGGTGTCGGTGGGTGATGCTCATGAATATAAAAATCAAAGTAAAAGATAAAGACGAAGACACGAACGAACGAACGCCATAACTATGAATTGATTTAAGAAAAATAGCACCAGTACAAAGCCAGAAGTATATATATATATATATATATATATATATATATATATATATATATATAATATATATATATATATATATATATATATTATATATATAAAAGTAATTTTCTCCTTTAGTTGTTAAAATTCCTAGCATAGAATTGTGCGTGCGCATTATCTGAAATGAACTTAATTGTTATTAAGAACACATTTTATGATATTTTTGTGTTAAAGCATGCAGTTGTATTGTTTTCGAAACGATTCTAGATTTGTATATTCGCACGGACACATTCAAAATGGCTACCGTCTTGTTTCAAAGTGAAAGTTAGTTGGCTAAATTCCTAGCATAAAATTATCTGAAATGAACTTAATTGTTATCAAGAACACATTTTATGATATTTTTGTGTTAAAGCATGCAGTTTTAATGTTTTCGAAAAAGTTTCTAAGATTTGTATATTTCGCACGGACACATTCAAAATGGGTACCGTCTTGTTTCAAAGTGAAAGTCAGTTGGCTAAATTCCTAGGATAAAATTATCTGAAATGAACTTTATTGTTATTAAGAACACATTTTATGATATTTTTGTGTTAAAGCATGCAGTTGGATTGTTTTCGAAAAAGTTTCTAAGATTTGTTTATTTTGCACGGAGACTTTAAAAATAACTACCGGCTTAGTTCAAAGGGAAAGTCAAGGGAGGTTACTCTAATTGCCTTATTTGCTAGGAATTTTAACCACTAAAGGTGAAAATTACCATATATATATATATATATATATATATATATATTATATATATATATATATATACATATTATTTTCGATATGGGACATGTAGTATTCAGATATTGTCGGGCCGAGTGGAGAACCCATCGAATATATATATATATATATATATATATATATAATATCTTATTATAATGGAGATTGTGGGTTTGTCTGTCTGTAACCGAAACTATATTACTATACAAGTTACAATTCCCTTTGTTATTTACACCACATTCTCCATGATTTTATTTTTTATTTAAACCTCAATTATTAGTAAAATTGTTTTACATCATTAAGACTGTTAACAATATCTACATACAAATAACATGCAATTTGTATTTATATATACAACAAAATAGCGCGTTCACAGTGTGAATGGGAAGGCTAATTTGCATATTGATATTAAAAATTTGATTTTAATAAATACATGCTTAGTATTATTGATTTCTAATTGTTTGGGTTTATCTTATTGAATATGAGCAAAAATCTCGGGGATAAATCTTAAAAGAAATCCATTAACAAGAAGAAATAACTGTAATGTTATTCTTTACTTCCTATTTTAACTAAATAGTTAAATTAGGAAAATTTACCACTGAAAGACGGGAGTAATGGAAAATGATGGAAGAGTTAGTTTCAAAGTTGTTCTATTTTTCGATTATACCCCCTCTGTTCCAAATATTTTAATCTGAATTCTTATTCAGTTTCATTAGTCTTTCTAATTTAACATGATATTTTATTATATTAAAACTTAAATACTTGCACACAAGGGTGCATATATTAGCTAGTATATATAAAAGAGAATATTAACAGTCATATTTCTTTGTAATTACTTATTTTTAAATAAACTTATGTGTGCGTAAAAATGTGTTTTATCATTTTATTATATATATATATATATATATATATATATTATATATATATATATATATATGTGTGTGTGTGGTGTGTGTGTATGTATGTATGAAAAGGTGGAATGAAAACATCACACAATGCTGTTAAAGAAGAAAACAATTTATAAAATAATCATAGCTGACACTGATCAATATTTCGATTTTACAAAAATCATCATCAGAGCTCATCCACTCCGTAGTTGTTTGGGTCGGAGAAGAATGTCAAATCAGTTCACAAACAAAAAACCTTAATACTGCAAAGAAGAACGAAATATTGCAGTATTAAGGTTTTTTGCTTGTGAACTGATTATATTATAAATTGTTTTCTCTTTAACAGCATTGTGTGATGTTTTTCATTCCACCTTTTCATACTCATATTGTCGGATTCATTTCCTTTTTCTTTAACTATATATATATATAATATATAATATATATATATATATATATATATATATATATATATATATATACTTTTTTTGCTTACTTTCCTAATTTCTAAGTCACATATTCGTAGCTTGGTCTGCCAAAATAAAGTTTATGTTTTCCAATATTCTACAATTTAACTAATTCAAAAAAAACAAAAAACAAACCCCGAAACGAATCTAATTATTATCTACATCAGGCGGAATACACTTTGGAATACGGTCTTTGAAATGTTTGGGGGTAGAGAAGATATTTTGGTCGTGTTCCTACACTCCATCGACTAATATTTACATTAGTATATTCATTATATACTAACACTGAAGACAACGGAAGGAAAGATGAGATAAACTCATCTACACATTGAATAACATTTAATGTTTTATATGTATACAATATACATACCAATGATATTAAAAGAAGGATACACATATAAACGCTGAAAAACTACTGTTTTTTAAAATCTCAACCATTTGACTCATCTGAAAATTGCGTAAGCATGAAACTTACAGTTATGAGTTTATAATATCCATAAAATCATCATTATTGATTATATATATATATAATATATATATATATATATATTATATATATATATATTCACAACTGAGAGTTTTTAAAGTAAAACTCCTGAATAACTAATCGAGTATGATTATATTAATTATACAGGTAAGTATAGATATTTGTATAAACCAGGTTTGTAAAGTCAACCGCTGTTTATGAGATATATATGCTTACCTATATAATTAATGCAATCATACTCGATTTACTTATACAGGTGAGAATATATATTGATACAAACTGCGTTAAATCGATATTCGGATATTCTTTATCCTGTTTCCTCTTTATCATCGTTTATCATATGCTCACAGAATTCCCATACAGTCATTGTTCTATATTTGGTGACAGTGTAATTGATATTATCCGGTTTTCGCTTCAAAGAAAATGTGTTAAACTTTTATCTATGCACAGCTGGTTCCGGATTATCGACTCCCTCGTTTACCGACCACTCACACTTACGACCGTTATTTGACACCAGTGAAATGTATTCAAAGTGACCGAATGTAGGTAGATAGATAGATAGAATAATAGATATGAACGGTGATAGATAATAAACAGACAATAATAGAGAAAGACTTACAGACTCTCCCTACCAGACACACATATATGTGTATGTGTTATGGACACATCTTATCAACTGAATTACCTTATTTGATGGC
>CM042166.1:37710638-37713138 GCA_023376005.1 Doryteuthis pealeii | reverse complement strand
GTGACCAGTCAATTGATCAGAGGGTCCTCTTTGATTAACCGTCTACTTTCAATAAAAGGACAAAGTGGAGTGTCGCATGTCATGAACTGCTCAGCCACCATGGTTCCACCTTAAGCCTCACGCGTGGCCACTCACGCCCAATAGGTAGCCCCATTGGCGGGGGTGATTTTACCGCTCTACAGAGAAGTAGTCGGTGTATTATTCTGTCTCAGCCGACAGAGGTGGGGTTCGATTTTTAAGAGGAGTTTGTATTTACGAAACCCCTCCGTACAAGCTGTTTGAATTCAGTTTGGATACATCAGGTTCTTTTTTTAATATTTTTTACAAAGATTATTGTTTTAGACAACGCTTGAACGCACGCGTTGACAATCACTGAGACAAACAGACGGAGAGAGGTCGGTGCAGTGTCAGCACATTGGTTTCAAATATCAATTGAGACAATATAAGTTTTTACCCGAACCCTCCTGAAGGCGACAAAACTTGAATTCAAATTGAGAATGTGTCCCTCATCTCAACCGACACCCCCGATATGCTGATTTTTACTTAATATGCTGTAACAGTGAACACTTTAAAGATTGAAATATATTTCCTCAAATAAAAGCAAAGATTTGAAGAAAAAAAATTTGTAGTAATTTTTTCATGTTTATTTGCAACTTTTGCCACATTAGAGACATTACAGTTTCAAACTGACCTGCCCTAATGGCCACCATGTAGCATTCTGGCTTTAAACATTAAACACCTCATATACTATAAAATTCTAATGTATATAGAATGGTAGATCAATTTTAGGTAAATCTACCCTGAAAATGCGAATTTGTTCGAATCAATACAACTGTATGTTTTAACACGAAAATATCATAAAATGTGTTCTTAATTTGCTTACGCGTTAATTGTCATGAACTTGATTGTTATTAAGAATACGTTTTATGATATTTTCGTGTTAAAACATGCAGTTGTATTGATGAAATGAAAATGGCCGACCAAAGTGAAATAAACAAGTGGAGGTTACTCTCATTTATGTAGCTAATATTCAGATTACCCGATTTTATATTGTTAGTAACAGTCCACAAATTCTTTTAAAGTATTGAGTAGCACAGGGATCGTTGCGGTACAGTAAGGAGCTGATGGTAGGTGTGGCGCTCCACCTCAAATGCAAAAACAATTTCTTTGGCACTAGTGAAAAGGGGATAGACTCCCTCGCTGATTGGCTGATACCGACTTTAGCCCACCCACGATTTTACTTACTTATTGGCCCCGCTCCTCATCTACATTCCATTACTCCTTCCATTAAAGACCCAACTTAAATCAGGTGAACATTCTGCCTAATTTCTTCCCTGTCCCCCTTTTTGTGGCCTTTTCTTTTTCAACACAATCCTTTGGTGTTATTGGGAGGAGAAATATATTTTATGTGCGAAAGAATAATTTCTACACAAAATAAACCTCAATAGTGTTGCAGACTATAAAAAGTAGCTCTGTCGGCTGTGGCTTTATAATACACTGACTGCACCTCTGCAGTGGGGTAAGACCCCCCCCCAATGGGACCGCTTGTTTGTGGGTGGCGACCTGCGATGTTTAAGGACGGAATCCTATTGGATGAGCAGCACTCTACTTCGACCTTTACTTAGGCTGGAGGAGCGGTGAGAAAGGCACCCCCGATCAATCGACTGGTCATGTCAAGCTCTAGCATCTATATATGCCCCAACCCTATTGCCCTTATGGAAACCGCAACCCTTTTTATCATGTGGGTGTTAGAAGGCGGTGGTTCAGGGTATTTATGTTCTGGGAATGACGTTGAACTCTATCTGATGGTGAGGTTCCAGTTTGGAGGTTTGGGGAATGTGGAGCACCCTTCATCACCATTTCTCCCTGGTCCACACTAACCACGGGTCCTATCTATGGGTTAAATAGATAAATATGTTCATAAAAGTATCCATTAAGAATGAATGTATTCAAAACTTTATCAGCATTAAATGACCCACTGAGGTTGTTATGCCGTAAAACAAAACAAAACAAAACAAACTATAAAAAGAAATAATTACTTGTAACCATATAAGGTGTATAGATTATTAGTATTAGAAAGGAATACTTAAAATCTTATAACTTTGTGTAAATATATGATGTTATCACATAAATATATATATATATATATATATATATATATATATATAATATAATAGTATATAAATAAATTTATTGTGAATAAACTTAGTTCTTGTGAACGTTGTTTTTTTGGGTATTATGAAGCATGGAAAAAACAGAACGAAAACAAAAAACAGAAAAAAACAAACAAAAAAAAAAAAAACAGAATTTTAAGGTCCAGCTATTGTTCTGTCCCTGGTTCGATTAATTCGGATATTTCGGGAGAACATTCACCCTTTGTCAAGGTATAAAGGCTGTGTGGGGAAAGTGAAATCCAGTATCTTTTTTCGGATCATCAAGTCACTTTTGTAGTTTGAATTGTTGGCATATCGTAATTTGCATAAATCCCCTAACGGAATTG
>CM042166.1:37700638-37705638 GCA_023376005.1 Doryteuthis pealeii | reverse complement strand
CACTACGTCACTGTACTATGCCCCTCACCAACAACCCACCAAACCGAGATCAGAAGCATTACGAGAGAGAGCTTTCTACAAGCCTACGTTTACAACCAATCACATCCCAATGCTGCCACCCTAGCACTTCTGTACAAAGTGTAGTCACTTCCCTCAGTTGTGCAAAAGTATTAATTCACTGAGAAGAAGCTATGCATTATTAGGCTTGTCGCTGAACATTCAGGCGGATAAAGGGCACGGAGTCGACTTGAAAATAGATCACTATATATATAGTAGTAAATAAATACGGCCCAATAATTAGCTTAGTCATAACGCTCACCCTCAATCCCTATCAACAAACCTATACCCGTGAGGAGGAAGCAATACAATGCTAATATTCACATACCAAATACATCCTAGAGTATTCACAAGAGATAATGAATTGAATGCTCAACTCAAGGAATATCATATATAGATTTATCATTTATCTATGACTGACGAGAACGTATTGTGAGAGTGTGATTGCGAGGTTAGGGTTCAGCAAACTTTGCTTAGGAAAGCAAGGAGTAGGTGTGGAGCACTGCCCGTAAAGTCCCCAATAAACCCACTGCGACTGTTGTGGATGGTGTGCATGGTTTGTTGTCCCTGTGCGGAGTGTGGGATGTAGGACTATTCCGGTGGGGCTGCGTTCGTGAAGACTAGAGGGATGTGCTGATAATGCCCCAGTTGTTTAAGGAGATATCAAGTTTCTCGTGACGATGCACGAAACAGAGACCGTCTGGTTGTGCCATATCGGTCCGCCAGAAA
The DNA here is from genome assembly GCA_023376005.1 of Doryteuthis pealeii. Classification (NCBI taxonomy): domain Eukaryota; kingdom Metazoa; phylum Mollusca; class Cephalopoda; order Myopsida; family Loliginidae; genus Doryteuthis; species Doryteuthis pealeii. The sequence goes on along the minus strand of CM042166.1, from coordinate 37,704,852 downwards.
ATGGAGAAAAGAGGATGATATTCGCAATTCCTCTCACATTATTTCACTTTCATTACTCATGGTCACAAGAGACAATCCAACACATCACAGTACTAAGACAAGTGATGCAAGCTCAGAATATCTTCTTTTACAGATAACACAGCTCTTTCAATCCAAACGAACAAATTTGAGACACATCTCTCTCTCTCTTCTCTCTCTCTCCTCTCTCTACTCTCTCTCCTCTCTCTCTCTCTCCTCTCGCATTCTCGGCATAACTACTTTCCTCTCTCTTTTTTTTCCAACCTATTCTGTTTCTCTCTCCACTTCTTTTAGGTCTCTCTGTAGCCACTCTCATTGCCTCATCTATTCTCCATATATACATACACCACTACACAAACACTCAATTAATATATATATAATTATATATACATGAGAAGTAATAGAGAAGTATATATATATGTGTGAGTGAGTGTCTGGCTGGTAGGATGTTACTAGTAACAGACAAGATTGCAGACTGAAAAGTTGGAATCGTAGAATACCGTATACAGAGTATATGTTATATGAGACAATGGAGAACCAACGGGAATGGTAAATGAATAATAAGAAAATGTATCTGAAATTGATGAGAGAAAATAAGGTACTACCTTCACTACAATCCTCACTCCCTATGTCTCTTAGGCATCTTCAAACTACTAAACTCCCTAACACGAGACCAGCACACACACACAACACACGATATACATTATGTAACTATAATATATATAATTAGTAGTAATAAATCATCCTGGCCTATGAAAACAGCTATGTCAAGTTAATAAATAATATATAATTGAAGACCACAAGTAATAAGTCGGTGGTTACGTGTGGTGATATCTGCATCATCGACTCCGTCTCGAAGCTTCTATTCTGTACTCTACTTCCTTTATTTATTCTCATTTCAAATATCTATATCGTCGGATATATAGTATACCTTCCATCTCTCTATTCTAACTTATTATATATGATTTTAAAATATTACATACTCTTTTATTGTCAGTAAAAAATTAGCTGATCTAATAAAAAATCGATATAGTCATTATTTTTTAAAAATTATCCTATATATAAATTCAAGCTGTACCAAAATAATTATATATATATATATATATATATATATATATATATATTATATATATGAATATTATACTTTACTGACGTTATTAGTAGTCAGCATATTCCATGTGTTGGAGTAGGCTTTACCGAAGATGCTTGGAATCCAGCCAAGTACACGAGTACTTTTTCTCACTTACTTAGTTATGACCTAATCATCGCAGCGTAAAACGTAATGATGAGCTCCAATGTGCCTAATGTCAGGGTACATTGAGGACAAAGCAATAGAAATATTACAAAGTCTGAAAATGAACAGCAAATTTATTCGAGTTTTGTTCACTAGAGTAAAAGATTTGGAACGAAGGATATATAGTACTATATATATACTTACACAAGTATAATAGTAATTTATAATTATGACTCTACGAACGCTAACACTCTTTCAATATATTCCATCACCTATTCCCCCTCTCCTAACCCTTGCGTATCTGAAAAATACTATACTTATAGTAAATAAATACTATAGATTACTAGCGCAAAAAATCATATATATATAGTATAATAAATAGTATGATAATGCGTGTGTCGATGTAAGTACGTGTGTGACGTGTAGGGCTGTAAATCTCCCCTATACACACATCAAACTAACTAAACAAAAACACTCCTTATACAAGTATATTCACAACTTCCGATAACAGCCATACAATCAGCACTCCTCGAACAATGTCCTTTGTTAATTTTCAACGTGCCCTAACAAAATCCGGAAATCCTCCCAAACCATTCCAGTAATTAACCAAATAAATTACTCTTTCGATGACACGTAAGATGATGAATGTGCGACAATGAGAAGTTGATCGTTTTTAGTAAGGCAAGAACCATTTACCTAGCTAGATAAGAACTACTACACTATATATACTACTACATGTCGTGAGCATTAAGATATTTGCATCAAAACAAACGACTTATAAATAAGAAAGAGATGGTCCGAGACGGTGTCTAGCTCGCAATCAAGGAGTGTGAAAAATAAGCAAAAGTTAACGGCTAGATACCTCCACACAGTTTCCTAGTCGATTATGGCCATCAGCTCCAACGATATCGAAAGTTGTACCGTTCGGGACGCTCCGCTTCTCACGAACACCAAACATGCATAAAACTTAATATTTCTAGTTAGCGTCTAATGCAGCTAATTATTAAAAAGGCATATATGAACTCTACACTTTATCGTTATATTGTTGGCTGATATTGCTCACGTTCATGGCCGACCCACGACGACTGTTACTTATTTTATCGTATTGGTCATTACCGTCTTGACTTAGAGGTGCCCATCTTATTGTGTGGTCTGTTTGTCGCCAGGTTGACTTTTCAATCACTTTAGGTCATTGTTTTCCGTTCGTGAGTGAGTGTGCAGCTTAAATATGTGCATACTGTATGCAGCAGGCTGTTTCAACTTTTGAGCGTCTTCATGTGTAAGTAGTGTTTCTATTAATAACATTTAATGTTTTGTTCTAATGAATGTGGATAATGAGTAACAGATTCCAGAGTAAAAAAAAATTCATCAAACAAAAAATGCTATTGGACCAAAAAGATTGATTAAGTATATAGAACTATCGGTTACCTCAGTGTAGAGCCACCCGCCCATGGATCGCAAGGTCCTTCTTCAATACCGGTGCCCGCCAACTCAGCGTATAAGAAGCACTATTTTTCGTTAAATTTGACATGTGTGGTAAAGCAGGAGCGGACGGTAAATGGTGCCCTACCGCACAAAACCATATCCCTGCTAGTGAAAATGGGAAAGATACCCCGGCTGATACGAGCCACTCCGTCAACGTACTTACAGTACATAATTCATTGCATTTCTGTTTTGTTATGTTTTAATACGATACAATACTCTTTTTCTTATTTAAGAAAGACGCTCCACCAAATAAATTAATTATTTTTAAGGGGTGGGTGGAACAGATTAACGACATTTCAGTTAATTTCAATGTGGTAAATGCATTGATTATACCGAGAAATTGATTTACAATATGTAAGAATAAACTCGTAAGTCAAAGTATCACTGTATTAGTAGAAAATATATTTTCAGCCAGAATGTGTTCTCCTATTAAATCCTCTCGAAAAAAAAAATGAAAATACTTAGCTGAACGGATTAATGACATTTCAGTTTATTTCAATAGAGAAAATTGATTTGATTATACGAGGAGATGAAGTTAATGAGCAGAACGAATTAAACTCGTAAGTCAAAGTATAGATATAGAAATAAACAAGTGAAACACCTGCTAACAAACAACACAACATAACAAACTGGCTACTCTCGCTAATAAATCTTGGATTCTCTGCCAACAACTATGGGCGTAGTACTATATCTTATATATATATATTAAACCTGTTTGTATGACCAATCAGCTTCTTATATTTACTTTCTATCGTACTAAATACTTATAATGTAATAATATATATATAACACATTGTAGCTTAAGGCGCACAGGTATACCCCCAGCTATGGACGTTAGCCGAAGAAGATAGAGGAAAAGCAGAAATACCCCGTTGGAGCTATTAATAAAGTGAAAACTTCCGTGAATGGCATGCCGATATACACAAGAAGGTTACAGACTCGATTAAGCGACAAGAAGAGTTACCGCAGCTGTCGAAAAAGAAGGATTCATTTCGAGTCGCGAGAAGCGTTCCCGAGGCCGACAAAAATACCTAGAAGAAGCCGAAAGGCCATCAAGCCGCAATGTTGTACAGTAGATAACAACTAGAATGAGGAAAATAGTCCGAATAATGCAGAACTAAGCTAAGTCGGATCACAAAGCCCATCACTCATAAAAATTCCAAGCTAAAATACTTTCAAAATCAGTTATTAGCGCAATATGGGAAGATATGCCAAGAATCCCTTGTTCAGGATTTGAACAACCTAAGGGAGCTACGAGTTACATTTACTACCGACATATATATATATATATTATATATATATATATATATATTAATATTATAATATTATTATTTATTATCGTTGTATATGTATGAATTATACATTTCCTGTATACGGGGTTGTAGGTAGTTAGTATTATACTGCATGCTAGCTGATAACCTGTGGTCTAGACGGGTTATTCTGCTGATGTGTCTGTTCTGTCTGTCTGTCTTTTGCC
>CM042166.1:37678138-37693138 GCA_023376005.1 Doryteuthis pealeii | reverse complement strand
ATAAGAGAGAGAGAGAGAGAGAGAGAGAGAGAGAGAGAGAGAGAGAGAGAGAGAGAGCGAGAGAGGAGAGAGGGGAGCAGGCAAGAAAGAAGGCGAGAAAGAAGTTGAGAACTAAGATGAGAGAGAGAGAGAGAGAGAGAGAGAGAGAGAGAGAGAGAGAGAGAGAGAGAGAGAAATGGAATGAGAGAGCAGGCAAGAAAGAAGGCGATAAAAGGGGCGAGAACTAAGACTAAGAGAGAGAGAAAGAGAGAGAGAGAGAAAGAAAGAGACAGAGAGAGAGAGAGAAAGAGACAGAGACAGAGAGCAAACAAGAAAGAAGACGAGAAAGAGGGCGAGAACTAAGATGAGAGAGAGAAAGAGACAGAGGAGAGAGAGAGAGAGAGAGAGAGAGAGGAGAGGGAGAGAGAGAGAGGAAGAAGAGAAAAGTAAGAAAGTAGGCGATAAAGCTGAGAAAGAAGGCGAGAAATAAAAGATAGATGATATATATATATATATAGAGAGAGAGAGAGAGAGAGAGAGAGAGAGAGAGAGAGAGAGAGAGAGAGAGAGAGAGAGATACAGTGACAGACAGATAACCTGTGAGAAAGAAAGAGAGCGGTGTCACGGTGTATGAAAATGGGTGGGGCCATGCAGATTCTGCTCTGCTGGATGATGTTGGGGCGTCAGGGGCCGACGGAGAAAAGAAAAAGATCAGGCGAACACGCACGTCTTTTTCCTTTGCCGCCTCCTTTGTTGTTCATGTTCTGTGAGAGGTGGATTTGGCAGGCCTTAGCAGAGACAAAAACAATCGCAAAAACAAAAATACAGACGACACTAATTCCGCTTTTACTTCCAATCTTTCTCAATCGAGTTCGAATTTCGCTCTTTCATTCTCCCATTTCGTTTCTCATTCTCTTTTCATTTTTTTTTCCTTTCTTTCTTTCTTATTTCTTATTTCTTATTTTATTTATTTATCGCATTCGCGTCTTCCATACATTTACATGCTTGTCTTTCATCCTTCTTTCAATTTTGCTTTCTCGGCATCTCTTTCTTTGCCACCTCATTTTTTAACAGTGTAATGGTTGAGGCTAGTCTTGCAAGCTGATTACTCCTGAGTAGTGAGTTCGATCCTCATCCATACCAGTGTAATGGCTGGCGAGGTAGTCTTGCACGCTGATTACGCCTTGGCTATGGCAACACTGTTGTGTTTGTTGCACATGCCTCTGTACCCGAGCCTTATACGAGGGTAACCCCAAAAGTAAGGTCACCAAAGTACTGGGATGCAGGAAAACTGTTCATTGCGGCTATGGCAACACTGTTTTGTTTGTTGTGCATAAGAGAGTAATCCCAAAAGTAAGGTCTCCAAAGTGCTAGGGATGCAGGGAAACTGTTTATACGGCTATTGGCAACACTGTTGTGTTTGTTGTGCATAAGAGAGTAATCCCAAAAGTAGTGTTTCCAAAGCGTTAGGGATGCAGGGAAACTGTTCATGCGGCTATTGGCAACACTGTTGTGTTTGTTGTGCATAAGAGAGTAACCCCAAAAGTAGGGTCATCAAAGCACTGGGGATGCAGGGGAACTGTTCATGCGAACATTGCCAACACTGATGTGTTTGTTGTGCATGCCTCTGTGCCTGTGCCTTATAAGGGGGTAATCCTAAATGTAAGATCTCCAAATCACTACGCATGCAGGAAAACTGTTCATGTGGCTATTGACAACACTGTTGTGTTTATTTTGCATGTCTCTATGCCTGTTCCTGTCAGTAGCTTTCACATGAAGGACTTACATTACAATAATGGTAGAACTTTATTTATATCCTCACTGGTTGCCCTCACACGAAGGACTTAGATTAAAGATAATAATAAGTCGTCGGTATCAGCCAATCAGCAGAGAAGTCTATCCCCTTTTCACTAGCGCAGGACCAATGAGATTGTTTTTGCGTCTGAGGTGGAGAACCACCTCTACCATCAGCTCCTTACTTTACCGCACAGATCCCTGTGCTACTAATACGCTGAGTTGGCTAGGGTCGGTATCGAACAAGTAACCTTGTGGTTTCTAGCCGAACGCTCTACCGACTGAGCTAACCCGGTCCATATTCAATAATAATAATAATAATAATAATAATAATAATAATAATAAAATAATAATAAATATCTAGACCTTGCCAGAGAACTGAAAAAAGTTATGGAACATGAAAGTGAAAGTGATACCAATTGTAGTTGGTGCACTTGGAACAGTCCCAAAAGGATTAGAAAAGGGTTTGGAAAGTTTTGAAATAAGAGGAAGGATTGAAACCATTCAGAACACTGCACTGCTGCAATCTGCCAGAATACTCAGAAGAGTCCTGGAGACCTGAGGAGACTTTCTGTCACTCAGACTCCAGTGAAAGACCATCAGCTAATGCTGATGTGAAAACTCAAAAGGAGTAAAATAATAATAATAATAATAGTATGAGAACTGAATAATGATAAAATAATAATAATGATAAAAATATCAACATATCTGTATAATACTATATAATAATAATATAAAAATAAAATAAAATGATTAATAAAATAAATAAAAAGTCTTTTGAGTTTTGAGATGAATAGATAGGGAACTTTGAAATATTCCCTCATGGAAGTAAAAATACCATTTGATACAGCCGTGGGGGGGGGGATATGGTGGGCCAAGAGTTAAGTAAAGTCGGGGGAGTGAACTGGAGTGGAGTGGAGTGGCCTATAATCGGTATCAAGCGCACAGCGAAGGAGTCTACTCTCTTTTTACTAGCACTTGACCATGGAGATTGTTTTGCGTCTGAGGTAGAGAGTCACACCTACCGACAGCTCCCCCACAAGAAAGTTGAATATGGTTATGATAATTCAATTATGACAACGTTTGATATGTTTACTTAAGAGCTATTGTAAAATACTTCAATATGTAAAAGGCATTATAATCTTGATTTAACCCTCATTCATTTTATTTATTATTTCCTATTTTTTAATATTTTCATCATGTTCAATTGAAACAGATTAGCTTCTGCGCGCTCACCTCTCTCAATATCTTCTACCTACTCTATTTATTTATTTATTTATTATTATAGTTTTTTCTGTGTACCATCTCCTTTTTCTTCTTTTCGGAGAATTAAAAAAATATTAAAATCATTTTATTAGATTTTGCAATTCATCGTATTATAGGACGCTTTTTTTTTGGCTCAAAAAATTGCCCTGCGTCTTATACATTGTAGGTGAATTGCTGTACGACCTACGACATTTTGATTTAATTAGCAAATTTGTACGACTTTTTAGTCCAAATGTACGTCTTTTTCAATGGATTGTTGATTTTCTAATGATTGTATGACTATATTTCTGTTTGTGTAATGCACAGCTAGACGGTTTTCAACAATATATTGCTTAAATACACTAAAAACTTTTTTTTCCTGAATCTGACCTTACAACTCCCAACTGGGAGGTCCAGTGAGCTTCGGCCTCTGGATAAGGTGCTGTTAAATAATAGCGTCGATCCCAGGGGGCCATCCCCCCAGGCAACACCTGCCCCCTTGACTTAAAGGGACAGGGCTGGGTTTATTACAGTGCCAGAGACGCCCCCCCCCTTGAGGGGGAATGCCGAAGGGATCGACGGAATTTTTGTTCTTTCCCATCCATTAGCTTCGGCTTGTGGGTGGGTCCACATTAAAACGGAGCCTTGTGCCCAGTCCATACAGGTGGGGTATGAGACAAATAAACTGAACTGCTGAAATGGGGGTGCGTCTTATATGCCGTCAAATACGGTAATCAAAAACTCACCCGTCTCTTACTTCACATTCGGCCTGTCGGTTCCCCCTCCCTATATTTGTCTTGATTAACTACACCTTATATAGTTTAGTTTCTCTGTGATGGTAAACAGAGATATTGGAGAGGGTGATTGAACTTCCCAATTTATTTGTATGTTATATATAAGCAAGTCCTTATTTTCTGACTGCTGCTGAAAATTAATATACAAATAAAGTGGAAAGGCCAAGGTTTTTTTTATTGTTACTTTATGGAAAATTACTAATTAGAACCAATTAAAATTGATTTTTTTTTTCAAACACAACTCAATCACAGAACTAAGGAATATTTTGGCATGTATTCTGTGTCATTAAACTGAATAGGAAAAAAGCCTTTAGGAAACAATCATTGATTCACACTACTTTGGTATATATATATATATATATATATAATATATATATATATATATATATATATTATATATATATATATATATATATAATATATAAATAAAATAAATATATAAAGGTTTTTTATATATCTATTTATTAGGTGAGAAGGAACATTCATGACCATATTGTTTCATCGGGCATATATATATATTATATATATATATATATATATTATATATTAGTGTGTATGGTAGGCACTTTATACTTGAAAAAGCAGTAGTAATCCAACGTACAGTGTTATTAGAAGAGTGCTCAATATCTGTGATAAGAGAGTTGATGGATGAATGAATTAACAAATAAAAGGTTTAGCTTTTTTATTTATTTACATGGGAACAATATCATTTAAAAAAACAACTATTTCGTTTAACCTGACGAATGCGTTAGCAGGAAACCATTGGTTGTAATATTGTTCCCATGTAAATTAATAAAAGCTAAACCTTTTATTTGTTCATTCATTCATCTCTCTCTTCTCTCTCTCTCTCTCTCTCTCTATAATATATATATATATATATATATATATATATATATATATATATATATATATATTTGTGTGTGTGTGTGTGTGTGTGAAAGGAATGACTTACCGGTAAAAATATTGGGTTGGTCTCAATTTTTGGTTGGTATAAGTGTTACTCGGATAAATCAGCGTTATAAACAAATATAAAGTGCTCCAATACGTAAGTAGAGCAGATCTTATTATTATAGTGTGTACAGAAATACCCTTGTCGAGTTTCGCCATAAGGATCTTCGGGGTTAAAACCACTGAATTAATCAAAATATTGATTGATTACAGCTGAGCAGTTAGCTGTAATTAATCAATATCTTGATTAATTCAGTATATGTAACCCTAAAGATCATTATGGTGAAAATCGAGTACGTTATTTCTGCACACACACACACACACACACACACACCACACACACACACTATATATATATATATATATAATATATTATTATATATATATATATATATATATATAATATATATAATATTATGAGGATGAGAATAAAGCTATTTAGAAATGGACACATTTAAGATAAAGAAGCGAAGTGACAAAAAAATCTGAATCGGTGTTTGAGATATGAAGAGCTAAAAGCAAATGGAATTCTGGGTAAAAGGAAATGTTCGGGGGGTGACTGAGTGAGGAGTCACCCAAGGGGGGTGAGGAAAAAATAGTCAAGAAAAAAAACCTAAAGACAAAGACATTGAAATAGGTACAATTAGAGATCGTATGTATATGTGCTTGTGTGTGTGTGTGGTGTGTGTGTGTGCGTGTGTGTGCATTGTGGTTGGGAGAGAGAGAAAGAGAAAAAGAGGGGGGAGAGAGATTGACTAACAAAAAGAATTAAAATAAAGACAGAGTTAGAGTTCGTTGTTTTTGTGTGAGTGTGTCTGTGTGTGGTGTGCGTCTGTGTGTGTAAGAGAGAGGGAGGGAGAGGGGGAGGGGAGAGAGAGAAAGAAAGAGAGAGAGAGAGTTTGACAAACAAACAAAAAAGAAAAAATAAAGACAGAGGTAGAGATCGCATATGTGTTAGTGTGTGTGTGTGTGTGTGTCTAAGAGAGAGAGAGAGAGAGAGAGAGAGAGAGAGAGAGAGAGAGAGAGAGAGAGAGAGAGAGAGAGAGAGAGAAAACAGACAGACAGACAGAACGAGAGAGCTTGACAATCAAAAGAGGAAGGGAAATAAATACAGAGTTAGAAGATCGTGTGTGTGTATGTTGTGTGTGTGTGTGTGTGTGTGTGTGTGTGTGTTTAAGAGATAGAGAGACTGAGAAAGAGATAGATAAATAGATAGATAGAGAGACAGAGAAGACAGAGCGACAGAGAGTAACAGAGACAGAGAGAGAGAGGAAGAGAGAGAAGAGAGAGAAAGAGAAGGAAGAGAGAGAGAGAGAGAGAGAGATAGCGTGTGTAATGTGTATGAGAGAGAGAGGGGCGAGAGAAGTTGCAAGTGAGCTTGACAAACAAACAAAAAAAAGAAAGTGATATAAAGACAGAGTTAGAGATCGTATGTATGTGTGTGTGTCTGTGTGCATATGTGTGTGTTGGTGTGTGCGCGAGAGAGAAAGAGAAAGAAACAGAAAGAGAGAGAGAGAGAGAGAGAGAGAGGGGGGGGGGTTGACAACATGCAACAGAAGAAGAAAAAAAGCGAATGTTTATGGTGTCAGCTCAGAGATTCAACGTGGGCGTCTTTGGTTGCATTTGAGGCTGCATGCGACAGGAATGTCACCACACAGCAACCAAAAAAAAGAAGGCTCCTCCTCCTCTTACTTGCTTTTGTGCACCCCCTCATTTAACACCGAACATACATTTGTCTGTCACTGCATTTTATTTCCTTATTATTTTCTTATAAGATTTTTCTCCCCTCTTTCTCCGGGTGCCATATTGTGTTTTTCTTAAAAAACGGGTGTGTTTTTGAATTACGACTAATCAGAACCAAATAAAATATAATTTCTTTCAGACATAACTTAATACCAAAACTAAGGAATGTATTTGGATGTATTTTGTGTCATTAAACGAAACAGGATAAAAAAGCTTTAGCAAACACACATTGATTCACTCAGTCTATAATAATAATAATAATAATAATAATAATAATAATAATAATAATAATAATAGTATGATACCAACCAGAACACTGCACTGCTGCAATCTGCTAGAATACTCAGAAGAGTCCTGGAGACATGAGGAGACTTGCTGTCACTCAGACTCCAGTGAAAGACTATCAGCTAACGCTGAGGTGAAAACTCAAAAGGAATGAATGATAATAATAATAATAATAATAATATAATATATATATATATATATATATATATAATATATATATATATTATATATATTATTATTTTCATATATATATATATATGATGCTGTTGTGAAGCCCACGTCTTCTTTGTTGGAAGGTAGAGCATAATATTCAACTCAGTTCATTATTTATCCCACTCATTTTTTCTCATTTCTAAAACAACCAAAAATAATTTCCCCATGAATATATATATATATATATATATATATATATATATATATATATATATTATATATATATATATTCATTTCTATCTTGGTAAATATAGCTTCAAACTCGGCACTTTTATGATACATCTTGTATTCTGAAAAAAAAAAACGTTCCATTCATTATTCATTTCTATCTTGGTAAATCCAACTCCATTCTTGATACTTTTATAAAACTCCTTATATATATATATATATATATATATATATATATATATATATATAAGTTTATATATGAAAATGGTGATTTACGGGCGATTTTGGTCTCAATGGTTAGTTAATACAAGTTTCACAATGATAAGACAGCGATATAACAAATATAAAATCCTCAATACGTAAGTAGAGCGAATTGATTACAATGATATATACAAGAATCACCTACTCGAGTTTGCCCATAATGATCTTCAGGGTTAAATTCACTGAATTAACCAAGATATTGATTAATTGTAGTTGCTACAATTAATCAATATCTTGATTTATTCAGTGCATTTAACCCTGACGACCCTTATGGGGAAACTCGGGTAGGTTATTTCTATATATATCATTGTAATATATATATATATATATATATATATATATATATATATGAAGAAAATATTTTCAAAAATATAACAAACCAAGGATGTTCCGATCAGAGGAAACAATTTTATGCGTCAAGATTTAAGTATTTCGGTATTAAACCATCATCAGGACACTGTTACAGAATTTTTTGTGAGGGAGAAAAATAAAAAAAATTTCATTTTTCATCCTCTGATCGTAACATCCTGTGTTTGTTATATTTTTTGAAAATATTTTCTTCACATATTGTCGGATTAATTTCCTCATCGTATATATATATATATATATATATATATATATATCTTATTATAATGGAGATTGTGTGTTTTTCTGTCTGTAACCGAAACTATATTCCTACTCAAGTCACAATTCTCTTAGTTATTGACATCACATTCTCCATGATTTTATTTTTATCTATACCTCAATTATTAATAAAATTGTCTTACATTATTAAATACTGTTAACTATGTCTACATACTGACAACATGCAATTAATTTATATATACAACAAAATAGCGGTTTACAGAGTGAACGGGAAGGCTAATTTGCATATCAATATTAAAAATCGAATTTTAATAAATATGTGCTTAGTATTATTGATTTATAACTGTTTTGGTTTTATTTTAATGAATATAAGCAAAAATCTCTTCAATGAATCTTAAATGAAATCCATTAACAAGAAAAAATAACTGTCATTTTATTCTTTACTTCTCTTTTAACTAAATGCTTAAATTAGAAAAAATAACAATGAAAGACGAGAGTAATGGAAGAGTAAGTTTCAGTTGTTCCATTTTTATTATATCCCTCTGTTTCAAATCTTTTATTATACTCCTCTGTTTCAAATCTTTTATCTGTATTCTTATTTAGTTTCATTAGCCTTTCTAATTTAATACAATATTTTATTACATTAAAACTTAAATACTTGCACCCGGAGGGTGCATATATTTGCTAGTATATATATATATATTATATATATGTGTGTGTGTGTGTGTGTGTGTGTGTGTGTGTGTATTTACTGTATCTGTATTTACTGTATATTTTCTATACATTTTTCTCCTTCTGCTTGATAGAATAAAAGATGGGGAGGGTTTAGAAAGGAACTCTGATATAAACATTATGAGTGAGAAGTGAAAAGGAAAGTGAAAGTAGAAGACGAAAAAAAAAAAAAAAAGAAAGAAATAAATCAGGTACTTATATTCCAACAAATTTTCTTAACATCATCAGTGATAAATCGAATGGTAAAGCAGTGGTATATCTCTTATATATCTTCTTTTTAATACTTTCTTTGTATCTTTCCAAATTCTACCTTCCACATGTGCGTCTACGGGTCTGTCACTTCAGACCCGACCCCCCCACACATACACACTTCGACCCGAGCCCTTCCTTCGACCCGACCCTCCCCTCACGGTTCCACATCTTTTTTTTCCCGCTCTCTGAGTTTTCAGTGTCATTGATTATTATAACACGTTCGTAATATCAACTTGCAAACGTCTTTTGCTCTTTAAGCTTGCGTACGTGCGCGCATGCGTCATTGCGTATGTAAAGAAGATTTTAGTGAGGGGGGGGGCGGAGAATTCCGGAGATTTAGAGGAGAGGCGGGGGGTTTTCCGAAGATTTGGAAGTGCTGGGGGGGGGCTTTTCCGATCTAGCCGCTTGTGTGAATGCGCAAATAACAGATTTGTTCTGCAATTTACATACAAGAAAGAGTCTATATTGACGGTATATATATATATATATATATATATATATATATATATATATAAGTGTATCTGTCTGTCTGAGTGTTGTGTGTGTGTGTACAAAGAGAGAGAGAGAGAGAGAGAGAGAGAGAGAGAGGGAGAGAGAGAGAGAGAGAGAGAGAGGAATAGAGTGACAAAGAGAGAAAATACACATACACACACACACACACACAGACACACACACACACACACACATATATATATATTATATATATGCATGTATACATATGCACACTCGTAAACATTGATGTGTCTCCTTGGAAGTCGAATGCACATACATCTATCTATCTGTCTATCTATCTGTCTATCTCAATATATATATATATATATATATATATATTATATATATATATATATATATATTCCTTTTCCATCCATTCATATGCATAACCCTATCTAACTATCTATCTCAGTCAGTTCAAATCTATATTTCTATCTATCCATCTACATATCTATTTTTCTCTCTCTCTTCATATATATATATATATATATATATATATATATATATATATTATATGAGCATACAATACTATCGCCTTTTAGTCATCTCTTTACCTTTCTCACTATCTCTGTCTCTCTGCCTGTCTGTCTCTCTTTCTGCCTCAATCGTTCTCTCTCTGTGTCTACTAACTCTCTCTCTCTCTCTCTCTCTCTTCCGACATACACACATATATATATGTGTACGTATGTATGTGTATGTATGTATGTGTTTATGAATGTCTGTTGTGTAAAATTGCACTCTCTTTATGCATATTGTTCCTGAACGTATCTGACTACATGCATACTCATATATATATATATATATATATATATATATATTATATATATGTGTGTGTGTGTGTGTGTGTGTGTGTGTGTGTGTGTGTGTGTACAGACGCATTTGTTCACTGTTTATATCCTTCAATGCGTCGTGCTAAGTCGTTTTGCCAAAAGAATGGCTGTCTTAGTGCCGGTAGTTCAGCGCCTTCTTTCTGGTTTTAAGCAGATAAACCGTAGCAGAAGAAAAGCGAATTAAGGAAACAGGAAATCCTCCCAGAAATGAGGGATGCCAACTTTGGCATACAGAGAATTCCTGAAAGTCTTGGAGAGAAGTGTTTTCTTTGAGAACTGTAAGGTTACTCCGTCTTACCCGGGCGAAATTGGTCTGTTAGATCATTATTGACCTTTATGGATTTATTTTTGGAGAGGTTGAGTGTTTTGGGAAATGCTGAAGACCCCTATTTGACTAAAACACTGAAGAAATGTAACGTGGTAACATTGTTGAAGAATTAAATACGCAGATGTTCGGTAAAATGAAAAGTAATATTTGATGGACATTACCAAGAACATCGTGGAATTTTCACTAGTTTATCTATTATATATCTATTACGAGATATATCTAACAATTCTTCAATATTGGGAGATAAGAAACAATAGCTAGTTTTTCTTCCATAGAGAAGAGGCAAAATGTATCACCCGGAATGTAATTACATGCTTTTTTTTAAACAATTTCCCGTTTCAAAATAGGGTCCATACATTTGTTTTTTAATTTATCTGACATGCAGGTAATCAATCTAGAATCTGAAAACCCAAGTTCACCTGCTCATTACCGAGTGTGCTTGGATATAACATTTTAAATTTTAGAGCTCAGCCTCGGAATCCACGGTTTTAAGCCTACCTGATCGTGCCTGATTTTCGAGGTTCTGTTATTCTCACAATGTTTCAGTCGATGTTCCCTCCGACCTTCTTCAGGTGTTTCTTGTCGAAATAGGGAACCGTCTCAAACCTACTTTCGAACTCGAGAAAAAAATGCAATATAAGGTAAAAAAAATCATATACAAATATGAAGGTAAATATAAAGGTAAATATGAAGGTAAATATGAAGGTAAATATTTTAGGTAAATAGAACGTTAGGGGTTCATCCTACTTAACGGACATAAATTCCACCATCATATGTCACCCCGCCAAAAGAAAAAAATACTAAAAATCAAGGAATTAACCGAATTTAATGAAATTTTCAGTGTTGATGTATTAATGAATGAACAATATAATGCACTAGTTGTTTTATTTGAAAACTCTTACATTTTTTCAGGTCAGTTAACTTTGAACCACGTATCTTTGAGGCGTAACACAGATTCACAAACAATTCATTAAACCAGAAATTAAATAAGTACGCCTATACAAAGATTATGATTATTCTAATTATATCGTAATTGGTTTCTTTATAGAATCATTTATATGATTGATTTAATACGTTGGAGAATAAAACAGTAATATTAGAGATCAATAATACCAATTAATTATTTATCAAACTCGGATTTAATAAAACCAATATGCAAATTAACCACACCATATATTGTGTAAACCTTTATTTCTTAATGCTATATAAGACATATTGCGGGATTTATATGCGCTAATAACGTGCTGTTTTGAGGCAAATCTAAATCAGATTCTCTAGAGAGCACGATTTTTTATTCGCCGCATTCTTATTTCTTATCAGTGACGCCACTGCAGTTAAATAATGGACCATTCCGTTTTTATTATAAAGAAAGGAAAGAAAAGGGAGATGCTACATATTTATAAATATAATAAGAAAGAAAAAGAGTAGAGGAAAGAGAGAGAGAGATGGTTAACGCACGGAAGAGATAACGCTAATTTGTTTCAATCGAACATATTGAAAAGATGAAAATGAGGAAAGAAAAAAGAAGATTAAGTAATCGAGATGATATCACTTTTTACATATTGAAATATTCAGTAATAGCTCTTAACTAAACATATCAAACGTTGTAATAATTAAATCATCATACTCTGGTGTATCCTACAGCTCCTACTATTTGATAATAATTTTCAGTATTTTGAAAAAGTTTTGATCTTGAAACCGAAAGCTTAAAAAGGTCAACTCTAGCGAAACCTTTCTTCCTATTAAAAAGTAATTTCAAGAATTTTAGTTTGTTTGGGCCGGTATAGCTCCAGTCGGTAGAGCACTTGCCTAGGAATCGCAAGGTTCCTAGTTAGATACCAGCCCTCACCCACTCAGCATATGAGTAGCACAGGGATCTGTACGGTAAAGTGGGGAGCTTATGGTGGGTGTGGCGCTCCAGTTCAGATCCAAAAACAATCTCCTTGGTCTAGCGCTAGTGAAAAGGGGATAGACTCTCTTGCTGTCTGGCTGATACCGACTTTAGGCCACCCCGACGACTTAAGTATGAACGTTGGTAAATTAAAATTTTAAGTTTATATTCATTTATTGCCATTATTTCCAGTTCCACTTTGCCTTGAAGTGTATTACCTCTTATAGATCTATCTATTGATCAAAACTATTTGTATTGGATAGGAATACTTGAAACTTGAAACTGTACAACCTTTAAATAACCCATACCGAGTTGATATGCCGTTAAACAAATAAACCAAACCAACCTTATTTTATATATTATATAATAGAGATTCGTTGTCTGTCTGTAACCAAAACTACGTCACTGGTACGTCACAATACTCCGATGTAAGTTTATCAATGAGTATTTATTTTATAGTAAAAATCATTAATACATAGAATAAATCTTATTTATTATCAATGTCTCCATGAACAACCCATACCATTTGTGCGTTTAAAATCCTGTAATGTGTCTTATATATCCCTAAGAAATAAAGGTTTTTCATAATATATGGTGTGGTTAATTTACATACAGGTTTTAACACAACCGGGTTTAATAAATAATACTTGGTGTTATTGATCTCTAATATTATTGTTTTATTCTTCAACGTATTAAAAATCATATTTATGAATTTATACCAATTAGAATAAGTGTAATCTTTTACATGCGTTCTTATTTAATTTCATTAAAGGAAGGAAGGAGAAAGGAAGGAAGAAGAAAAAAATGAATGAAGGAAGGAAGATACAGGAAAAAAGAAGAAATAAAAAGGAAGAAGGGAAAGAAAGAAAGAAGAAAGGAAGGAAAAAGAAAGGAAGAAAGGCATTAAGGATGAAAGAAAGAAAGGAAGAAATAAATAAAGAAGAAAGGGAGGAAATACGAAAGAAGAAGAAACAAAGAAAGAAAGGATGGAGGAAGGATGAAAGAAAAATTTAGACAGAAAGGAAAGAAGGAGGGAAGAAAGAAAAAAGAAGGAAGGAAGGACGGGGTGAAAAGAAGAAAGAAATAAAAAAAGAAGAAATAAAAAGGTAAGAGAGAAGGAAAAAAGAAAGAAAGAAAAAGAAAGAAAGATGAAGAAGGAATAAATAAAAGAAAGAGGCATGGAAAAATGAGAGAAAGGAAGGAATAAAGAAAGAAAGAAGAAAAAAGAGGGAGAAGAGATAAAGAAAAGAAAGAAGAAAAAGGAAGAAAATGAAAGAAAGGAATGAAGGAAGAAAGGAAGGAAAGGAAATAAAGAAGAAAGAATAAAGGGAGAAGAAGAAATAAATAAAGAGAAAGAAGAAAGGAAGAAGAAAGAAAGAAAGAAAGAAAGAAGAAAAAAGGAAGAAGAAAGGAAGGAAGGAAGGAAGGAAGAAGGGAAGGAAGGAAGGAAGGAAGAAATAAATAAAGAATGAAGGGACAAAGATTAAATAAATAAAGAATGAAAGGAGAAATAGATAAAGAAGAAAGAATAAAGAAAATAAGAAGAAAGAAAGAAAGAAAGAAAGAAAGAAGGTAGAAAGGAAGCAAGGAAGAAACGTAGGAAATAAGGAAGGAAAGAAGAAATAAATAAAGAATGAAGAAAGAAGAAATAAATAAAGAAGAGGAAAGAAGAAAGAAAGAAGAAGAAGAAGAAAGGAAGAAAGAAAGAAAGAAAGAAAAGAGAAAGGAGCAAGGAAGAAAGGTAGGAAAGAAGAAGGAAGGAATAAATAAATAAAGAATGAAGGGAGAAAGAAGAAAAGAAAGAAGAAAGAAGAAAGAAAAGAAGAAGAAAGAAGAAGAAAGAAGAAAAAAGAAGAAAGGAAGCAAGGAAGAAAGGTAGGAAAGAAGGAAGGAAGAAGAAGAAGGAAGAAATAAAAGAATGAAGGGAAGAAAGAAGAAAGAAAAAGAAGAAAGAAAGATGAAAGAAAGAAAAGAAAGAAAAGAAAAAGAAAGGAAGAAAGAGAAAGAAGAAAGAAGAAAGAAGGAAGAAGAAAAAGAAGAAAAAGAAAGAGAAAGAAAGAAAGATGAAAGAAAGAAAGAAAGAAAGGAAGAAAAGAAAGAAAAAGAAAAGGAAAAAGAAAAGAAAGAAAGATGAAAGAAAGAAGAAGAAAAAGAAAGAAGAAAGAAAAGAAGAAAAGAAAGGAAGAAGAGAAAGAAAGGAAGAAAGAAAAGAAAGAAAGAAAAGAAGAAGAAGAAAAAGAAAGGAAGAAAGATGAAGAAAGAAAGAAGGAAAGAAGAAGAAGAAAGAAGGAAGAAAGATGAAAGAAAGAAGAAGAAAAGAAAGAAAAAGATGAAAGAAGAAAGAAGAAAGAAGAAAAAGAAAAGAAAGGAAGAAAGAGAAAGAAGAAAGAAAAGAAAAGATGAAAGAAAAAGAGAAAGAAAGAAAGATGAAGAAAGAAGAAGAAGAGAAAAGAAAGAAAA
>CM042166.1:37650638-37673138 GCA_023376005.1 Doryteuthis pealeii | reverse complement strand
AAGAATGAAAAAAAGAAAATCAAAGGTTTGAAATGAATAAATAAATAAATAAGATTGTGGGAGGCGCCTTTGTCGGGTTGTCAGTTTATATCGACAGCTTAACCTTAGTGAGTAGTGTCCCTTTACCCCAAATCTCACACGCCGGCTGTGAAAAACAAAACCCAGGCGGGAGGGATTTTAGATTAAAAGAAATAAACCTTTTGTTTTATTGTTTCTCAAGGGAGATAAAACAATGGTTGAAAAGAACTGGGCTGTTTCACAATTATATATATATATATATATATATATATATATATATATATATTATCCAAAAATCCGAAGAAGAAATTTTCCTTATGGCATAGAAGTTTTTTTAAATGTCGTAGTTTGCAGAGCTCAATGTGTACAAACTACCACACGCACACACGCACACGCACACATACACACACTATATATAATATATATATATATATATATATATATATATATATATATATAATTATCCAAAATCCGGAGAAGAAATCTTCCTTTACGACATAGAAGGTTTTTTTAAGTGTCGTAGTTTGCAGAGCCAATGTGTGCTCTTATTGTCAGAGTCGCAGAGCAAAATTATATATTAAAGTAAAAAATATATTAGATTTTTTGCTTTAGAGCCTATTTCAGGGAGTCTAAACCAAGAGTCTAAAGTTCCCAATCATCAGATGTAAATGATAAATTCTTTATTACTTTTAAGGCGATTGAAAACAGATTTATACACAAAACACACACCACACACACACACACACACACACACATATATATATATATATATATATATATATATATATATTATATATATCTTATGAAAGAAGGAAACACTCAACACCGTAATTCCATAATAAATTTATTTCGACCAAAATTGGAGCCTATATCTAAGTTGATTTAATATAGCTCCCCAAAATCCAGTCTTATCAGATGGAAGATCAGGTTATTTGAATTGCATACCTGAAAAATTTTACTTCTCAAAAGAAATAAAATAAAATAAAAATTTGAAAAAATATTTTTTTTTTACATCTAAGACTGTTACCATCGTGACAGGAAGTCAAATGAGAAAAAAGGATACTTTCCAAGTTCTGGTTTCTTGGGGGTAGTGGTAGTCAGACAACATTAAACTATGAATTAAACTATTGAATGAATCTGAACAAGTATAGAGTAAGAATAAAACAAAAAATTATATAAAAAATAATAAAATATAAATAAAGAAATATATTAAAAAAATATATTTAAACCTTAATATATATTAGATAATATAATGTTGTATAAATATACTATTGATAAAAATGAAAAAAAAATAAAGTAAAAATAAAAATAAAATAAAATAAAGAATTACACATATCTTACATGATCAACACATATACCTATATATATATACACAAATATATACATATAGATATATAGCTATATATACACCATAAAAGTACATACATAAATACACATACACATATATATATATACACATAAACATATACACTAAAAAAATAAAAAATAAATAGTATATATATATAAATATATATATATAAAATAAAAATGAAAAAATATATATGAAATATATATATATATATATATATATATATATATATATATATATATATATATATATATATATATAAACAAGAATATGCGCTGTCCGAGCGTAAGCCATTATGTAATAAAATATATTGAATGAGAAAGACTAACGAAACTAAATAAGAACGCATATAAAAAGATTACACTTATTCTTATTATATTTTAATTGGTTTCTATATAAAATCATTCGTAGGATTGATTTTGATAGGCTGGAATATAAAACAATAATATCAGAGATCAATAGCACCAAGTTATTAAACCGGTGTTGTTAAAACCAGTAAGTTAATTATCCACACAAAAATGATATATACACCTATATTTCTTAGTGATATATAAACCATCTTGCAGGATTTTAAACGCACTAATAACATGGGCTGTTTTTAAGCAAATTTAATTCAGGTTTTCGTAGGAAGTACTAATTGTAGTTTGTATCATAGAAATGATTCCCAAGGGTTTGGAAAAAGAACAGGAGGAATTGAAAATAATGACAAATTGAGTCCATCCAAACAACAGTCTTTTTAAGATCGGTTAGAATACTGAGTAGAGTCCCGGAGACCTCATAAGACATACTGTTACTCAGAGTCCTGTGAATGAGCCCTAGCAAACGCTGGTGTTTTGTGAAAACTCGCATAATAATAAATCTGCCAGAATACTCAGAAGATGCCTGGAGACCCGAGGAGACTTGCTGTCACTCAGACTCCAGTGAAATACCATCAGCTAATGCTGATGTGAAAACTCAAAAGGAGTAAATAATAATAATAATAATTTGCCAGAGAACTGAGAAAACTATAGAACATGATTGTGGTTGGTGCCCTTGGAACGATCCCCGGGGGTCTGGAAAAGAGTCTGGTTGAATTGGCAATCAGAGGAAGAATCGAGTCCATCCAGACTACAGCATTGATGAGATCGGCTGGAATAGTCAGAAGAGTCCTGGAGACCTGAGGAGACTTGCTGTCACTCAGCCTCCAGTGAACCTCCGGCTACGACAGGTGTGAAAAACTCAAATGGAGTGAAATATTTATAATTTGTAAACAATTATAGTTTTAAGTACCTATTCTTAAGCAATTAATTTGTATAATCATAGGGTTTCAAGTATTCCTATCTAATCCTAATAATTTGCAAGCAATTATAAATATCTAATGAAAGAAAGTGCTTTCACACTAAAGAAAAAGAAGAAAAGCAAGAAGCAGTAGATATCCTACATACAATATCATGGATACAGACTACGCAGATGATCTAGTGCTTCTCACAAATACACCTGTCCAAGCCGAGCATAGAGGAACTGCAGAAAATGATTAAGAATAACTATGAGGCGAGGAAATTTCTGTTTGCTCACGATTACACAGTGCGAATTGATTGGTGTGTTCCCTTCGGCCTCTCGTTTTGCTGTAATGAAGGCCAAAATGAAATGTTGCATGTCATGAACTGCTAGGCCACCAGGATTCGCCCTTAAGCATTACGGGTCACCATTCAGAACCAACAGATAGCTCAGTCGGAATGTTGCATAATCTATGGGTAGCATAGATTATTGACAATACCCTGTAGCGAGAGTTCTGGGGGTGCGGTGTTTTCGGTTCAGGGAATGGAAAACTACCAGACGGTTAGAATATCGCAAGTCACTTGAGACTTAGTTAGTTGAGTCAGTACCGCGCAGCGAAATGAGTTAGAAAATGGGCTAAAATAAAGCTTTGATCAAAGTAATACAAGTCTTGTTAATTAATTATGACTTAAAAGTTTCCCTTAAAAGAATGAAGAACAAGTTGATTGTGGAATTGGTTTGGTGACGATAAAGTTACTTTTCAGGATGATAATTTATCTTGTCAGAGCAAAAGGGATCCTAGCTTTTCTTTTCTTTTTTTTTTAGAAAATGGGTTAAAATAAAGCTTTGATCAAGTAATACAAGTCTTGTTAATTAATTATGTATGACTTAAAAGATGCCTTTAAAAGAATGAAGAACAAGTAAGTTGATTGTGGAATTGGTTTGGTGATAATAAAGTTACTTTTCAGGATGATAATGTATCTTGTCAGAGCAAAAGGGGTCAAAGTTTTTCTTGAAGAAAAACATTAAAAAATCGATGACATGGCCAGCGAACAACCCGGATCTAAATTCATTTGAAAATATATCGGGAAATCTTTTTTAAGATGGTCTATGAGAAAGCCCTCTTAATTGAATTTAAAGATCTAATTTAAAGACAATTTCATGCACACAGATCCTTACTCTCCGTACTGTTTCTACTAGCAGACCTGTGGATATACCCCAGTATGATAATTTAATTATTAACAACGTTTGATATGTTTATTTAAGAGCTATTGCTAAATAGTTCAATTTGCAAAAAGTGTAATAATCTTCATTTTACTCTCTCGCTCTTTTTTTCCCCTTTTTTTCACCTTTTTTATATTCGATTGAAATAGATTAGCGTTATCGCTTCCGTGCGGTCACCCCACTCTCTATATTTCTTTCTATCTTATTATATATTTTCTGAGTAGCGTGTACTTTTCCCACCTTTCTTTCTTTATAATAAAAACGGAATGGTCCAATATTAACCTGTGGTGACGACAGAAAAAAGAAATAAGAATTCAGCGGATAAGCAACACCAAATAATCAGGATTTACATTTTGCATTTCATCTTAGACAATTTGGACGGTCTTAGTTTTATTTTACCAGGGGGTGTTGCCAGATGATAAAACGCTTAAACTTTGACTTTCCGATCTAGTATAAATATTTTTTTTTCTATAATATATAGTCAGAGACTGCGTTTCGACGTATCATGTCTCTTCAGTGCGGCTAGACATTTGTAAGCTACCTACAGCCGGGATAGAAACCCAATCGATTCCTCATCAGTCGGCTGTGTAACCAATCGGCCATCGTTACCTACAGAATGGGAAGGATATTTTAACTGTTAAATACACACATCTGTATGGGAAGAAAAAGACAGTATATGATATTGGAAAAAATGGAAAAAAACACAAATTTATAAACGAATAATGTTTATTTCACCTTTGCAGCAGTGTTTCGGTCTGTTTCGATAGACTTTCTTCAGGGCTTTCGTTAGTTTGAGGAAAAATAAATTACTACTGAAAATAAGAAGTCTGCGAGCCTCAGTTTTTGTTGTGTTAGGCTTCTTTTTTTGTCGATCTTGAAATGTGAGAGAGAATCCGTATGTATGTAAAGGTCGCCATAGAGTGTTCCATCCTTTTGATAGGAGAGCGTTGTGTTTACGCTTTAGTTGGCGGTCGTCAGCGAAATCCCACCCAAAGTGCTCAACCTCCTTGGGAATCAAATCTAATTTGGTGCTATTAAATAATTTTGTGCGTCTTATCTCTTATTAGTTTATTTACTGTTGAATAAAAATAAACTACGGTGAATATCCTCTATGAGTTTTGATTAAACTTACTTACCGTTCTGAGTCATTGTCTTATCTATTAGTTATTCTTAGCCAGGCAATTTCCATCATGTTACAGTTAAATGTTACTTTACGATCATCTTAAAATCTATTTTGATACCTGCAACATTTAGGTCAGTAATATTACAACGATAACAACTACAATGCCACTGCATCAACAACAGCAATAATAATAATAATAATAATAATAATAATAATAATAATAGAGTAGTAGTAGTAGTAGTAGTAATAATAATAATAAGAAGAAAACAACAACAACAACAATAACAAAACATAGGGAAATAACAACAACAGCAATAATAAAATAATAATAATAATAATAATAATAATAATACAAGAAGAAGAAGAAGAAGAAGAAGAAGAAAAGAAGAAGAAGACAAACAACAACAACGATAACAACAACAATAAAATAGGGAAAATAACAACAACAGCAATGATAATAATAATAATAATAATAATAATAATAATAATAATAATAATAATAATAAGAAGAAGAAGAAGAAGAAGAAGAAGAAGAAGAAGAAGAAGAAGAAGAAGAAGAAGAAGAAGACAACAACACCAACAAAACGTAGGGAAAATAACAACAACGACAATAACAAATAATAATAATAATAATAATAATAATAATAATAATAATAAGAAGAAGAAGAAGAAGAAGAAGAAGAAGAGGGGGGAGGAGAACGAGGAGGGGAGAGAAGAAAGAGGGAAAGAAGAAAAGATGAAAGAAAAAAGTTAAAAAAAATGAATACCGTAAAAGGACACAAAAAATTTTTGATTCAAAAATGAAAAAAAAAAAAAGAAAAAAAAAAAAAAAAAGTTGAAAAGAAAGAAAAGAAAATATATAAAATCAAAACGGTAAGCAAATTCCGGAGATTTTGAGAAATTACAAAAAAATGAAAAATAAAAAAATGAAAAGAATAAAGAGGGTCTCTAAACAATGACCCCCCTAAACAAAAAAAACAATTTAAAAAAAACCCCTAAAAGGCACTAAAATAAAATGAATAAAAAATGAATAAAATAAACCCCCCAAAAAACAATTCAAACAGACTAATAAAAGTAAAATAAAACCCTTTAAAAGCGTAACCTTTCAGTATTTATTTAAATCGCTCAATGGATGTGGGGTGTTGGAGGGGGTTGTTTTGTTTTGTTTTGTTATTTTTTTACATGAAGGTTGTTGTGTTGGTGTAAGTGGGTAGGTGGTGTGGTGTCTGTGGTGATCCGTATTCTCTTAAACTCACAATGCCAAAATAAGTTAAAGTTTGTTCATTTGAGCTGCCTTAAAAGTCTTGATCCGGCCATTCGAGTTATTTGATTCGTGTTTAATCCAATCGTGCGATTATGACTCCACTAGCCAAGAATTCTTAATGCTAATTTAGAATTCAAAAAGAAGGTGGCGGCGCGGGGATAGTGGGGGAGAGGGCGGGCAGAATTTGAGGATAAATCTACGTGTTTAAATAAGACACAAAAAAGAAATATAATAATAATAATAATAATAATAATCTTATTTATTAAGAAAGCGTCTATGAAAATCTGAGTAAGATTTACCTCAGAACAATCGACGTTATTTATGCGTTTAAAATCCTTCAATGCATCTCATATACCACTAAGAAATAAAGGTTTACATAATGTATGGTGTGGTTAATTTGCATATTGGTTTTAACAAATGCGAGTTTAATAAATAATTACTTGGTGTTTATTGATTTCTAATATTATTGTTTTATTCTCCAACGTATTAACATATCCTATGAATGATTTTATATAGAAACCAATTAAGATATAATTAAAATAAGTGTAACATTTTTATATGCGTTCTTATTTAATTTCGTTAGTCTATCTAATTTTAAATATTTCATTACATTAAAACTTAAAATCTTACGCCTAAAGGTTGCTAATAATAATAATAATAATAATAATAATAATAATAATAATAATAATAATAATAATAATATTCGGTTCTGAGTAGACGTGGGAGTAATGGCGACGAATGTGATGCACTTTCCGCTCCCCAGAGATCCAGAATTAGAATTTTACCACTAGATGGTAATAACTTTCCTTGAGACTTTAGAAAAAAAGAAGCAAATTCTTATTCCAATTGGCTTCCCACATGGTTGCCTGATTTCTAAATATGCATCAACGCAGACCAGTGTGCAAACGAATCAAGGTGATTCCATCCTGGTCAGCACACTTATCTAAGTACACCGCAGACCACCCCACGTGTGGCCTCACACAAGGTACCCCAGGTTTTACCCACACCCTCATAAAAGTTCATAAGAACAGATGTGGGTTCAAGTGTGTTTGTTGCACTTTAAACCACAGTCAATTCAATAAATTCCGAAAGTAGTTTTGAGTTATAAGCATTAGAAAAAATGTTGCTGGAGCCTCGATTTATGGCTTTTGCAGCGAAGAAAATGGTAATCTGTATTTGCTTCATCACATTAACTAGCAAAATAAAAAATACCCTCTGGGCGATGTAAAAAATAGATTTTTAAAACTTATTGCCTGATGGGTGAGAGTTAAAAATTCAATGTCAGCGAGTTTGTACCCTAAGTAAGTAGAATCATCAAATTCATTAAAGGATAAAAAATAAAACAATTTGGAATGTAAACTTTAAATATCTATTAAAATAAAACAATTATATATATATATATATATATATATATATATATATATATATATATATATATATATATAATACCAGTCATGTAATTAAAACTTGTTTTAAAAAACAATGAGGACTGTCTAATGTTGCATGTTCAAATTTTGAGTGTATTTATTCTATGTTATGATGATTTTAGGTAGTGTGGTAAGCAGTGACGTAGTTTTTTGTTAAGACAAAAACGGAAGCGAATCTCCATTATTAATAGATATGTGAGTCTTAGTGAAACCAGGTAAAAAAGAATGGCATTCTCCTTTTAGGGTCGGGTAGTGATTTTGTCAAAAAATTAACTGAAAAAAAAAAGAGACGGTATTTGGGTACCCAGGGTACGTCTTTCACATTCATTGTTACACCTGATGAGGATAGAATAGATTGATCGGAACCTCATAGTATAAAAAAAAAAGAAAAAAAACAACTTGAAGAATGCAGTCACTCACCCTAACAACACTTGAGTCGATCGATGTTTGTTCGAATGTTTTAAATTGTAAATCATACCTAACAATGAATCAATATGAATAACTCAAGATAAAATAATGAAATACAAAATGCCAAAATAAAGAGATAAAATAAATAAAAATTATAAATGAAATACAGTGAAATCTTTCAAATATGAAAATTTTTAAATCAAAAATGCATGAATTACCAAAATCAGAAAAATCATGAAAAACACTTAAAACGAGTGAAGTTTTTTAGCAAGTCGAAAGCTTCAACAATTTTAAAATGATGTAAATTAAAAAAAAAACCGGAAAATTAAAAAAAAAAAAAAAAAATGCGACAACAAAAAAAAAAAAAAAAAAGAAAGAAAAAGCAAAAATTACTACTGTGATCAATTGTATAAAAGATTATTTTTTAAATCTAAAATAATAATAATAATAATAATAATAATAATAATAATAATAATAATAATAATAATAATTAATTCAATAAAGCACTTTAAATTTGAGAGTCTGGCCAAAATATATTTTCTTTTTATTTTAAATTTAAATAAAATAAGATAAATAAAAAAATTATAACGCGAAAACGCTGAATTATAAAGAGAAAAAAATTAAATTGAATTAAAAAAAAAATCAAAACAAAAAAAAAAAGAAAAAAAAAAGCTTAGAAGTTTTCGAATCAATGTGACTAAAATCTGGATGACTGGCGATGGGTGGGGTTTTTATTTTTTGATAGTCTTGTCAGTTCTCTTGTAATCATTACGCTTGCCGTCGAAGTGTAACGTCCCCAAAAAGGCTAATTGTGCCTAAGGGACTACGCCAAATGGGCTTCAGCTTTTAAAAAATAAAATAAAATTTAAAATTTAAATAATAAAAAAAAGGGTGATTTTTTTTTTAAGTAGGAGAAGTGGTGGAAATAAATCCTAATGAGGATTCTGTATTTCTTAAATATTTTTTCCTTTTTCTTCTTTTTTTTTAAATTTTCATTTTTCAATTTGAATTCAGAAAAAGTGGGAGAATTTAATTCGTTATTTGTTTTGTTTTGTTTTGTTTTGCTTTTTGTTGTTGCATCCGCCATTTTATTTCCGGTTACCGCTAAATGAGCGAAAGCAAAAACGTTTCAAACCGTAGAACAATTTTAAAAGACGTAAAAACATTAAATGATTGAGATTGCAATGACGTCGTTTTCCTCTCTAGCCCCCACCCCCGACTCATACACCCCCAATCGCCAGTATTCTATCATGCTGATAACTCTTTTATTCAGTGCGTCCTAGGACGCACATATTACTTCACATATATTGCTTCGTATGAGTCCCCAGGAAATTTTATGGGTCCCAACTACAGTTTCTTGATAAATTGTAGGATTTTTATTTATAATCTACGGAAACACTTAAAGCCTTCTAACTCCTACCATATAACCTATCCTGTGTAATTCATTTCTAAGAAACTATTGATATGTATTCACAGTTAGCTTGAAATGGCAAGGGAAGAAAAAAGAAAAACACAGGGATGCATGGATATGATTTTGCTGAGTCCTTTTAGATTTGTATGTGTCAGGGACGCAGGACACGTACATATCAGCATCTCTGAGTATTTAGATGTCATGAAATTATAAAAAGTCCTTTGAATTAAAAACAAGTTCTGACGAGATCACATTAAGAAATACGATATTTATAAACGCTATAAAACACATACACACGTGCAAGATCTTTTAAATACACCTGCATCACTTTTGGGCATCTATATAAAATTTTGTGAAAATGTACACACATCTGTTAATTTTACTAGCAACAGAAAACACCCCCGGGCATCGT
This sequence comes from Doryteuthis pealeii, assembly GCA_023376005.1. Lineage (NCBI taxonomy): Eukaryota > Metazoa > Mollusca > Cephalopoda > Myopsida > Loliginidae > Doryteuthis > Doryteuthis pealeii. The sequence continues at coordinate 37,663,246 of CM042166.1, read as the reverse complement.
AAAAATAATTTTAAAAAGACATTGCCTGAGAGGGTGGGAGTTAAAAATTCAATGTCAGACGGTTTGTATCATAAGTAAGCAAAATCATCATATTTATTAAAGGAGTAAAAAAAAAATAAAATAAAACAATTTGAAATGAAAACTGAGCCCGTTCCTCTCAAATAAAATGTTGCATGCATGTAATAATAAAACAATTATTTTGAATATTTTCCACTTCAATTTTCCACAAAATCGTAGGTATTTATTTATTTGTAAACATGCTTACTTAAATTTGGGGTGTATATAGCATAAGAATATTGTGACGACGTAATCTGTGACGTAGGAGCCATGACGTAATTTTTGTTACAGACAGAAATACAGACATCTCCATTATTAATAGTTACTGTATTTGTAGGCTTTCTGCAGAGATTCAGTCAACAGGGCGGACCGATATTTGCTCTCTCTCTCTCTCTCTCTCTCTCTCTCTCTCTCTCTCTCTCTCTATATATATATATATATATATATATATATATATATATATATATATATATATATATATATATATATATATATATATATATATATATATATATATATATATATATATGATCCAAATGACTGTTGAGTAAGGGATGATTCTATTTAGCTCAGTCGGTAGAGCGTTCGGCTAGGAATCATAAGGTTCCTGGTTCGATACCGGTCCTCGCCAACTCAGCGTACGAGCAGCACAGGAATATGTGCGGTAAAGTAAAGAACTGATGGTAGGTGTGGCAATCCGCCCCAGACGCCGAAACAATCTCCTTGGTCTAGCGCTAGTTAAAAGGGGATAGACTCCTTCGCTGTCTGGCTGATACCGACTTTAGTCCACCCAGACGATTTTACGTTTTCTTAACCTCTGCAGATGTTCAGTGGGTGTATTCTCCTGGCCCAATCAATAGGGCGGTCAATATTGGCTTTCTCTCTCTCTCTCTCCCCTCTCTCTTTCTTTCTTTCTCTCTCTCCCCCCTCTCTCTCTCTCTCTCTCTATATATATATATATATTATATATATATATATTGGAAAAGGTATGAATCTATATATTCTCCCTCGAGCTATGAGTAAAATAGTAGGGTAGACTGGGCTTTTAACCATGGGTAGGTAACCAGTCTAGGAGAAGGACAACTCTGAATTCAAAAATCCTGAGATCAGTCGTTGATTGGGTTTGTGGCATTCCTTCTGCACCAATTCTTTCCTATCGACTGCACCAAAAAGTGCGGAATGGTCCAACACAAGCCTTCACCACAATAAACAAATTACTCTGTTGGTTGTTTATTGGATGAACACTCATACGTCGAAAATCGACGAGAGGGTCCATAAAAATATCTTATTATAATGGAGATTGTTGTTTGTCTGTCTGTAACCGAAACTAAATCACTATTCAAGTCATAATTTCCTTAGTATATTGACGTCACATTTACCATGAATTTATTTTTATTTAAACCTCAATTATTGATAAAATTGTTATACCTTATTAATACTGTTGACCATATCTACCTACTAATAGCATGTAATTGTATTTATATATACAACAAAATAGCGGTTTACAGTGTGAACGAGAAGGCTAATTTGCATATTGATATTTAAAATTTGATTTTAATAAATATATGCTTAGTATTATTGATTTCTAATTGTTTGGTTTTCTCTTAACGAATCTGAGCAAAGATCTCGGGATAAATCTTAAAAGAAATCCATAAACAAGACGAAAGAACTGTAATTTTATTAAATACTTCATAATCTAACTAAATGATAAATTAGGAAAATGAAAGACGGGAGTGAAAGAAAAATGATAGAAGAGTTAAATCTAAAGCTGTTCTATTTTTCGATTATACCCCTCAGTTTATCATTTTCTAAATAGTTTATAATTTGATACAGTATTTTATAACATCAAAACCTAAATACTTGCACCCGAAGGGTGCATATATTTGCTAGTATATATAATCCAAATGATTGGTGAGTAAGAGATGATTCTTTTGTGATCATCGAAATCCTATGTACATCCATACAGCATGCTCTTGTAGATGCAAATTCATAGACTCAGACACGGATTTTTATAAATCCCTAAAGAGAGCTCGATGTATAATAACTAATAAATTGACTATATGCAGAGTATATTTAACTTTCAAAAGGAAAGACTTAACAAACCGACATTTGAAATAAATTCATTTTGACCAGAAACTCAAAATAGTCTCTTCAGATAAATTTTATATCTATCTATTTAAAATCTATCTGATGAGACTGGACTCATTTTGAGTTTCTGGTCGAAATAAATTTATCATAGTTAAATGACGGTTTGTTAATTTTATATTTCTTTGAAGGTATATATATATATATATATATATATATATATATATATATATATAGGAGAGGGATAACACTAAATTCAAAATTCCTGAGGTCGGTCGTTGATTGGGTTTGTGGCAACCCTTGATGCACCAATTCTTTCTATCGACTGTGCCAAAAAGTGTGGATGGTCCAACACAAGCCTTCACCACTATAAAAAAATCACTGTGTGGTGTTCATTGTACGAACCCTCATGCGTCGATAATCGACGAGAGAGTCCATAATATATATATATATATATATATATATATATATATATATATATATATATATATATATATATATTCAGTCACAGAAGACGCTGTAGCTTCAGAGAAATGAGAATATATGGTCTTTCGAGACTGCAATGAGGATAATATATATATATATATATATATATATATATATATATATATATATGTGTGTGTGTGTGTGTGTGTGTGTGTGTGTGTGTGATATTGTAAAAAGTTAAAAAAAACTCAAGGTTCCTAAACGAATAATGTTTATTTTGCATACGCTACAGTGTTTTGGTCCTTGTTGATCTTCAAATGTGAGGAAGAAAAAAAGATTAACAAGAAGAAGCACAACACTCAAAAACAGAGGCTCGCAGACTTTTTGTTTTCAGTAATAATCTATTTTTTCCTTAAACCAACGAAATCGCTGATGAAGGTCTATTTAAACAGACCAAAACACTGCAGCGTAGGCGAAATGAAGTATATCAGTTTCAGAGTTAAAACTAATCAACCCACTTCCTCTGTGACTCGATAGTTTGGTCTATTTGTTAAACGATATAACAAATCGTTATGGGTAGATAATGCCGGAATTTTAATAATATTTAGATGTCTGATTGTAATGATCCTTCTATTTTCATTATTTCATTGCATTTTCATAAATTATACATTTTATTTGTCTATAATTATTTGTTTGCACACAGATATATGCAGGCCTGCTGGCTGGGACTTTACGAAACACCGATTGCATACATTTACCCAACCCCTTCATCTTGGACAGGATCTGACATAAGGTCAATTTTAAGCAGAATAAAGCTGGTTTTGAATTAAGTTTTCCTTCTAGACTAGTTGACTAATGATGGCTAAAGAACCCGGTTGCCCTACTATTTATCCATAACTGGGAGAAAAAACAAATGGATTCACAATGCCTTCTAGCACATATATGATAAAAAAGGTTGGGTTTGCGATAAGGACAATAGGGTTGGGGCAATCATATGTGTGCTCGGACTTGACGTGACCAGCTGATTGATCGACCGCCCATCTAGCTTAAGTAAGGGTCTAAGTGTAGTGTTGCACAACATGGACTGCTCGTTCCACCAGGATACCCTCTTTAAGCATTACAGGTTACCACCCATGGTCAACAGGTAGCCCCATTGAGGGGGGTGATACCCCTCTGCAGTTGTGCAGTTGGTGTATTCTAAAGCCCTAGTCAACTGGGCTGTGTTTAACGAAAAAAAAACAAAAAAAAACTAGAAAATCGGGACACTATTTGGCCGTGGGTGGCGACCCGTGATGCTTAAGGATAGAATCCTGGTGGATGAGCAGTTCATGAAATGCAACTCCACTTCGACCCGTACTTAGTCTAGACGGGCGGGCGGAGAGGTCCCCTCTTAATCAGCTGGTCATGTCAAGCCAACGCATCTATAAGATTGTCCCAACCCTGTTAGGGTCCTATCCATGGGTTAAATAGAAAAATATTGTTTATAAAAATTGTTTAAAAAAACATTCTACCAAACTATCACTAATAACAAACTTGAACTTTACTCTATGAACTTATCCCTTAAACTAATTCCCAGTCGACTTAGCAACAAATAACTGCAAGCAACCAATTTTCAAAATCGATAAAAATCCTTGAAAAAAAGACAAAACAATAAATTTGATCATCCTTTACAACCCACCGCTTGGCATAGAATAACCCTGGATGGGTTAAGATACCGTTAAAATTAATCAGTCAACAGATATATGATATCAAGTATTTCGTTCTAGTGCAAATGATTCCACAACAGTTACATCGTTTTGAGATTTACTATTTAATGCTAATACATACAAAAAAGGTATGTTTAGGTCAGTCGACAGTGTTCTTGGTTCGATACCGGTCCTCGCTAACTCAGTGTATAAATAGCACAGGGATCTGTGCGGTAAAGTGAGGAGCTGATGGTAGTGTGGCGTTCCGTGTCAGACGCTAAAAAAAACAATCTCCTTGATCTAGCGCTTGTGAAAATGGGATAGACTCCCAGGCTGATTGGTTGATACCGAGTTTAGGCCACCCCGACGAATTTATTTTACAGGATTTCTAGTAACTATTTCAATTCAATACTAATCATTTTTTCCGCTGTCGGCTGGGGGCGTTAGAATGCACCGACTGCACCTCTGCAGAGGGTAAGACTCCCCCAATGGGGCCAGCTGTTGGCCGTGGGAAGCGACCCGTGATGCTTAAGGATAGATCCCAGATGGATGAGCAGTTCATGACATGCGATACTCCACTTTGGCCCAACCCCTGTTTATCATATGGGTGCTAGAAGGCGGTGGCTGCGGGTCTACATGTCCTGGGAATGACGTTAAACTCTATCTGATGGTGAGGTTCCAGTTTTGGAGGTTTGGGGAATGTGGAGCACCCCTTCATCACCATTGCTCCCTGGTCCACTCTGACCCGGAGTGGTAGTACCTGTTAGGGTCACATCTATGGGTTAAATAGAAAAATGTATTTATAAAAAAATTGTATTATCCATTAAGAATTGATTTATTTCAAAACTTTATCGGCATTAAATGACCCACTGAGGTTGATATGCCGTAAAACAAAACAAACCAAACCATAATCATTTTTTTTTCACAGTCATATAGTTTCAAGTAAATAACAAAAGTTTTTAGGAAACAATTATATTTTCCCAATTATACTTGATGCAAATAATTTGCACACATCTATATGGCTTCAATGGTTGGTTGGTTGGTTGGTTGGTGGTTGGATGGACTTTCCAAAACTTTGTAAGGCTATTTTATGCGGAAGACCTTATGTTTTACTCATTCTTGATGGGTATTGAACTTTCTTTTTTTAAATCAATATTCATAAACACATATTTTAAAACTCATTTTTCTATTCTAACCCATAGAAGAGACCTAACAGGTACTACCATCACGGTCTGGTTGGATCTGTGAGTAATGGCTATTAATGTATACTCCCGAATCCCCAGGGTCTCCAGAACGGGAACTTCACCATGAGATGCAGTTTAACGTCATATTAAATATATATCATCAAGTATTTTTTATTTACACAAATAATATGCACACTGTCATATAATAAGGTAATAGATAATACCTAATAATGTTCGTTTTGATTGTATAATGCAATTAGAAATATATAAATTTCGATATCCTAAAATTAGAATGAATTCAAATTTTGTGAAAAAAAGTGTTTAGTCAAAATTTCATCAATCTTTCTATGCCTAAGGATTTGCATACTATACACATGTACATACACACACACACATAATATATATATATATATATATATATATATATATATAAGTGTAAATACATGTGTTTGCGTACGTATATATATATATATATATATATATATATATGCACATATATATATGCACACACATATATAATATATATATATATGCATACACATATATATATATATATACATATATATATATATATATATATAATTGTATGTATATATATAATCTGTATATATGGATGCAGATACACAGCATACATATATTTACACTTACTTATCAATATATATATTTACGCACGCATATACATATAAGCATAAATATACAGATACACACACACACGCACACACACACACACACACACACACACATATATATATATATATATATAATAATATATATAAAGAAAAAGATATATATATATATATATATATATATATATATATATATATATATATATATATATATATATATATATATATAAGAAAAAGAGCTTATAAACAAATGATTAAAAGCTAAAACCGTTCTGGCAAAGATTTAATTTCTTTTTCCCTTCCTTTTATTTTTTTAATTCGTTCATTTATTTTGAGACCCCACCCCCACCCCTGAATATAAATAAAACGTAGAAAAATCAGAAAAAAACATCTTCAAATACTCAACCCCACCTTTGTTAGATTAGAAAAAAAAGTTTTTGAAAAATATATAGAAGACAGAATGACAGACGACAGACAGACAGACAGATAGGCAGTCAGACAGGCAAAAAGAAAGAAAGAAAAAAAGAAAGAAAAGAAAGAAAGAAGAATTTACTTGAAAGAAATTATGGACAGGAAGACTTGAGTTTAGGATTTGAACATACATTGAAAAGAGATGGAAAAATTAATAAAAATATAAAAAAAAAAGATTTATTAAAAATGATAAAATAAAAATGAAATAAAAAAAAAGAAGCTAAAATAAAAAAAAATAAAAATAATAATCAAGAAGTAAGGACTCACAATGACAACAGTAATAATCTTCTTAGTCAGTCATATTGAGATTAACATCACTTTGAAATTATTTCGAGCCTCTCTGTCATGATAGTGCTGGCTATTGCATCTTAAGATGTCCCACCGCACCCCTCCTTGCCACAATGTCCTTCTGATAGCACAGCAAGCATTTCATGGTTCACAAAATGCGTTTGAACTTTCTCATATAATCCGTTTTTTTTATTTTATTATAACAAAAAAAAATATCTATCCAGCATTTTTATCTCCCCCCCTTTTTTTTTTGAAAATTCTAAACTGTTTTGAATCATTTCCAATAAACAAACTCCAAAAATCTTTTCCTTCCAAGCCACAAACTTATATAATTATTTTTATAAACTTACGCAATTAACCACAGGATAAAATGGTTAGCATCCCCCGGGGATCGCAGCTGACTGCTAGTGAGATCGATTCTCATCGGGTGATCCGAGCTTTATATACTAAATATTAACAATTAAAAATGTTAAATACTGCCCATTTAGATTTAATTAGAATCATTCTGTGCATTCTGTGGTCGCTGGTTCGATCTCAAGTGGCGGAGATCCTGTGCTTATGAAACCAAATGAGGTCGAAACAGCAGTCCAGTGTTCCGCTTGTCACACATGGTGACTGCCGAATTTTCTGGTCCTGGTAATTAAAATTAACTAATTAATGATTATTTTTAAAAAGTTAAATAATTAATCATAGGATAAAATGGTTAGCATCCCTGGGGATCGCAGCTGACTGTTAGTGAGATCGATTCTCACCGGGTGATTCGAGCTTTATATACTAAATATTAAAATTTTTACAATGTTAAATACTGCCCATTTAGATTTATTAGAGTCATTCTGTGCAATCTGTGGTCACCAGGTTCGATCTCAAGTGGCGGTGATCGTGTTATACACTGCTGATGAGACCAAATAAGGTCCAGTGTTCCGCTTGTCGTACATGGTGTAATTAAATTTAATTAATTATTAATTATTTTTATAAACTTACGCAATTAAATAATACTTGAAACCATATAACTGTATACAAATTATACGTATTAGATAAGAATACTTGAAACCATATAACTGCAAATTATTTGTATTAGATCGGAATACTTGAAACCATATAACTGTATACAAATTATTTGTATTAGAGAAGAATACTTGAAACCATATAACTGTAGGCAAATTATTTGTATTAGATAAGAATACTTGAAACCATATAACTGTTTGCAAATTATTTGTATTAGATGAGAATACTTGAAACCATATAACTGTAGGAAAATTATTTGTATTAGAGAAGAATACTTGAAACCGTATAACTGTAGGAAAATTATTTGTATTAGATAAGAATACTTGAAACCATATAACTGTGTGCAAATTATTTATATTAGATGAGAATACTTGAAACCATATAACTGTATACAAATTATATGTATTAGATAAGAATACTTGAAACCATATAACTGTTTGCAAATTATTTGTATTAGATGAGAATACTTGAAACCATATATCTGTAGGAAAATTATTTGTGTTAGATGAGAATACTTGAAACCATATTACTGTGTGCAAATTATTTGTATTAGATAAGAATACTTGAAACCATATAACTGTTTGCAAATTATTTGTATTAGATGAGAATACTTGAAATCATATAACTGTGTGCAAATTATTTATATTAGATAAGAATACTTGAAACCATATAACTGTTTGCAAATTATTTGTATTAGATGAGAATACTTGAAACCATATAACTGTGGGAAAATTATTTGTATTAGATGAGAATACTTGAAACTATATAAATGTGAGCAAATTATTTGTATTAGATCAGAATACTTGAAACTATATAACTGTGAGCAAATTATTTGTATTTGATCAGAATACTTGAAACTATATAACTGTGAGCAAATTATTTCTATTAAATGAAATTAATAGAAACTATATAACTGTGTACAAATGATTAAGTCACCCTATCTTCAAACACACACACACACAAACACACACACACACATATATATATATATATATATATATATATATATATATATATATATATATATATATGTCTGTAATTTTTTTTAGCGTACAAAATTTTGTTAGAGCTTTAAAAAGACCCACTAATAAATTCATTATCAAAAAAATATTTTACAATAGAGGGCAAATGCGAAAAAAAAAAAACGAGTAGCTAGCTAAGTAGTTTAAGCTTTTTTCTCGCCTTTGACCTGACCTTCTATTGTAAAATATATGTTTTAAAAAAATCTATTAGTGCGTATTTTTAAAGCCTTTAATTTTCTTTTAAGATAAGGATACCATGATTCAATCAATTTGAATAGAATATTATACAATTGATACAGATATTGTTAGATACTATCCATTAGAAAATTGTACAACATTGAAATTCTGCCCCCCCAAAAAAAATGTTTTTAAAAAAATAAATGGAAATAAAATAAAATAAAAATTGTGGCGCCTCTGTAAACAAAAACAAAATTATACGTAAGGTGTTAATTTTCATGTTTTATAATATATATAATATATATAATATATATATATATATATATATATATATATAAAAAAAAGAAGAATCCGCAAAATGTATTATGTTCTCAAAAATTTTTTAAATTCTTTTTGTCTTTATAGGCGACACGTGTTTCTGATCTGTTGTCTTCTTCAGGCATTGAGTTATTATTTTGGCAGAATATGTCCGATATTTGATAGGTTGTGTGTGTTTCTGCAACTTTTCTATTATAATGGCTGTGTAATGACGTTGAACGCTACGTTTTTTTTCCTACGTTATTTTTATTTGAACCAGAACAACATTATATATATATATATATATATATATATATATATATATATATATATATGTGTTGAATGGATGAATAAATAAAGAAAGAAAATGTTGAATGGATTAAATATGATTTGATATGAGTTTACTAACACGTGTTTTGGCCAGGAGTTGGTTCATGTACACATGTATTCTATCTATTATTACTTGGAATATAAAATAAAATAAAATACATGTGTACATGAACTAACTCCTGGCCGGAACAGGTGTTAGTAAACTCATATAAAATCAATTTTATCCATTCAAGATTTTCTTTCCTTTATTTTTTTATCCTTTCAACATATGTCGAATTCATTTCCATTTTCAACTTACACCTCCCCCATATATATATATAATATAAATATATAAATATATATATATATATATATATATATATATATATTTATTTCATTTATTTTGATGGTTTATTATTCTCAACTAGTTTCGACTGGAGGTTATAGTCTGGATAAAAAAGTTTGTATCTTTTTTATTTTTATTTATTTATTTATTTTATTTTATTTCTTTTCAAAGGAGTTGGTATGCCTCAATCTCTTGAGGTTGACGAAAAAGGAACTGGTGACATGGCATATACATTTTTCGGAGGAAAACCTTCTTCTGGTTAAATTTTTCAATCGCTTTTATATATATATATATATATATATATATATATATATATATATATATGTCTCTGTGGGGAAGGTACCTAGCTAATGTATTTTTATTAAATTTGGGAGTAGCGTGTTTCAAATCAACCGGGAGTGACAACTATGAATATGTTTTATGCATAAATACATATACATATATATGTGTGTTTGTATGTGTGTGTGTGCTTAAATACACTTATATGTATAAAATATATGTATATATGTGTGTGGGGGATTTGTATACAAATACATATGTGTATGTATGCAGTTATGCTTATGTGTATAAAACCTGTTAAACTACGACAAAAAAGTTGACCTTGTGTCGCATCCGACTCGTGCGGTATGGGGTGTATATACCTTTCACACAGAAAATATATCTCATTGAACATTAAAATCATGCATATACTTTAATATGTCTATATTAAGGAAAAGAACAAAAATTAGGGTTAAATCCTACTTAACGAACATAAATTCCACCATCGTATGTCACCCTGCCGAAAGAAAAAAATACTAAAAATCAAGGAATTAACCGAATTTAATGAAATTTTCATTGTTGATACATTAATAAATAAAAGATATAATGCACTAGTTATTATATTTAAAAACTTTTACATTTATTCAGGTCAATTAAATTTGAACCATGTATGTTTGTGAATCTGTGTTACGCCTCAAAGATATGTGGTTCAAATTTAACTGACTTGAAAAAATGTAAGAGTTTTCAAATAAAATAACTGGTGCATTATATTGTTTCTTTATTAATATATCAACACTGAAAATTTCATTAAATTCGGTTAATTTCTTGATTTTTTTTAGTATTTTTTTCTTCAGCGGGGTGACATACGATGGTGGAATTTATGTCCGTTAAGTAGGATTTAACCAAATTTAATTTTGCATTTTTCTGATTGATTGATATTTAATTTTTGAATTACATCATTTAATTTGTGGAGCTCTTAACAATTTTTCATAAGTACAAAATGCATTTAAAAGTGAATAGATTTTGTTAACTGAAACTCATCTGGTAAATAAGAAATGAATTTTAATTTTTGTCACTAGCAAATATATGCACCCTCCAGGTGCATGTATTTAATTTTTAATAAAGTTTTTTTTTAATAGTATTTTTGAAGCATTGTGTGTATGTGTAATTGTTGTGAGGTTTTAAGGGGTCAAATAAGAACAAAACGACGGGTAACAAATGTAGACAAATGTATTAACAGAAAGTAGAGAAATACAATAGAGAGATGTGGAAATTACGTCCGACGAACAGAGTTATTGGCACACTCGCATTGGCTTACTGCTAGGCCACAATTATCCCTGCTATTTATAGTAACCTGTCGGTGCATTCCATTAGTCTTATAGGGTGTATCACCTATAACAGTAATATAAAGATTTTTGAAAACAATTTACAATGCAATATGTGTCGAAAATTATATTTATTTAACTTTTCTTTTTTCTTTTTTTTCAATTCTAAATATTTTCGGAAAATAAAATTCCATCATCAGAATTATTGAAAGTACTAGGTGTTTTTTTAGTACTTATCCCACGGCGATGTTGCAATCATCTGTTGTTTTAAGAAGTTGAGGAACGCCGTATATTTGAATTTTTTTCTTTTTCGGTTACTTCCGTGATGTTAAATCGGCTATTTCCGTGATGTTAATTCGGTTCGGCTGCTCCTGCGCTCGTGGAGATTGTTCGAAATTCTTTTAATTTTTTACTATAAATTTAGCCTCGCTCAGGCATAGTGAAATAATTTTTTTTAATAGTATCTTTGAAGCATTGTGTGTATGTGTAATATAAAGATTTTTGAAGGCAATTTACAATGCAATATGTGTTGAAAATTATATTTATTTAACTTTTTTTTTTTTTAAATCTTTATATTATTTTTTAATGTATTAAAATATTATATTAAACTAGAACCGCTAATGAAATTAGATAAGAATGCAGATAACATTATTTGAAACAGAGGGGGTATAATCGAAAAATAGAACAACTTTGAAACTAACTCTTCCATCATTTTCTATCACTCCCGTCTTTCATTGCAAATTTTCCTAATGTAATTATTTAGTTAAAATAGGAATTAAAGAATAATATTACAGTTATTTCTTCTTCTTAATGGATTTCTTTTTAGATTTATCCCCGAGAATTTTGCTCATATTCGTTAAGATAAAACCAAACAATTAGAAATCAATAATACTAAGCACATATTTATTAAAATCAAATGTTTAATATCAATATGCAGATTAGCCTTCTCATTCACACTGTAAACCGCTATTTTGTTGTATATATAAATACAATTACATGCTATTAGTTTGTAGATAAGGCTAACAGTAATAATAATGCAAAACAATC
>CM042166.1:37643138-37645638 GCA_023376005.1 Doryteuthis pealeii | reverse complement strand
TGTAATGGTTAGCGTCGTAGGAAATGATTGAACCGAGTCCAAATATTAGATGAAGCTACAGTTCTCATACCCTTGGGAAAGGTATGAATCCAACTACTCTAACTCCAGCTATTGGTAAACCCGGCTCTTTAAACTTGTTTAGGCAAACAGTAAAGGAGAAGGAAAACTCTGAATTCAAACCAGTTAAACTCCGCTTGGGGTAGTGACTACTGGAATAGGCTCAGTCCTAGTTAGTGATCTATTTTTAAAAAAATGGGTCCCCACTATAATGGTCCTTGTGGTCGAATGACATGGTGGAATGGTAGTAAATACTTATTAAATCTTCTCTACAGTTGCTACGACTATGACTACTAAAACGACTAATAATTACAGTCACTGTCTTTTCATTTTCGTCGGGTCCTATGCACAGTCGCTTCGGCCACTGGACCGATGAGATATAAAGAAATGAGCGTGATCCCAGGGTAACACCTGCCTTTTCGTTTAAAAGGGACATGATTGGGTTCATTGCTCAGTGCCTGAGGCGCCACAAAAGAGGAATGCCGAAGGGATTCAGACAATTTTCAGAAAATAGCCATGCCTCAGCTTCGGTTTGTGTATGGTTTCGTAGGAGGCGCGTGGTGTAATGGTTAGAGTCGTAGGAAATGGAAATGGAGTCGTCGACCCGAGGTCAAATTTTGGACGAAGCTACAGTTCACATAGCGTTAATACCCTTGGGAAAGGTATGAATCCAACTACTCTCCCTCCAGATATGGGTAAATAGTAGAGCAGACCCGGCTCTTTAAACTTGTTTAGGCAAACAGTCAAGGAGAAGGAAAACTCTTAATTCCAACCCGTTAAACTCCGCTTGGGATGGTGACTACTGGAATAGGCTCAGTCCTAATTAGTGATCTATTAAAAAAATGGGTCCCCACTATAATTGTTCTTGTGGTCGAATGACATGGTGGGATGTTAGTAAATAATTATAAAATCTTCGCTACAGTTGCTACGACTATGGCTACTAAAACGACTAATAATTACAGTCACTGTCTTTTCATTTTCGTTGGGTCCTATGCACAGTCGCTTCGACCACTGGACCGATGAGATATAGAGAAATGAGCGTGATCCCAGGGTAACACCTTCGTTTAAAAGGGACAGGGCTTGGTTTATTTTGCAGTGCCTGAGGCGCCACAAAAAAGGAATGACGAAGGAATTCACACAATTTTCGAACACAAGTCATGCATCATCTTCGGTTTGTGTATGTGTTGTGATGTTAGTCCCAACAGTAAAAAGAAGTCAAGTCGAGATGGGGTAAAATAAGACAAGTGTATTTACAATCAATGGTACATGTACGACTAGCTTGTCGTTAACGGGAACAGTTCTACCTTTCCACTCGGTGTCTCACTATTTATAGTGAGAACCGGTGCATGTTCTCCACTGTAGGAACGGCCGGTACAACAGTATGGTTCTCCACTATAATGATCCTTGTGTTCGACTGAAATGGTGGGATGTCAGTAAATACTTATTAAATCTTCGCTACAATTGTCATGACTATGGCAACTAAAACGATTAATAAGGACCGTCACTGTCTTTTCATTTTCTTCGGGTCCTGAGTCCAGTGGCTTCGACCATCGGCTCGGTAAGATATAAGTAAATCAGCATGATCCTAGGGTAACACCTGCTCCCTCGATTTACAGGGACAGGGCTGGATTTATTGCTCAGTGCCCGAGGCGCCTTAAAAGAAGAATGCAAAAGGGATTCACGGAATATTAAACACTAGCTATGCATGGGCGTCGGTTTGTGCGTGGTCCCCATCTATAATGATACTTGTGTTCGACTGACACGGTGGGATGTCAGAAAATACATAGTCTTTGAATATCTATTAAGAATGAATAAAACAAAATTTGAAAAGAATTAATTCTGAGGTAGGAAACTTTATAATATCCCATCATACAGGTAAAAACACGTAGAAAATTTGGTACAGTCGTGGGGTAAATTTGGTAGGCAAAAAGGTAAGCACAGACGACTATTATTATTTCTCGGAATTTTTTAGATGAGGCTTGATAATTAGTATTATTTGTATTATTCAGACTATTTTCCTCATCTTCATTGTTATCTGTACAACGTTGAACCTGCAGTCTAGAGATAACTGTCATTTAGAACTGTCTTAACCTAACTCCTTTATCCACTGGCCATTTGTCCAGGCGCAGCAGTAACATAGAATAATAATTAACACAGCTTAACACCTGTACCCCAACTATGGTTAGCGGAATGAGAACAGGATACCCCCGTGGATTGAATAAAGGGTTAGGTTCGAAGTTCCGTGATGGCTCCCGATTAAGACAAGAAGGTTCTTGATTACGATCAGAAAGTTCCCGAGTGCAAAAAAAAGGTTACCGAGTCCGAGAAGTTTCCCGAGTCCGACAAGAAATACCTGAAGAAGCCCGGAGGGCACATCGACCGAAACGTTGTGCAGATAGCAATAAAGATGAGGACAATAGTCCGAATAATACAAATAATATGA